>JAGDQO010000352.1:0-7500 GCA_018342035.1 Solanum appendiculatum | reverse complement strand
TTATGTTAATAACGCTGCTGAAAAAGAAAGAGGTGTTCCCAAATTGGTTATTAATTATAAACCTCTTAATAAATTTCTTAAATGGATTAGATATCCTATCCCAAATAAAAGGGATCTATTATCTAGATTATATGATGCCAATATATTCTAAAAATTTGATTTAAAATCTGGTTATTGGCAGATTCAGATATTCAAAGAACATGTTTATAGAACTGCTTTTAATGTTCCGTTTGGTCAATATGAATGGAATGTTATGCCTTTTGGATTGAAAAATGCACCTTCTGAATTTCAGAAGATTATGAATGATATTTTTAATCCTTATATGGATTTTATTATTGTTTATATAGATGACATTCTTGTATATTCAAAGACTGTTGAAATGCATATTAAGCATTTAGAAATCTTTAAAAAGGTTGTAATTCAGAATGGTTTAGTTATATCAAAACCAAAGATGAGTTTATTTCAAACTGAAGTAAGATTTTTAGGACATTTGATTTGTCAAGGGAAAATAACTCCCATTCAAAGATCCATTGACTTTGCATCTAAATTTCTTGATATTATTTCTGATAGAACTCAATTACAGAGATTTTTGGGAAGTTTGAGTTATATTTCTCCCTTTTATAAAAACCTGTCTAGAGATTTGGCTCCTTTATTTGACAGGTTAAAAAAGGATTATAAATCTCCTTGGACTAATGAACATACTAAATTAGTTCAATTTGTTAAACAAAAAATTAATGATTTGCCTTGTTTGACTCTTGCTAATCCAGCATGGCAAAAAATTATTGAGACTGATGCGTCTAATATTGGTTATGGAGGAATTTTGAAACAAATTAACCCTCATGAAAAAATTGAATACTTAATTAGATATCATTCTGGTAAATGGACAGAGGCTCAAAAGAAATATGCCACTGTTGCGCATGAAATGCTAACTATTGTTAAATGTGTTCTAAAATTTCAAGATGATTTATATAATCAAAAGTTTTTGATAAAAACTGATGCTCAAGCAGTAAAATTTATGTTTAATAAAGATTTTAAACATGATGCTTCAAAATTGATATTTGCTAGGTGGCAGGCACAGCTGGCTCCTTTTGATTTTGAGATTGTTTATAAAAAAGGAAGTGAAAACTCCTTACCTGATTTCTTATCTAGAGAATTTATTCAATGAATTCAGAATATTTAAATATTTTTATTGAGCAAGACAGTTTATTAGCAATTTTGCAGGTGATAAAATTGCCTAGAGATATTCAAGAAAATATTCTTGAAAAAATTATTAATAATATAATGCGTCAAGATATTATTGATGCAGTACGAGATTTGTTGATAGAAGAAAGAGATGAATTTATTTATGATTACTTATCAGAATAAATGTTTCTCTTTCATAATGGAATCCTCGAATTATCGAGGAAGAGGCAGAGGAAGAGGAGGAAGATCATCCTCCCAAACAAAGTCATACTCGCAGGCATCCTCATATGGATCATCGTCACAAAGTTTCCCAGTTATACAAATGGGAAATAAAACATTGATAAATGAGAAGATTTCTCAGATATCGTCATCAGTACATTTGGAAGATATTCCAAAAGATCATCCGTTATATGCTCAATTACAGGCATATATGGAATCTCAGAAGAGAAAAGATACTTTCTCTTCCATAGCTCAAGAAGAAAATGATGATATCAAATCTTACGAAAGAGTAAGTAAAAAGGAAATGATATTTCCTGTTGAAAATGCTGAGATTCAGCGAAAGGAAGAACCTTGGAAGATATTTCAAAGGTATTTAATTACTGGTTTATATTACCCAGGAGAGTCATATAAGACTCGGTCTTATTATGAGACTATTCTTAAAGAAACCGGTAGTGCAGATTTCCAGCATTTCTCGGGATATAACTCGAGTGAGAATTCTTATAATTTCTCCAAAATTATAATAAAACAGATTATATCTGTTGAAGAATGGGGAATATCCACAATGAAGGAAAGACAAATAAGTCTTAATAAGGTAAAAATGAATTTTACTTATTGGGATTATATTCAAGCCTTTGACAAAGTATTATACTATAACAATGAAAGGCACAAACACACTTGGTTTGTCAAAATATGTTCAAAGATATTTGAACAGCAAATTCCAAATTGGTTTTTGTCATGGTGGTCATACCACGGTCCGACGGTAAAGATTTTACCTCCTTTATTTTTAAAGTTATACAAAGAATGGGTGAAAGTTTCGCCGAAATTATCTGAGTTATACTCAAGAGAACATATTAGTTCTTTAGAAAACATTGATCAAATTTATTTCTTTATTGAATTTTCAATTCCATGGATTCATAAGTGGACTCCAGAATTAGGATTTAATGAAGAACAGATTCCTTGCTTATATAGAATCTTTTATAATAATTTCTGGGACAAATTGATGAAAAAAGATCCCAAAACCAAAGAATTATTTGGACAAGAATTAATTGATGAAATCACTTCAACAATTCAGGAGTATTCAAAAACTCCAATGAAAGAAGTTATAGACGATTCTTCAGTAAGACATATGGCTAGAAGAATCTCAGTTCAAGAGGGTGATAAGACCGAAATGATTGAGAAATATCTTGAAGAAGTAAAAAGAAACTTGCTCTCTTCAATTAATCAATTTGATAAATCTGATACTTCAATGAGAAGTGAAAATAGCAATGAAGATATTCAAGATGCTCATATTCCAGACGATATGTCAACAGAAGAAGCTATGCTTAAAACGGAAAAATTGCTTAGAGAAATTAAAGGAAAAGCTCAACAATAAATTTTGGCTTTTTGAAAAGTAAAGCCGCCAGAAGACTTCAAGATACAGTAGATACACTGTAACATCGCACTATGTTTTTGAGATATAATTGCACAAACATTTTCAAATACAAACACATTTTAAAATTTAAATTTATGATTTGTTCAAATTATTACGTTGCTAAAAAAGTATTACCATACAAGTGTGAGAAAATGAATAAAAAATATATCTAAAGAATGATCCAAATTAGGTGATAATAATTGTATAAACTGAATTTTTAAATATACATTGTTTTCAGAAAAAAAAAACTATTTTGTATGACATTTTTTCAATTTTTGCTATGTTAATATATAATTGTATTTAATTTAAGTTGAATGATAAGGTTTTTCAAAATAAATAAATGTAAATCATGTGGTTAATTACAATGAATGAGATGGTAAAAATGCTTTTATCTGATATCTCCAATATAATATATGTATATTTTTATTTTTTTTTAATATGTAACCGAATGAAGTGATAAACACAAATATCCACAACGTGTATAAGTGGAAAACTAATTTCCTACCAATTTAAAACTGTCTCTCTTGCTTTAATCCCAATCATTATCCACCCTTATTTTAAAATTTCCCCCCCCTATTTTTTTTAAAGACAACACTTTGAAATTATGCTCCATGGATAACATAACTCAATTAAAATTTTAATAGATACTTAACTAAAAAAGATAATTTAAATACACATGTAATTAATATAAATAATTAAAATTCGATATTTCATATGTTAAAAATATTTTTATAAGTAGTCAATCATTATTTGGGTTATTCGTAAAACACTAGATAAATATATATATAAATTATTATTATAGTTAAAAAAAAAGATATACAAGAAGATATATTAGGGATTGTGTAAGGTACTTATGATTAGATTAATTCAAAAAATAAATATAATAAATAACTAAATGCTAATCATTATTGTTAACAAACTTAGATAATGAAAGAATTCTAAACAATAGAATAGAAGTAGAATAATAAAATAAATTTCACGCCTAAGAAAAATACATACGACTTATAAATATTATAAAAGGAAATTAAGAATATTAATACAAGTGACAAGCTGATAAAAATTCACATCGCAATGTAATAATACTAACACTATCTAAAAGCAATGCAAATAACAGAACAATAATTTTAAAATTTATGGATTATAAGTTTTATGATAACAGGCCAGACAACAATATATATAGTGAATTTCTTAAAATAAATATAAAAATTGATTTAAAATTATTAAATCCGATTAACATGCATGCCTGATTTCTAGCTCGCTACTGATAAAATATATAATAATAATAATAATAATAATAATAATAATAATAATAATAATAATAATAATAATAATAATAATAATAATAATAATAATTATTATTATTATTATTATTATTATTATTATTATTAACAACATGTTTTTTTCTATTCCAAAAAGCATTTGGATGATCTGCACAGATTTGCAGATGGAATTGATTTTTTAAAAGATTAATTTTTTCTTGTAATGTAGGGTTTTGGAGAATGGCTTCTGCCTTAATACTATTAATTTCTCCTTTAATGAAATTAACTTCTTGATTTTTTTAAATCAGTCTAGAAGATAACTCATTTATCATTCTTGTAAAAGGTATTGTTATAAATTCGAGTATAAAAGGTTTTTCCTTCCATGTTTCAATAATTTTTTTATTGTCCCAATAAGTAAGAGGGAAACATCATTTATAAAAGGAACACCCAAAATAATTTGGTTAGTAATATCTTTTACTAAAACAAAACTTTGGGGGATACAATTCTTTCTCCTGCAAATAAAAGTTTTAGGTAATTTGTATTCTATACCCATTCTACTACCATTTGCTGATCTAAGGCTGAACAATCCTGGCAACTTGTTAAAAGCTTTTACTATTCGTGTCCGCCCACACTATTGGTAATCCAACGGCATCTTTGAAAGCCTTTCAATAAGTACCTAAACTCATAAAAACATCTTTACAGATGAAGAGAATGTAGAAATATTTGATCAAAATGATAAGAAAGAAGTAATACTTCTTCTTGAACACAATGATCTTAAATGGAATGATGATCCCTGGTAGATAATGCATAGGTACCTAGACTTAGTATCATACACTACTCCTGCTTATAAATACAGGATACACTACGAGATAATACTCTCAGCAACAGGGTCTGGAGAATCCCAACACTTTTATCCAGCCAATACAAAAAAAGTTAATAACTTTTGAAAATTAATAATTAAGAAAATTATTCCTCCAGAGGAATGGGGAATTAGTACTTTAAAGGAAAGACATTATATCCATCCTAAACAAAGAATTCCGGTTAAATATAATTATTGGGATTATATGGAAGGCTTTCATAAAGCCCTTTTATATGAAAATGCTAATAAGAAGCATTCGTGGTTTATTAAAATATGCTCGCATGTATTCAAGCAACAGATACCAAATTGGTTTAGCCAATGGTGGACTTTATACGGTCATTCTGTAAATATCCTACCAGAACCTTATAAGAGTCTATACGTTCAATGGGTTGGCGTATCTCTAAAATTAATAAGCATGGAGAAAGATAATATCTATTTTGAAGGAATGTCCATAATGTATTTTTTCATAGAATTCTCAATCCCATGAATTATGAAATGGACAGTGGAAGTTAATAACACCAAGGAGGAATTCCCTTGTCTTCAAAGAATTTTTTATACAAAATTCTGGAATAAATTGATACAAAAAGATCCTGAAGGCAAATGTCATGGACAGGAGATAATAGATTCAATTATAGTAAGTATTGATACATACAAAAAAGAAGAGCCAGACTCTCAAATAGATAATCAAAGTCTATTCAAGCAGATAGCCAGGAAACTTCAAATGAAGAAAGGCGCGATTTCTAAATCGGATATAATAGCATCATATATACAAGAAATAAAAAAGGATTTAATAAAAAAATTGGACATGTAGATAGAAGATGATTCATCAATGGCATCAGCCAGCCACACCACAGAGGATGAATGCATGGCAGGAGAAGCCCAGAGTATACACAGCAATGAAGAAGTGGATATTGAGGACGGTCTCATCCTGTCATTCATAAAGATAAAATATTAGTTTAAATATTCTCTTGTGAAAAAATCAGGCAGACTATTATCTGATCCTTTTTTATAATGAATTTCAAAATCAAATGGGGCTAATAAAGCCTGCCATCTAGCAAACATTTGTTTTGAAACATCATGGTTGCAATCTTTTTTAAACAAAAATTTAGCCTCTTGGCAATCTGTTTTTATCAAAAACTTTTGATTATATAAATTCCTTTGAAATTTTAGAACATTTAACTATTGCCATTATTTCTTTTGCCATGGTGGCATAGTTTTTCTGGCTATCATTCCATTTACTAGAATAAAATTGAACAATATAATCCTGTTTATTATCAGGACAGTATTGTGTTAATACATCTTCATAACCAATATCTGAAGCGTTTGTTTCCACAGTTTTTTTCCAATTTGGATTAGCTAAGGTTAGGCAAGGAGATTTTTAACTTTTCCCTTAATCTGTATAACAGCTTTAGTGTGACTATCAGTCCAAGCAGTAAGATTCTTTTTTAACATGTCATACAAGATGGCCGTATCTTTGGCTAAATCCTTTATAAAAGGAGCAACATAGTTAAGGCTACCAAGAAATCTTTGTAGCTGGGTCTTATCAGTTAAGATATTAGGAAACTTTGAAGCAAATTCAATACTTCTATTAATGGGACTAATTTTTCCTTTTTCAATATTATGTCCCAAAAATCTGACATTTGTTTGAAATAGGAACATTTTTGGGGTAGAAATAACTAATCCATTTTGAACAATAATTTTTTTAAATAATTCTAAATGTTTAAAATGGGTTTCTATTGTTTTAGAAAATACCCTCATAGGGACAATCCAAACAAGTCTTGTTTATGGACCTGTCTATTTTAATGCTTACCCGAATTTACAGATTTCTCTGCATGATGAGAACTCTCTTAATGCTCTATTACTTAATATTAAACTTCATGGTTATGATTATATGCCAGGAACTAAAGTCGTTTGTATATGCTATAGAATTTATTATAAACCTTTATATACTCTAAATCCTATGTGTAAAATGATTGATTTTAAAAATGAAACTATTTTGATAGAAATCAATTTTGAAAAATTCAAGGTTGTTACTAGACGACCAATTCAGTGGGATGAAATTGATTTTCCACAAGTGTGGGTCATTGAAGGTGTATCCCAACCCAAAAACAATATTAATGATGAAGTTTCTGAAGTAGGACAATTAAATGATGGAGCTGTTAAAATAAAGTTTTCTGATAATAGAATTGATAACTATAGTACAACTTCCAAACTATCAAGATCTACTTCATCATATATTTCTCCTGTGGATTATATTGTAGAAATCCCTTCTAGAGCATCTACTTCTCAGATCAGAGAAAATTATAAATGTGATAATATTAAAATTGATGAAGATAATATTGCTAGACCCATACCAAGACCTAGTTCTAATATAGATATAACTGCGTCTGAGATAATAATAATAATAATAATAATAACCTCTATTATACCATATCAAATTAAAAAACCTCTCAGACCTAGAAAGCTTTCTAGAGAAAAAATTTAAGGGAATGAATCTGAAACCCTTGAGCAATGATGATTTAGATAACCCTGATAATGATCATGGAGAGGAAATCCCGGATGAGATTAAT
>JAGDQO010000351.1:0-454823 GCA_018342035.1 Solanum appendiculatum | reverse complement strand
TTTATTAATAGGGACTACTATAATGTTCAATAAACAAACAAATCAGCAAGTTCATTCAATAATTTACTTCTTTTGCTAACCGGAAAAAAAAGAGGAAAATAATAAATGTTCTATGAAAAGAACCAAGGGACTTCTAACAAAAATCAATACTTCTTTTTAGTTGTCAAGTTATACGTTTTGAGAGTCAATTTGACTAATTTTTAAAGCTAAATTAGATTAAATTAATTTGATATTTCAAAATATAAAATTTAAATGTTCAAAAACTATACGAAAAACACTATAAATTGCAAAAGTTTCATGTCAATAAAAAAAAAATACATCTTAAAATATTAATCAAAATCCATATTATTTGACTTTAAAAAAGAAATCAATGACAAATAAAAAAGAGCGGAGGGAGTGTATTGCCTTTATAGATAAGTTACAAATCAGACAACTACTAGAAGTCAAAAGTTGAACAAAAGAAATCTAACGTTCATCTTGTGGGTGGTTTGGCAAAAATGTATTTATTTATTTATTCTTATTAAAGTAGGAAAAATTAGAAAAAAAAAGTGATTTGTCAAGTTCGTCAACATGTTGAGAACCACTCAAAGTTCAATTGGAAAAATGTATAAGAAAAATGATGTATTCACAATAGTAATTCTTTTTTTTTACAATATCAATTCAATAATGTCATTTCCTATCCATTTCCCCTTTATTCAATACCATCATAGCCGAACAAAGATTTGAAGACTTCGGGTGCATCAAAAATAAAAATAACAAGATAGCACTCTAGTTGGATTCAAACTCTGGTCTCATGGGTGATTCCTCTACTTTATACCAATAGCACAAAAACACCCATATGCTGTTCATGGGTGCACTATTAATTATATCTTAATTTCTACCCGTTTCTGAATATATATATATATATATAAACATTATTTTTTTCAACAAGATGGGTGCACCTCTGTATACCATAACAATAACACCGCCAAAAGTTATAAATGAAGATGGAAAAGCAGCAACGAAAATTAAAATTTGAATCTAAATTAATATTAAGTAATTTCCCTCATTTATCTAAACAAATGAGTAACACACTAAATACTCTTTTGTTCAATTTTATTTGTCTATTATTAAGAAAATATTTTTTATTTTTATTTGTCACTTTTCAAATATAAGAAAAGATGATTATTTTTCAAGTCCATCCCTTTTTAGTTTAATTATCTTTTTCATTGTTTTTCCTTAGTATTAATTTAATTTTTTTAAAATAAAATAACTAAGGACAAGAGAAATTACTCAAATGGTAAACAATGTGAAAGCGAGAATCTTTTTTAAAATAATTAAATAAAATAACTTAATAATAATTAAGAAATTTAAAATTATGAGTTGGAGAGTTTTTCTTTAAAAAATAAATAAATTTGTATCTTGTAAAAAAAGAAAAACATCTCAACCATGTTATTTTCAACTCTTGGAAAGTCCCAAGTCACTGTCTTTATCACCTACCTCTTATCTTTTTGGCCGCAAAGCCAAAATCCATTTTCTTGCCCCCTCGAAACTTCCTTCAAATCCAAATCTAAAGCCGCGTTCATACCATTCACACACGTTTTTTCTTCATTAATTAATAATTCTTTGTACACAATCTCCCATTTTTCAACACCCATTTATCCCCAAGTCCGTATGCGTTCACACACACATTTTCTCAAACACCATTTAGCCAATATATGAATCACCACCCAACTCACTTCTTTCCCAGAAAATTCTAGCTTTTCAATTTTCTATATCTTCCATAAAACGCTTATTCAAATGATGAATCATAGCAGTTTACCCAATAAACGCCGTAGAAGAAGGAAAGAAGTCGTACAAGAAACCGCAACGAATAGTACTGGCGGAGCTGAAAATGATGAATTTGGATCGGAAAATCAAGGGGCTGTGAAAACTAAGGAGCTGAAACAGATATTAACATCCTTCTTGTTACTTGAAGAACAAGAAAAGTCTGAACAAGAGGAATTTGCAAAGGAAGAAGAAGAGAACAAACACTTATTCGAAGTGAATCATAAGAAAACAACTAAAGTGATGTGTGATTATTATTCAAATGTTCAACAGCATCATTCCGATTTAGAACAGCTAGATGGTGTTCGTAAACGGAAAGGGAGAGGGAATTCTGCTGCTGTTACTGCTACTGCTTGTGCCCTTGCTTCTGCAACAGAGGAAGAAGTCGTTTCGAGTAATAAATCTAGCGAAAAAGGTGCGCCTCATAGGCGATTGTGGGTGAAGAATAGATCAAAAGCTTGGTGGGATCAATGTAATAGTCCTGATTTCCCTGAAGAAGAGTTTAAGAAAGCGTTTCGAATGGGGAAAGATACGTTTGACCTGATATGTAGTGAATTAAGTTCTGTTGTTGCGAAAGAGAATACTATGCTAAGAGATGCTGTACCTGTGAGGCAGCGTGTTGCTGTTTGTATATGGAGATTGGCTACTGGAGAGCCTCTTAGATTGGTTTCGAAGAGGTTTGGATTGGGGATTTCGACTTGTCATAAGCTTGTGTTAGAGGTTTGTACTGCGATTAGGACTGTATTGATGCCTAAGTATCTTCAATGGCCTGATGAAAAGAAAATGAGGGATATAAAGGATGAGTATGAGGAGATGTCAGGGATCACTAATGTTGTGGGATCAATGTATACAACTCATATACCTATAATTGCTCCGAAAATTAGTGTTGCAGCTTATTTTAATAAGAGGCATACAGAGAGGAATCAGAAGACATCGTATTCGATTACAGTCCAAGGTGTGGTTGATCCAAGGGGGGTGTTTACTGACGTTTGTATCGGTTGGCCTGGTTCAATGCCTGATGATCAGGTACTAGAGAAATCCGCGCTCTTCCAGAGGGCGAATACAGGGTTACTGAATAATGTTTGGATTGTTGGCAGTTCTGGATACCCTTTGATGGATTGGGTTTTAGTGCCTTACACACAGCAGCAGCTCACTTGGACTCAACATGCTTTCAATGAGAAGATTGGTGAGGTTCAGAGAGTTGCAAAGGAGGCGTTTGTGAGATTGAAAAGGAGATGGTCTTGTTTGCAGAAAAGAACAGAGGTGAAACTTCAAGATTTGCCCGTGGTGCTAGGGGCGTGCTGCGTGTTGCATAATATTTGCCAGATGAGGAATGAGGAAATGGATCCAGAACTCAATTTTGAGCTCATTGATGATGAAATGATTCCGGAGATTCAATTGAGATCGACCAATGCTAGGCTTGCAAGGGATGCTATTGCTCATAATCTTCTGCACCATAACCATGCTGGTACTTCTCTCCTGTAATGAAAGGAGTTAAAACTTTGATCATGTAATTCTTTCAAGTTATTATTATATATTTCACATTTGTTTTTCTTCATGTTGTATTTAATCTATTCATTCAAACTGATGAAGATGTTGCTTTCTAGGACAAAATAGCATATACTGAAATTGCAAACAAACATTGTATTTCATACTTGAATTAGAGATTGATAGAAGAAAATTGACTTGGCAAAATCGTCAATTACATGTAACTCTCTTTCTTCCCGTTTGGTGTACATCAGTATCATCAATTGTTCAATTTTCAGAATTAGCTCACCTTCCTTTTTAGTCCGTTTTTAAAATGACACATTTTTATATTTAGTAACAATTTTACTATTTATAGATGTTTGTGTGACTTATTTTAAATCACAAGTTTTAAAAGTCTCTTTTTTCTTAAAACTATATCAAATAAATTGGAACGGAGAGAGTAGTATGCTTGCATCCATATGTGTGTTCTATGGTTTAAGGATGCTCATAGCAGCAATGAAACATTCTATCTTTTGAAGTATGAATTGTATATATAATACAGTGAGGATAAACTAAAGTTTGTTGTATGAATCTTGCTGACAATATAAATATAAATTTGAAATATTAATTAAATTTTTCTATAATATTCTTGCAATTAATACTTTTGAAAGTGTTCACATTTGTTTATAAATTTTCAACAAGTTTTTTAAGGGGTGAATTAATAAAATTATCTTCTTATTTATGATTTCTTAAGCACGGTACACAAGGAATGGTTGTTTAATTCATTAAATTAAGAGTGTTTTGTTATATTCTTCCTAGCCAATCCTCTATAGGACTATTGAGTATCCACACACTCCAAAATTATTGAAGTCACAATTTGAGATTTCCAAAAAACCTATTTAGTACATGGGTAGCTTCATTGAACTTCTTCTTTACTCGTATTCTCTTTATTTTATTTTGGCATAATATATAAATATGTCATTTAATTTGGCCTTAATTGATAATTATACCTTTTGATTTTGACTGTGTATAAATAGACACTTAAACGTTGTATAAAGTTGAACAAGTAGACATGCATGTCCTACATGATATAATACACATTAGACACCATGTAGGGCACAAATTGCTACGTAGAATGTCAAATAGGACATGTGTATCTACTTGTTCAACTCTATAAAAATTTAAGTGTTTATAAGTGCACAACCAAAATTGGAAGCCATAGATGTCAGATGAAGTCATGTTAAGGACACATTTATGTATTATGCTTTTGATTTTATTCGACCGTTATATCAAAAATAAATGTTCCGTTTTACTTGTTCATTTTAGCAAATTCAGAGAGTTCTTTTTTCTCATACTATTCTTAGTACTCTCTCTGTCCAACAATACTTATCCACTATTGACTTGACACACCCCTTAAGAAACAATAAATAGAATGGTGATTTTACTATATTACCCATTGAATATAATAAATACAATGTATTGAAAAATGTAATAGGGAGATGACTATAATTAATGATAAGGGTAAATTAGGAACTAAGTGTAAAATTATCCATTGATTTCATAAAGTGGACAAGTATTGTTGGACATTTCAAAATAATATAGTGGACAAGTATTGTTGGACAGATGGAGTATTAAATAACTATATAAAGTAGTAGTTTTTTTCATCCCTCTCCCAGGAGCTCCCACCTTTGCTCCCTTAATGACTCGAACTCACAACCTTTTAGATTGGAAGTGAAGAGTGCTTTACCATCCGAGCAACTCCCTCTTGTCATATAAAAGTGGACTAAATTAATATAGGTCAAATAATATAAAATAAAGGAAGTAGTTATAATGAGTAGTCTAAGGTAAAAACAATTTGAGCATAATTACTTGTTAATTCTATATTAAGCTTGTGTTTAAACATACGATACAAAATTATGATTTTAAATAAGTGTTTGAACATGTGATACGAGATTATGATTTCAAATTTCAAATTCTTCAAAAAAAAAATAATTGAAAATCCAAATCATGATTTCAATTTTTTTTAACTATAAAACTTGACTCGAAAGTTTATACTTTATAAAAACAAAGTCTCATTATTTTAAATTTGCAAAAAAAATCAGGACTCATGTTTTGTGTGAAGAAATTGTTCGTACCATGTGAAAGAAATACATTAAAGAATAACTAGTTACTATTATTATTGACAAGTGAATCTTTTTAAAATTATATATTTGAAATTGAAAGTTTGTAATCACTAACTTTTATTTATAAACGGTACATGGAGATATGAGATTTATCAATGTGACACTTTAGAATATTTTGATTTTTTATTTATGAACTATGATTTACTCGTTTGGTAATATTGTTATACAAATTGGGAAAATTTTAATAGTTTTCACAACTCGTGAAATTTTCATGTTTATGAGAAAAAAATACAATTTACAAAACGCCAAATTAATGTCCAAATAAAACTAAAAACTTCAATTTTAACTTCAACTTCGTATCAATCAAATTTCATATCCTGATTTCCTATTAGATGTCCAAACGGATCCTAAAAAGCACTGTATTTTTATGCTAAACACCTTGAATACCCTTGTGGAGTAGATGTACCACCAAGTAATATGCTTCTTTTAGGACTAGATTAGCCTTAAGCAGCAAGTGAATTTAAATTAAGATGACTCACAAATTTTGGTGCCATGTCCAATGTAGGATGAAAAATTAGCCCTTCCACTATACTATATACTTATTTAAGGAGAACATACGAAAACTTTGGAATATTATTTTCGAATATTGAAATGAAATTTATTTTTACCATAAGCTTTTAATAGTATGACCGTAACTTACAACTATCTCCACTGTAAAAAAAATCTAGTAAAATAACTATTAAAATCAAATATGTTTTCTACATATGCATCATTTAAAACATCGATTTTTATCAGCTACAGCAAAAAAGAAGAAGAAACTTCATGGAAATCCAAATACTCATATGTGAATACAAATCATGATCCCAAGTGCAGATAATTAGTTAACAGTCGTAATCATTTGATGAGATGAATTAATAGATGGCTAATTAATTTTATTAGTTTAATGACAATGATTTCCATGGTTTCTTGTCAAGATTGTGTTGTCTATTTCACATAAATTGTAATCGATTTGGTTACCTAGACATCATGGTTTTGTCATTTTCTATAAACACATAACACATGTCATTTACCAATTAGGTCTAGTCTTGCAAATTAGTTACTGCAGAACTTATGTTACAGAGCGAACATTCTCTAAATTAGGTCATAGTTAAGAACATTTTGACTCTCAAAATTTTATTAAATAAATAATAGAGACGGAAATTAAAGACCATAATTTAAAGAGGCAAAAAATAAAAACTATTTCAAAATAGGGACAATCCGTGCATAAAGAAAAAACTTGTGACTATGCTTTTTAATTTTTTAATGCTTAAAAGAATTAATTGAGAGTAATATTCATGTTTATTACTACATATTAAAATATTGTTGGGTGAAATTTAAAGTGAAAAACTAAAAACTCCATTGTTGAGGATTTTAAAATTTTGAAAACTCAAAAATAAATTTTTATAATTTATTGTAACTTTTGACAAATGAAGCTATTCAATGAAGATTTGACTCATTTCGAATGAAATTTTGTCGTTGAAATTCATAAAAAACGAAACTCATCGTTTACCTATTTTTGTATAATAGTATAAAAGTATGAACAAATATCTCTCATACGTTATTATATACTTTTTATTTAAAAAAAAATTTGATACATTATTTATAGTAAGTGTTTAATATTATATACCGAATATATAAACTTTGTTGCCAAAACAAAAGTAGTTGATTACGTGAGTATAAATTAAAAATATGATTACGTGGGTGTAATTTAGTGGAATGTGTCATTTTTTTTTTGCAGAAATAAAATTATTCACAGCGCGTTGAATCATGCTTAGATTTAGCCGAGATCAGATTCTATTCACACTAGACAGAAATATATTTAAAATGAACGATGGAAACAAATATTAAAATATATTTATATTATATGATTCAGAAATGGAAAACGGCTGTTTTATAGTTAAGAGTAACATTTGATAGTTTTATATTAATAGTACATTACATACAACACATGGAGACATTCTATTTTTATTTTGAATAATCATCGCTAAATAAAATATTCTATTATTGTGATGATCTCTTCGGCAAGTAAGCTATTTGTTTTGTTCATCATAACGATGTAAATCTCTTAATTTTTAGTACTAATTTCACAATATATTAATCTTTTATAACGTCTTTTTAGAAGGATGCCCTCTTAATTCAGATGCTTTTGTTTTTAGCTATTGTTTTGTCATAATTTTCTTTATATGATTAACTTTGATCTTTTAGAAAGATAAAAAAAGAAGAAGAAAACATTGTATTCAGATTTATTTATGATTATAAGAGTGTAAACAACGTTATTTGCGCGAAAATAAAACGTATTGATTTAGTAGGTAATATATATGTCCTTTGGAAAACATTTAACCACAATATTTTGGGATATCTCTAAAGTTGGCACCGTTTAGCATGAGTTAGTTAATTGGCAAGAAGAAAAATATTTTTTTTAGGAAAATAAGCTTTTTAAAAATGAATAAAATGACTTTTAATTCTAATGAAAATAAGTTTTAATAGTGACATTTAACATTAATTAATTGTGTCATTTCCATCCTCCAATCTCGCATAGTGTTTGTCTAAGCTATAGACAAATGTTTTAGGATAATATATATTACTTACCTATCGAACATAATAAAATAAATTAAAAACTCACTTATTTTTCAATAGAATATTTTTCAGAACTATTTTTGGTCCGTACCGAACACACCCTTATTCTATCCACATAATTTTTTTTTTATAATTCTAGTTATCTTTCTATACACTATTCAGTAGTCATTATGTTGCAAATAGCCCCTCCATCAAGCATGATATCTTTATTTATCGCGCTTTATACAAACACAAATTATACATTGTATTTTGTATAATTTGTGTTTGTATAGAGCGAGAGAGAGAGAAAGACAAAAGAGATCTGGGCAGGGGACGATTTGTGTTTGTATAATTATAAGTGTATAAGACGGATAAATATGTATTTGTATTTGTTTATACAGTCGCTTTCGCTTTATACTAACACAAACACAATTTATACATTTATGTTTGTATAAAGTGAGAGAGGCGAGCGAGATTTAGGGAGAGTGGCGAACGAGATTCAGGGAGAGGGGAGAGAGTTTGCCACGTATTGAAATGAAATGAAACTGTGGTTATAACATTTATTTTGAATTAATGGTTTGCTATAATGCACAATTTTTCCTTTTTTATATTACTACTTATAACTTTTTAATTACAAGTTATGACAGATTAGTTTTAATATATAATTTAATTTATTAATTTGTTATTATAATTAATAAGTAAGAGAAATAACATTAGTATTAGAGAATCAATTGTAATTATCTATTACACCTTTTTAGGGATTTTTTTCAATTTTCACACGGCAACCCCCCACCCCCACGTTCCTCTTTTACAGAGAAGTAACTTTTCTCTCTCACCATCTTCAACGTTCTTCTTCTTCATTTAAAAAGAAAATCTGCATATTCCTCCACACAATTACAAAGAATCAATTTTTTAAGTTGATAAAAAACATGTCGAAGTCTCAAAAACATCATCATACACCTAGAAAGAGTCCCAGATTGGTAGAAGCGGTTGTTTCTAATGTTGAGATAGAGGCTTCATCTTTTAAAATTTTGACTCAATCTCCGTCGGTCAAGAAGAATGCAAATCCGGCAAACAAGAGTGTGACCACTCCCAAGAAAAAATAAAGCCCAGTAGAGAAGAAGAAACAAGAATCAAAGAAAATTGCAACTCCTCCAAATCGAAAGGGACAAAAGAGAAAAGGAAAAATGGTGGAACCTCTGTCCCTTGACTATTCAGAATCTGACTCAGATTTTGTAAGCCAAAAAATTACCAAAGAATCAAAGAATGTGGTCATGGGTGAGTCTTCAAAACCATCTAAAGAAGAGCAACATTGAAAGATTATTCTAAAATTTCGAAGTCAAACAAGGGCAAAAATGTTGCAAGAGTAATTTTTTATTTAATTATTTTCTCAATTATTCAATTTTTATTTCATTATATATATATATATATATATATATATATATAGAGAGAGAGAGAGAGAGAGAGAAGAGAGAGAGAGAGATGAGAGAGAGAGAGAGAGAGAGTTGGCGTGGTGTCTTTTGATATTGAGTATACTGAGATTTATTATTAACTTGTATTTGTCTAGTGAAATAAAATTTATACAAAATTGGTATGATACAGTTTATGTTATGTATTAAAATTGTATCCAATAATCAGAATGAGTGTATATTGGCATGAAATTGCTATACTCTGCATTTGGTATGAATTTGTATTTATATATTTATGCATTGGCATGAAGTTTGTATAAATATGGTGTGATTTTTTCTCACGGTTGTATTAATTGGTATCATGAGTGATGTTGGTGAAATGACATAAAAATTACGGAAAAGGGCCTAAAATACCCTTGAACTATTGGAATTGGTGCAAAAATACCCTCCATTAACCTATTGGCTCCATAATACCCTTAGTGTTAATCTTTATGGCCCTATAATACCCTTATTACTCACAACCCTATTAGAAAAAATAATTAAAACTTTCACTTAATACGTGGCATCCTGTGATTCATTGAAAAATTAATTAACCTAAACAACTCAAAATCCCAACCCAACCCGGATCCACCTATTTCTACCGCCCAACTATAAGCCCTTTCTCATTAACATCTGGGTCAACTATTTCACTGTATATGTATAATCATGGAAACTTCTTACTGAACTTCGTGAGAGCAAGAGGAGCAATTACTACACGTTCCTTTAGTTGCAACGATTGCACCATCAATTGCCAGCATTAGATGCACAACAATCACACGAGAACCTTCGAGAAATTTATCAGGCAACTTGTTCAAGTTTATAGAGGACTGAAGTGTTTCTTCGTTTCTGCTTACTCCCTGATGATATGTTTTGTTGCTGGCAAAATTGATGATACATGCTTTGCTAGAGCCAGACCAGCTCTCAAGTGATAGACAACCAATCTCTTGAAGCTTCATACATAAGAAATCTACCAAGATCAACGATTACATTCTTGAAAATGGAGCAAAGCTTTTGCTCATTTCGAAGAACCGAAACACAGTGCTTAATCAGAGGATGTGGCGAAACAAACACCAATATTCTATCATCAAAGATCACTTTGTTTTCCAATGCCATTGAACAAATTATACTCTTCTTTCCAGTAGGATTGTTATCGAGATTTGATTCATCCATAAAAGGGAAAATGGAGTTTCTAGTTGGATCGGATATGGACTAATAGTGGATCCGGGTTTGGGTTGAGATTTAATTTAGAGAAAATGGTTTAAAGCCCCCCAACCTATACCCGAAATCCCAACTACACACTCCAACTTCACGGGTGTCCTATTACCCCCCTGAACATTTTATTTCTCTATTTACTACACACTTGAGTGCTGACCTGTACACATAAACCAAACATTTCATTTCTCTTTTTGTGACGTGATTTTCACGCGCGGGCCCCATTTCTCAACCTTTTCTTTTCCCTCCTAAACATAGAACGGCCCTCCAACCTTCACCCCCAATTCTTTCTTTTTTCTTTTCTCCTTTTCATCTGATTAACACATCTGAATACGAATTTCTGGTGATGATCCAAGCGTTCTTGTGTGTATTTTCAACTTGATTACGTAGTTTATCAACTGATTCAGTAAAGGTTAGTTCTTTGTCCCTTATTTCGAGTTTGTGCTTTATTAGGGTTTTCTGTTAATTTGTAAAATTAATAGCAACATTGTGTGAAATATTATGTGTGGCTTACTATTATAGTGTGTAGGTATTCAATTTACACCATATTATACCACAGTTTTCATGAAATTAGGCTTTACTCTTTCTCGTCTAAGTCGCGTAATGTTGTATTTATGTTTGTTTTAGTATTGTGTTCATGGAGATAGAAAGATGCTACTATGTTGTATTTATGTTGTATTAGTATTATGATCATAATGCTACTGTGGTACTATGTCTATAATTAATATTCTATTTTTTGATTGCCTTCAGGTAAGAGATGAATGGGTTTACTTTGATTACTCTAAGGTGGTACCATGGTGGGGTGTTAGATTTAAGTAGTGGGGAACCAATATATTATGGTGGAAACATTTCAGAATTTTTGGATGTTGATGTAGATAAGATGTCATATTTTGAGTTGAGACACTATATTAGAAGCTTGGGATATAGCACAAGCTGCACCTTTTGTATTAAACCACCTAACAATGGCATTTTGGTAGATGTTGATAATGATATGAATATTTTAGACATGATGTGTTCCTTGGAAGATGGAGATGTAGTGGAGGTATATGTTAAGCATTTGATTGATGAGCCAATTGTGGGGTCCATGCTAATAGAAAATGGTAGTCATGTGGATATGGGAGAATCTGGTTCAACTTTTAATACAAGGCCTAGTCAGAGTGAAAACTTTAACTTTGGGGTAGGTGAAGACCATTTAAACAGTGAGGACCCTTTTGCTACTTTTTCAACCTCACCTCATTTCACTACCACACCTGATGCTCCTGCAAATGGTGCTCCTGCTCCTGCAGATAGTGCTATTACACTAGATGATGATATAGATGTTGGTCCTGCTGGATCTGATTTCTTAGAAGTAGTAGAGGATTCTGATTATTCAACTGAGGATAGTGTTGAGTCTGAAGGTGAATTAGTTGGAGATGATGAGGAGGAATAGTATGGTAGTGATGTACATGAGGAGGTTAGGGAGTTGAGGGCTGAACAGAGAACTTTTCAAAGGAGAAAAAGAAGGGAAAGAGTACCAGCTGACAATGAAGAGGTACCAGTAGGTGAAGCTGGACCAGATCTAGGTTTTGATGAAACTGAAACAGGTAAAATAAGTCATGAAGGAAGGCTAGGAGGTGATGAGCCTTACATTGCAAGTTCTGATGAGGATAGTTTTGAGTTAGATGAAGATGAGTGTTGTGATGATGATGAACATGAAGTGGCTGAATCTGATAGAGCAAGAAGGGTAAAGTTGTCAAGAAAAAAGAGGAAAACAACAACTACAATCATTCATGATCCCACTGCAAAAATAGTTGTGTGGCAGTTGGGTATGGTGTTTAAAGATGTGAAAGAATTTAGACAAGCAGTAACTAAATATGCAGTAAGAAGGAGGGTTCAGGTGGAGAAGTGGGTGAATGAGAAAAACAAAGTTAGAGTCAGATGCAAGGATGGTTGTCCATGGCTTTTGTATGGATGTCTTGACAAGACAACAAATAATTTCATGATAAAAACTTACAACCCAAAGCATACTTGCAACAAGACAACTAGAAATTACTTTTGCAATGCAAAGTTTTTATCCGAAGCCTTCAGAGAAAGAATAACTGAGCAACCAAACATAAGAGTCTTCAAGCTGCAGGAGATGATTAGGAAAAAGTTTAAACTTTATGTTGGCAAGACTATTGTGAGAAGAGCAAGAGCTAAAGTGTTGAAAGATATAATGGGTGATCATGTTGTGGAATTTGGAAGAATTCTTGACTACAGGGATGAATTGTTGAGGACCAATCCAGGGACTAGTTGTGTTGTAAAACTTGGTGAACCTGATGCATTTGGCAATTCAATATTTCAGAGTTTTTACATCTGTTTTGATGCTTTAAGGAAGGCATGGGCACATTGTAGAAAGTGCATAGGCTTAGATGGTTGTTTCCTTAAAGGTGTTTGTAAAGGCCAGTTGTTAGTTGCTGTGGCCAAGGATGGTAACAATCAGATGCTGCCACTTGGTTGGGCAGTAGCTGAAAGGAGAACAGAAACTCATGGACCATGTTTGTGAAGTGCATAAGGGATGACCTAGGACTTGGAGATGGTGAAGGTCTCACCTTGATTACAGATATGCAGAAGGTATGAGAACTTCATATGTATTTGTATGTATTTATTTTCACTTTCTATATCTAATTGTGACCTAATTATCATCTATTGCAGGGACTATATGCAGCAATTGAAGAGGTATTACCTCATTGTGAACATAGAAAATGTGCTAGGCACATATTGGCTAACTGGGCTAAGGATTGGAGGGGTCTTCAAAGAAGATAACAATTTTGGAAGATAGCTAAGAGTACATTTGAGTCTCAATTAAGAAAAAATATAGAGAAGATGAAGTTGTTGGGTTCAGAACAAATGATGGATGACTTAATGTACTATAACATTAATTATTGGTGCAAAGTTTACTTTAACACTGAAGTGAAGTGTGAATCTATAGACAACAACATGTCTGAGTGTTTTAATGCATGGATCTTGGCTGCTAGACACAAGACCATCATTACTATGCTTGAAGAAATAAGAGTGAAGATGATGACAAGAATAGCCAATTTAAGGGAGTTCCCAAGTACTTGGAAGTGTAATTTCTCTCCAATGGCAATGAAGGTTTTAGAGGAGAACATTACTAGGTCTATGGACTGTACCATTGCGTTTAATGGAGTTTCTGGGTTTGAAGTGAAAGAAGGGCTTTGTCAACACAAAGTGGATATTGCCAGGAGGACTTGTAGTTGTAGGGTGTGGCAGTTAAGGGGCATACCATGTCCACATGTTGTGGCTGCATTATACTTTAAGAAGTTTTCTCTTTATGACTATATAGACAACTGCTACAATAAGAAAACTTACTTGAGGACTTATGCCAATGTTCTTGAACCACTCACAAACATGGAGATGTGGCCAGTTTCTACAAACCCCATTATTTCACCACCAGAAATCACAAATATGCCTGGTAGGCCATCTAAGGCTAGAAGGAAAGAAGCTGGAGAAACTAAGAAATCTGGAAAGCTGCCTAGGACTGGACTTGCAATGACATGTAGTATATGCCATGTTAGAGGCCATAACAAGAGAGGGTGTCCTCATAGAGAAGGTGTTGAGTCATCAACAAGACATAGTGCACCATCATCAACACCTAGTGCACTAGCACCTAGTGCATCAGTAAGGGCAGAGCCAACAGGTTCAGGCAAGGGAAGAGGCAAACTCAAGGTAATATTTGAACTCATTAAATATTTTCTAACAAGTTTTACTTTTTCTTAGTTTATAACTTACTCTTTCTTTATATGTATAGAACACTCCACCAGCACATAGTGCACCATCAGCAACACATATTGCACCATCATCAACACCTAGTGCACCAGCACCTAGTGCATCAGTAAGGGCAGAACCAACAGGTTCAGGCAGGGGAAGAAGCAAACCCAAGGTAATATTTGAACTCATTATATATTTTCTAACAAGTTTTACTTTTTCTTAGTTTATAACTTACTCTTTCTTTATATGTATAGAACACTCCACCAGCACATAGTGCACCATCAGCAACACATAGTGCACCATCATCAACACCTAGTGCACCAGCACCAGCGCCTAGTGCATCAGTAAGGGCAGAACCAACAGGTTCAGGCATGGGAAAAGGCAAACCCAAGGTAATATTTGAACTCATTAAATATTTTCTAACAAGTTTATAACTTACTCTTTCTTTATCTGTATAGAACACTCCATCAGCACAATCAGAAGGTGAGCCTCCACTAAAAAGAGGAAGAGGAAGACCAAAAAAAACATCAGCAGTAGTACCTAGTGCACCTCCTCTACCTATTGCACCTACTGATTTTCCTGCATCCTCTTATGTTGGTACTACTAAAAGAGGAATAGGTAGGGGCAGAGGAAACACATCTCCAAACAAAAGGCCAAGAGTCATGGGAATGGGTGTGTTCCAAGCTGGAAATGGCTTCAAAGTCATGAATGTGAGTCTTTGCTATATCATAAACTAAACTATTTTGTTAATTTAGACAGTTTAAAATTTGAATTATATTCATAATTTTACTGTAGCCTGGCATGCCAAGTTGTAAGATCTACTCTACTGGTCAAGCAAAATTGACAAGATCAGCTGATGTAACTGGTGACATTGGTTATACATCAAGTACTGCAAGTAAGCTAAAATGGAATGGCAAAGCAGCAATCTCAACAAGAAAATTTCAAGAGCTTAGAGAGAACCAAAGAAAGAAGACAGTGGGAAGTAGTTCAAATAATCCAAGTCAAAATAGCACTTCTTCACAGTCAAAGATGCCATGGAAATTGTAGTGGTGTTGATGTATTTAAGCACTTTTTAAGTTAGTCCGGTAGACATGCAAACTATTTCATTAAGGGCCTACTATTTTTGATTTTGTTTGTCTTTGTTTGTTGGTAAATTCTGCCTTATGTGAGGCCTTATGAATGTGACTTTATTTTGGTATTGAATAGTGATGTTGAAGTATGAATGAATGGTGATGTTGTGTTCAGCTGTGTTTATAAATGGTATTGTGTTGTCTATTCAATTGTGTTGGATATTCAGTTGTGTTTACATATTGTGTTGTGTTGGTTATTGAATTAACTATTCTATTTTGTTGGCTAGGCTGTTGTGTTTACATATGGTGTTGTGTTTAATTATGTTAGCTATTTACAGATGAAGTGTAAGCAATTTACACAAGCTTCAATTGAAAACATAGATAGATTGATATATATATTGAGAGAGATATACAAAATTTGTCACATACATTGACAACTCCTCTAAACATAGCAATAATACAAATCAAATACTACTTTGGAATAGATTGGTTGCTGATGAACACAGCAACAACACAAATCAAAATACACAAAAACATCTTCCATTGGAACCTACTACACCATTTCCACCTTCCATTAAGCCTCCTCTCCAATATCAAATTAGAGTTACTCAAGTTGTCAATATGAACCTGCCTAATCCATAACTCTTGCTCCAACTCATTGATTTTATTCACCAATCTTGGAAGGTAAAATTTGATCTTGGATCCACTTCTTCTTTGTCCCTCCATCAAATTTTTTTACAGTTTTTAGACTGAAAAATAGAGAAAAATAGTACATTAGAATGAATTGAATATAAAATGAAGCAATAATGCAAGGGAAAACACATACACCATAGCATGGGCAAGACCAAAATCTTCTTCCCAGATTTAATTTCGACCAAGAAGTTTGCAAATTCAGCAAAATCCCATGTTTGCTTCTCACTACAGCGTTGAGCATTGGGTTTGATTCATCCATACAAAGCTTATTCAAGTTTTCATTTGCCATTTTTGATGAATTTAGAGAAAATTCAAAGAACCTAAATAAGAAATTATAGTAGATTACAAACCCTAACTTCAAGATTTAAAGTTGAAATGAACATAAACAACTAAACCCTAGCTAAGCCCAAAAGAAAATCGTCAAAATATTGATGAAGAAATAAGGATTAATGGTGGGGAAGAAGGAACAATGGTTTATTTAATTTGGGGAAGATGACCATTGCCCATCTCCCAATTTTATTACTTTTTCTAACGATTTTTCCTCTTCTAACGCGCCTAGAGAAGGTGTTCTCACCTCCTATGACAAGTCAGCACTCAAGTGTGTAGTAAATAGAGAAATAAAATGTTCAGGGGGGTAATAGGACACCCGCGAAGTTGGAGTGTGTAGTTGGGATTTCGGGTATAGGTTGGGGGGGCTTTAGACCATTTTCTCTTTAATTTAATTAGGTTAATTAATTTTTCAACGAATCATAGGATGCCACATATTAAATGAAAGTTTTAATTTTTTTTTTCTAATAGGGATGTTAGTAATAAGGGCATTATATGACCATAAAGATTAACACCAAGGGTATTATGGAGCCAATAGGTTAATGGAGGGTATTTTTGCACCAATTCCAATAGTTCAAGGGTATTTTAGGCCCTTTTCCGTAAAATTTATAAGAAATTTGTATTATGTTATGTATTAAATTGGTATCCAATGATTAGAATGAGTATATTTTGACATGAAACCGATATGAAGTTGGTATGAATTTGTATTGACATGAAGTTGGTATATGCGTCCCTAAATCTTTCAAAGAAGCAGGTCCATAACGCATCATTTTCAGAATCCACTTTAGCGTACGCAAGTGGAAGTATGTGACCTGATTCATTACCAAAAAAATATAAATAATTCTTACCAATTGGAAACAAAATTTATAACAGAATTATATTTGCATATAACTATCAATATTCAAATAATACCTCCTGGATCCATTGTGCTTGCAGTCAACATTGTCCCACCATATGCGCCTTTTAAGGCAGCCCCATCAACCACAATTACTGGCCTACAATACTCCCATCCCCTAATTGTTGCTTCTAACGCAACAAAAGCTCATTAATAGTAGCGTCTACTCTAAGTTGCGAAGTTATCGCATTAACTAGACCATTATATAGGCTGGCCAAATCATAAATAATTCCCTCCATCTGGAAATCAACATATTTTCCTGTTCCATCATAAATTATTGTGTCGGTATTACAGAATACAATAGTACAAAAAACTTTTATACATATGTTATATCAGTATACGAATTTCATACCATTTTTATGCATACTTTTTATACCTATTTCATGGCAAAAGTAAACACTGATTCATACCAGATTCATGCCAAAAAGAATACCAAAATCATACACTTTATAATTAGTAATTGTCTTTTATTAAATAAACAGTATACCAATTTCATCCTATTATTATGCACAATTCTATACCAATATAATGTCAAATATAAAAATTGAATCATACCACATTCGTACCATAAAAATATAAATTTTCATACAAATTTGATATAATTATTATACCAATTTCATACAAGCTTTATGTCAATTTTTATACCAAAGTCATACCAAAAAATCAAGAAGAGAGAAAATGACGAATATTGACTAACAAAAAAAATCTGTTTGAAAGACAAATAACAAGTGAGAAAAAAATCAGTAATTGTCTTGAGTTAAACAAGTAAAACAAATATCTTTTTTGTTATGACTCTCCTAAATTTATGCCCACTATCAATTATAATTAATAATTTCAAAAAATTTGTTACTTAAATTTTTGTTTTTAATTTTTTTTAAAAACAAATTGGTATATCACGTTTTTAAAGTCTTTTTTTAATTTAATAAAATGTTATAACCGGTAATTGTTTATTGTTATAACTTGAAAGACAAATAATAATGTCATAACTTATAATTATTAGTCCTATAGATGTCAATTATAGAAATTTCACTATTTTTTTAAAGTTAACTTCTCCAACTCAAACTAAATTTGAAAGTTGAGTTCTAATCATATAAGGTATTGTTATTAATTTAAATTTTAAAATAATTATGACCGTTGTAAATTTGAACTTTAAATTATAATCATGTAGTATAGTCTTATCAAATTAAGTTTGAAATAACGGAGAAGGGCCTAAAATACCCTTCAAGTATAGGAAATGGAACAAAAATACCCTCCTTCCATCTTTGGGCTTCAAAATGTCCTTACATCCACCTATACGGACCTATATTACCCTTTCACTTAACAGATTCTTTAAGAATAATAATTAATCCTTTCATTAATGACGTGACAACCTTTAATTGACTGAAATTTAATTCAAATCAGTTCTTCATCTATTCATCCATGAGCAGTAACTAATTAGCATAACCCCGTTCGTAAATTCCAGAATTCGGTGAAAAACAGAGGATCAAAATAATTACCAAAGGAGATACACAAATGGGCAATCTTTAAGTCTCTTACGAAGAATCTTCAATACCCACCTAGTTGCTATACTAAACAAATTGGGGTTCCCTAAAATTAATCCCTAAATTTAACTAGTAAAAAAAACACAATACTTTACCATAAAGAAGAGCAATGCAGTTCACTGTGTGAAAAAGATTAACAACATACCATCTTTAGGAATTCAAATCAGCTCTTCAGCTATACATCCATGACACAGTAACAAATTAGCGAAATCCCATTTGTAAATTCTAGAAATTGGGTAGAAAACAGAGGATCTGAATAACCCCCAACAACAAATCATGCCGATCAAGTGTTCGATGAATTGCTTGAGTGAAGCAGATATGTGAATGAGTGATTGATGGATGTGACATTGTTGGAGAAGAGAAGCGAAGGATGTGGGATAGGAATTGTTGAATCTTTCTAAGAGTGAGCTTTTTCTATTTGTATATGTGTCCATTGTTGAAATTGCTAAAGATAGTATGTTAAAAGCTTTTCACACTCCATAAAAATTAAACAGTGAACTGCATTACTATTTTTTGATAAGGTAGATATCTTTTATAGTTATTTTAAAACAATGAACAGTGAACTTCTGATTTTGGCTTTCTGATCTGATGGAAAGGTAAACTGTATGCAGGGCATTCCAAGGATTTTTGAGTTTTTATCCATTGAGAAGAAGCTAGGCTTGGAGAGTATGAAGCTTAGGAAGCCAGCTTTAATGGTGGAGAGTATTTTTGGTTAATTTAAATTTCATCAATTAAAGGCTGCCACATTATTAATGAAAAGATTAATTATTACTCTTAAAGAATCTCTAGTGAAAGGGTAATATACATCTATATAGGTGGATGGAAGGGTATTATGGAGCCCAAAGGTGGAAGGAGGGTATTTTTGTTCCATTTTCTATACTTGAAGGGTATTTTAGGCCCTTATCCGTTGAAATAATTGTAACCTTTGTGAATTTAAAATTTGAAATTTCAAAGTTAAACTTGAAAGTTAATTTTTAATTTACAACATTCTCAAAACATACTCAATCTATAAATACCACTACACATTCCTCATGTTAGAGCCTTTATTGTGAAATGAACTGATAAGAATTCAAGATGGAGATGTTTTGAAATTGATATTTTTGTTTAATTTAGAAGATTTGTGTTGTTATGTTGTGTTGTATTGCTTAAGAGGTAGCCTAGTGATTTAGAACTTCGTGGAGATTATGAGATCATTAGTGGGTGTGTATCATGTACTTGTAATGGTTTCCGTAATTAATCTATGTCGTGATGTCTTGTGGCTGAAATTTGTGTTGTGAATTGAGGATTATTTTTTAGTTTTCCAAGTTATTGTTAAAGGGGGTCTTCATTGCAGCAGTAGGGAATGTTATTGTAGTGAGACTGTTGTAGGGGGCTTGGACTCGTCGTAGCAAAGGTAGGCTAGAACGGCAAGGCTCGTCAAAGTGAGGCTTACTTTACCAAAGCAGGTCCGCTGTAGCAGAGTGACAACTATAGTGGACGACACAAGGCATAATACATGTTTTAACTCAGTTTTATTCAAGTCTTTCTTCGTAACTTAGAATAACACAAATTAGAAATTCAAGAGATAATTTTTCAAGGTGTGGGGCTGCTTTCTTTTTTGAGGTGATTCCTCTCTGTCAATTATTCTATCTAGTAATTTGTTATAATCCTAGAATCAAAGGGGGTGATCTTAATGGAAGATTATGAGTTAGAATTCTAGAACTCATAAATTTTTGTGGAAAAGCATATGAATTGATGTAATTAGTGGTTATTGTGATTAAAAGTTGTTAATTTATTTTTTAAAGAAGAAATTGATGTTTTAATTCTTGTTTATGGTGGTTGGGGAATCTAAAAATCTAGGGAAAAGATATAAATTCACCCCTGAAGTTGTCCCGAAAAGTCAGTTACACGCTTAAACTATTGGAGCGACCTATTTCGCACCTATACTACTCAAAAGTGATTTTAATACCACCATCAAAGCTGACATGGAAATAAAATTAAATACAAAATAAATAAGGCATGTTTTGTCACGACCCGATTTCTCGAGTCATAATGGCGCCTACCAACCCGCCATTGGGCAAGCCAAACCCTGTCCCGTAACTTGACAGTAATGGGACTGAGGGTGGAAACTAAATCTCAACTAAGTGAAAATATAAATAAAAGGAACACACAAAGGGAAGGCGGAAGCGAACCCAAAACTATATACAATAAACGATACCTCCCAGAACTTGGAAGTCACATGCACAGAACTACTAAAAAGAGTACAAGTCCCAAAAGTGGACCACAAAAACAAGACCGTCTCAAACACGAAAGACAAGCCAAAACATATATACAGAAGGAGACGGGTAATCCCAGAACGTCAAGTGCTCACCCTCACCTCCGCAACAGATTGCAGCAGGCTCGACCTCAACGCTGATAACTGGTGCTCGGACCTGCATCACGAAAACAGATGCAGAGTGTAGCATAAGAACCAATACAACAGGTACCCAGTAGGCATCATAGGCCAACTGAGCAAGAAAGGTAAAAATAGACTGAAAAGATAGAATTAAACATGAACAGAGGTCCAACGAAGAGAGAGCAAAACAGGCCAGCAACAAATCTAAGAATACCTAAACTAAACCTAACTGGGGGCCCCATAAGACCCAGAAGGTACACTCAAGCACAGACAAACAAAACCCGAACATCCTGATGTACCGTGAATTTATGGTACTTTTGATGCATTAAACTTGGAATTTTGCATGTTACTTAAGTGGTTTGATATTAGAGTTAATAGTTTTTGTGTTAAAATTACAGGGAATAGCCTTTTGGAGCAGTTGAGAAGATTGATGCAGCATCAATAAGATTTTGGTAATATACGAGACAAACTACGAACCGTCAATTGATTGATGAGTCTTCAGTTGGGGTCGTAGGTTCAGGAGCCTGAAGAATTTGCTAAGTATGGAATGACGGGTCGTAGATCCTGCTTCGAACCGTAGATGCTCAACCGTAGAAAACTTCAGAGAGGGTAACCTGCAGAACTTGAATGATGGAAGAACAGGACGGGTCGTACATTGAATGACGAGTCGTAGATCATACCCGTAGAAAGAAGCCCTCAGGAATTATTCTAACTGCTGAATGACGGTTGGGACCTATGAGCCGTAGGTCTGTCTACGAGCCGTAGGTTGTCAACCGAAGATGACTCTGCCCAGACCGAATTTTCTGAGATTTCCTTTTCCTAGTCTAATTAGGATTTGTTTCCTGTATATACCTTATATAAATTCCGTTTTGTTTTTGTTGACGAGTTTTTGAATATTATCTTTTGGCTTTGGGCATTACTTTTCATCTTTTGAGGATATTAATTCTTGAAGATTGATTTATGCTATTTGCTTTTGATTTTCAATTCAAGATTGTGGAATTCATCTATAATCCCTGTAAGTTCATGATTTATTCAAACCCTAGTATGAATTGTGAACAAACAAGCATGAGTATCTAAATCCACAACTAGGGTTGTGGGAACCATGAGTAATTAACAAAAGTAAAACTAATAATGTTGTAATTCTTGATAGTGTTTATGCATGTTTTTGTTAATCTCTTCGTTTAGAATGCTTTTTAATAGGGGCCCACGTTAGAACTCGCCTCGTTCCTACTAGCCGGACTAGGTAGTAATGAATGAGAAAGAGATTACACAACAGAGATTTAGCATTGAGTAGTCTGCTATCTAATAACCCAACTTAGAAATAGTTGTGGGTTAATCTGGGTCAACGGTAAGGGTTAGTAAATCGACACACGTAGACGGATCAGTATGCGTAGTGAAATTCCCTATTTAGAGGACCAATCACTTAGGGATACATAACTTATCGATCATGCATGCTAGACATTAGAAAGAATTACCATTGTTAGGTTTACTGAGTTAAGAGCTTATGGGGAACACATAAACCCTAGTTTCATTCTCATATTGATATCTCAAACTAAATAATTTATGCTATTTGTTTATTTGTTTTAATTCCTCTTCGGTAGTTTTAATTCTAGTTTATCTAAATCTCCCCTTTTCTTTCAGAGATAATTAGGCTAAACGTACAACTAATCTTAATTAGCCTAAGTCTAAGCCATATTCCTCATGGGATCGACCCTAACCTTCGTTAGGTTCTTTATTTGACAGCGACTGCTTATACTTCCTTAGGGAGGTGTAATTTGGGCGATATCAAATTTTAGCACCGCTGCCGGGGAATAAGGTTTTTAGATTAGATAATTTTGTTAGTGCACTTTAGTCAATTATTTTCGGATTTACGTTTTATTGTTGTTTTTGATTTTTCTACAGCTCATAATTCCAGTGTATGCCAAATACACGTAGTCAAGGCAATCCCCTGACTTCTTACGATCCTGAGCTAAGAAGAACTCTGCGAAGAATGGCGACAACAGTTCAAAAAACTAGGCCAGTAGATAATCCAAATGGCGAGTAACAGCAAGAGGTCCCAGGAGTCCGACCTCTGGGAGCTATAGAGGTGCTTGTAAATCGACAAGAAGTTTGACCACAGCATCAACATGCACCTAATGTTTGTTGGAACTTTGAAGTGGATCATAATGAAATAGGATCAACTGGCGCTATAGTTGTTCCTCCATTGCCACATGGATTCACATTTGTGATTACAAGTAGCCTCATGCAGATGTTGACCGCTCGAGGACTGTTTGATGGATTACCATAGGAAGATCCTTATGCTCATTGGACAAAGGTGACAAGCATATGCAAAAGCAGTGTGGGAAATCCAAATTTAGATATGGACGTGGTTGGTCTACGGGTATTTCCACTGTCTCTAACTGGAGACGCTACTGTATGGTTGAACGAGCTCCCGTACAACTCTATATACACATGGAATGATTTGCATGATGCTTTTATTGAAAAATATTTCCAGTATCAAGGAAGCTGAATCTCAAAGACAAACTCAATAACTTTAAGGCTCTTCCTAGAGAGTCCATCAGCGATGCTTGGGATAGATTCACAAGCTGAATGAGAGCTGTACCAAACCACCTCATCGATGATGAGTTACTCAAAGAATACTTCTATCGAGGAATGGATGATAACGGTAAGGCGGTGCTTGATACTATTGCAGGTGGATCTTATGGATCAATTACCTTCCTGGAGATTGTGGAGAAGCTCGAGAGGATATCGAAGAACAACAAGGCTTGGAGCACTAGAGCATTAGCTACGACAAAGAGTACCTTCTCAATACAAGCCGCATCAAATCCATCTTATGATGAGTTTCGTGAAGAAATAGCGCAACTAAGAACTGAAGTGGGTTTGGTACTAAAGCATGTAAGTGGCAATACAGAGAAGGTCCAGGTAGTCCAATATCAACAGCATGCTCCGCAAAATGATTGATACACTTATGAGAAGGATGCAAATCTTGTGAACGAGCAAACGGGGGGTTTCCGGGTAAATGCCCAAGGATCCAATCAGGAAAATTGGTGCCAAGGTCAAGTAAATCAAGGTCAGAACTATGAAAACTATAATCGAGAAGGACAATACAATCGTGAAGGGAACTACAATCGTGATAACAATTACAACCGAAGCAGTTACAACAACAAGAATGATAGAAGCGGGGTGTACATCCCACCAGGAAATCAAGATGGCGGATCAAGCTTGAATCACAATGAAGATATGATGAGCAAGATGATGAAGCAATTTGATGCCACGGATGAGAATGTGAAGGAAATGCGGAATGATCTCTCAAGCATCGGGCAAAAAGTGGAGTCACACGTAGTGGCAATTCGACAAATAGAGTATCAATTGAACCAACTGTCGATAAATGCAAATCCGCGTCAACAAGGAACACTTCCCAGTAACACTGTGCAAAACCTAAAAAATGACGAATAATGCATGGCTATGACAACTAGAGGTGGGAAACAGACCATTGATCCTCCTATGCCAACTGAAGTGGAAAGCGCGAAGGCATCTGATGAAGATGAGAAAGAGGTAGCAGAACTACCCAAGGATCAAAACGAGGTAAAGGCGGAAGTTACACAAAAAGTCATCCCTATGCCAAGACCTCCACCTCCCTTTCCACAACGATTGGTTAAGAGGAGAGAAGAAGGAAAGTATAGGAAATTCATATATATGCTTAAACAATTATCTATTAATGTTCCTTTGATTGAAACTTTAGAGCATATGCCGAATTATACGAAGTTCATGAAAGACCTGGTGACCAAGAAGAGAGCTGCAAGCTTAGAGGAGGATGACAAGTTACAGCATTGTAGCGCCATTGCAACAAGGTCATTGGTTCAAAAGAAGGAAGATCCTGGAGCATTTACCATCCCGTGTACTATTGGTGTGATGCACTTTGTAAAGGCACTCTGTGACTTGGGTGCAAGCATAAACCTCATGCCGCTGTCCGTGTTCAAGAAATTGGGCTTGGGATCCCCTAAGCTGACTGCAATGAGGCAACTGATGGCAGACCGGACGGTGAAGAAACCCATAGGAGTGCTACAAGATGTCTTGGTAAAAGTTGAGGCATTCATCTTTCTGGCGGAATTTGTGATTCTGGACTGTGAAGTGGATTTTGAAGTGCCCATAATCTTGGGCAGACCGTTTCTTGCAACAGGGCGCACTTTGGTAGACCTGGAAAAGGGGCAGATGAAGTTTCGCTTAAACAATGAGGAAGTGACCTTCAACATCTGCAGAACAATGAAACACCATAGCGACATCAAGGCAATATCAGTGGTGAACTATGCGGATGAGCCCAACCCAGTGGTGCCCATCGAGGAGAGGCTAGGAGTTAAAGCGCTTGCGGCTGTGATCATGAACTTCGATGGCGATGGAATCCCTGAATATGATGCAGTGGTGGCTGCACTAAATAGAGGTGTTAATCATCGTCGTCAACCAAAGTTGAACTTGGACTTACTTAACCGAGAAACTCCACCCGCAAGACCATCAATTGATGAACCCCCAGAGTTGGAATTGAAAGCTCTTCCAACCCACTTGAGGTATGTATTCTTGGGCCAGAACAACACATTGCATGTGATTATTGCTGTTGACTTTAATATAGGACAAGTGGAAGCTCTAGTTGCGATGCTGAAGCGGTACAAAAGGGCGATCGAATGGACGATTGCGGACATAATTGGTATCCCGCCAGGGATTTGCTCACACAAAATTCAACTCATGCGAGATTCCATTCCAAGTGTGGAGCATCAGAGGAGGTTGAACCCACCTATGCAAGAGGTGGTAAAGAAAGAAATCATCAAATAGTTGGACGCTGGTGTGATATACCCTATAGCTGATAGTAAATGGGTGTGCCCAATCCAATGCGTGCTTAAAAAAGGAGGTATCATTGTGGTTCCAAACGCTAAAAATGAGCTTGTTCCTATGAGGTCCGTCTCAGGCTGGAGAGTTTGCATGGACTATTGCAAGCTCAATGCATGGACCGAAAAAGACCACTTTCCTATGCCATTCATGAACCAAATGCTAGATCATCTTGCTGGGAAAGGGTGGTACTGCTTTTTGGATGGATACTCGGGGTATAATCAGATCTCTATAGCCCCTGAAGATCAAGAAAAGACTACATTCGCATGTCCTTATGGTACATTCGCTTTCAAGAGGATGCCATTTGGACTCTACAATGCACCGACGACGTTTCAGCGTTGCATGATGTCTATCTTCTCAGACACGGTGGAGTACACCATTGAGGTGTTTATGGATGATTTTTCTGTTGTTGGTAACTCTTTCGATGATTGTTTGTTGCATTTAGGTGAAGTGTTGCGTCGATGCGAGGAATGCAACCTTGTGCGGAACTGGGAGAAATGTCACTTCATGGTGAAACAAGGCATAATGTTGGGCCATAGAATCTCCCAGAAAGGCATTGAAGTGGATAGGGCCAAAGTCGAGGTGATTGCAAAATTACCCCCTCCAATCTCATTGAAGGGAATTAGAAGTTTTCTAGGACATGTAGGTTTCTATCGAAGATTCATAAAGGACTTCTCAAATTTTGCACATCCTTTGTGCAAATTGCTTGAAAAGGAGACGAAGTTCGAATATGATGAAGCATGTTTGAGAGCATTTGAAGCACTAAAAGAGAAGTTATCTTCTGCACCTATCATTATTTCACCAGATTGGGAGAAACCGTTCGAGGTTATGTGTGATGCGAGCAGAGTAGCACTTGGCGTAGTTTTGGGACAATGGCGCGAGAAGATACTTCATCCTATATATTATGCGAGCAAAGCATTGAATGCTGCCCAGAAGAACTACACGGTTACTGAACAAGAATTGCTTGTAGTCGTCTTCACCTTTGAGAAGTTTAGATCCTATTTGTTGGGCACCAAGGTGATTGTGCATCTAACAATTCTGCATTGCGGTACCTCATGGCGAAGAAGGATGCTAAGCCAAGGCTGATCTGGTGGGTTCTGTTGCTACAAGAGTTTGATTTTGAAGTCCGAGATAGGAAGGGAATCGAGAACTAAGTGGCTGATCATCTATTTAGATTAGAAGATGAAGCTATGAAGAAGTTAGCAGATGGACTAGAGATTAATGATGCTTTCCCAGATGAACAGGTATTAGCTGCTTCTTTTGATCTTATTCTATGGTTTGCAGACTTTGCCAATTACTTGGCTAGCGATGTGGTGCCCTCGGACCTGTCATTCCATCAACGAAAAAAGTTCATGTCCGATGTGAAGAAGTTTTTTTGGGAAGAGCCTTATTTGTTCCGTATCTGTGCTGATGGGATTATTCGTCGCTGTGTGCCCAAGGTAGAGATGATGAGTATATTGGAAGCTTGCCATTCATCCCCTGTTGGTGGTCATCATATGTGGCATCCGGACTGCTCACAAGATTTTACAGTGTGGGTATTACTGGCCTACAATTCACCAAGATGCCCATGATTTCGCCAAGGCATGTGATCGATGCCAAAGGGAAGAAGGTGTTTCAAGAAGGCAAGAACTTCCAATGAATCCAATACTCGTCATTGAACTCTTTGATGTATGGGGCCTTGATTTCATGAGCCCGTTTGTAAGTTCGAATGGCATGAAGTACATCCTGGCAGCGGTCGACTATGTGTCAAAATGGGTAGAAGCTATACCGCTTCCAAATAATGAAGGAAAAAGTGTCATCGCCTTTCTAAAAAAGAACATCTTCTCCAGGTTTGGTACACCAAGGGCAATAATCAGCGATGGAGGTTCCCATTTTTGCAATAAGTTGTGTGTGCTTGAGAAGTATGGTGTTCGTCACAGTGTTGCAACCCCTTATCATCCACCGTCTAGTGGGCAGGTTGAAGTGTCCAATAGAGAAATCAAGCAAATTCTGTCAAAGACTGTGAATGCAAACCGAACTGATTGGTCGAGAAAGCTCGATGATGCTTTATGGGCTTACCGCATTGCATTCAAAACTCCCATAGGTATGTCTCCTTACTAACTTGTATTTGGGAAATCTTATCACTTACCTTTAGAGCTTGAGTATAAGGCGATGTAGGCACTAAAGAAGTTGAATCTTGATTGGGGTGCTCCATCAAGTCAACAAATGATGGAGCTAAATGAGATGGATGAGTTTCGCCTCAAAGTTTATGAGAGTTCAGCCTTGTACAAGGAGAAGATGAAGAAGTACCATGATCAAAAGATCGAAAAGCGCAGTTTTATTCCCGGTGATATGGTGCTTTTCTTCAACTCAAGGTTGCGATTGTTTCCTGGCAAGCTAAAGTCAAAATGGATGGGACCATTCAGGGTCGTCCAAGTGTTTGCACATGGCGCCGTTGAACTTGAGAACAAGGAAGGAACCAAATTCAAGGTTAATGGCCAGAGGATCAAACTCTATGTGGGCCATTTGGAGAAGGTCAATGAGCTAATCGAGCTATGGAGTCTTGTCGAAGTCTGAGTAGGCAAGAAAACTGTGTCGTGTCGCGACGTTAAATCAAGCGCTACTTAGGAGGCAACCCAAACTGTAGTTTTTAGCCAATTTAGGATTTGTCTTAGTGATTTTATGTTATTTAATCTTTTTCTCTAGTTTTTGATGTTTCTTGAGTCTTAGTATTGGCTAGAATAGGTAAGTATAGGGTCTGTGTCAAAAAGAGTCAATAAAAACAAAGGGAAATCCTAATGTTTGTGACGTGTGCAGGAAAGTAAGAAAGGATTTGCAGAACACTAAGTAGAAAAGAGTCTACGGGTCCCATCTACGGATCGTTACTCAGTTGACGAACTGTAAATGGCATTCGTAGACTTGAATGTTCAGGAGCAGCTGCAGCTTTAAGTCTACGATTGCACAGTACGAGTCGTTCATCAATCTATGGACCATAGTCTGCAACCATAGACCCCAAGTATGTTTTGAAATTTTGTCAAGTATTAAGGAGCATTGACGGAACCAATTGACGGACCGTCAGACCACCTACGACCCGTCGATGGGAAATCGTAGACGACAGTCAGGGTTTAAATAGACCCGACCCATGTTTAATTTAATATAAATCCCCTCATTTTCAAATACAACCCCCCTTTCCCTCTTCTCCCAACCATTACACCCCTTCCAATTTCCACCCCTCCATCTCTCTTTCACTCATTCCCCCTCACCATCTATATATACTCCCTGCCAAAATTTTCTTTCCCTCTTTCTTTTTCATATTTTATCTCTTCTTTTTTGCTCCCTTCACTGCCTTTCCCCCTCACTGCGTGGGTTCGTAGTTTTATTCTCGTGTGGTCACTGACTTTGGTGTTTCTCCCCATCTTCACACTCCATTGCAGGTATGAGGTTATGTTTACTATTTAAATTGAACATTGAAGTTGTTTCGGTCTATGCCTTGGGTAGTAGTTTGAGTAAATTGATGTTGCACTTAGTTTCCTACATACCTATGTGCTGATAGTATGAGGGTAAGGTGCTGTGTACTTTGAATTTTGCCTATGTGTTTACTCCGAACGTAGGGTTCGCTTTGAATTGAAATCATGAATCTAAATACTAAAATTGAGCCTTTTGGAATGAATGCATAACTTGTTTATATGTTTGGAGGCTTGTTCTAAAGATGTTTAATTGTTTAAGTTGTGTTTGTGGGCAAAAACTTGGTGTGATTGACACTGTTGTGGTCGACGGCCATGACTTACGGGTCGTAGGGTAACCTACGGACCGTAGGTCACCTCTCGTTAGTCTGTCTCACCCCACTGTAGGTTAAGTTACTTTTGACGGGTTTGATCTACGGACCATAGATCACTTGACGAACCGTCCTGCAAACCGTCATTTGATTTCAAAAAGTTGAAAATAGGACTCCCCTATCTACGGTCAGGTCTACGGCCCGTAGTTCTTTCTACGGTTCGTAGGTCCTTCCCGTAGGTACCAAAGACAGTAGCAGTAGTTTTTTTTCCTATTCTTTTCTTTTCTTTCCTTGTTTTCTTCTCTTGTTTTGTTTTTGCATTTTTTAGTTACTAATGATGGCTTTGCAGGTACAATGCCTCCGAAAATAACGCAACACTATACAAGGAAGGCCCCTGCACAAGATCCTCCGGCCCGACGTCGGTTGATTATAGATGAGGCTTCAGAGGAGGAGCAGAGTGGGTCTGAATATGACCCACCTTTGGGGGCCAACTCTCCCAGGTCACCCCGAATGACTAGGCAGCAAGCTCGACAAATGGCCATAGTACCAGCACCGGAGCAATCCACTTCCGGAGAGGAGGAGGCCGCTTCCCAGTCTGAAGAGGAAGTGCAAAGTTCGAGCAAGGGTGGAGATGCCACCCCAATCAGAGATGCCCCTAGCTCCCAGCCTGCTGCTCAGTCTGAGTCTGGTACTTACTCGGAGTCGGAGTCTGATACCGGCTCTGCCTCTGGATCCGGTTCGGGTGATGATGACCTTGGCGAGGAACACCCAATTAGGGTTGCGGGCGAGCCTAACCTATGGTGTGTTAAGGGCATGTATCAAATCTATAATGATGTTATCCGCCACAATGCCCAACACAAGTTCGCTAGGCAGATAGAGAAAGAGCGGCGGGTACTTACAGGCAGCCTCCACACCATTCCCTAGATACATGAGCGATTCAAGAGGCATCGCATTGAGTGGATGGCTGAGACCCTTACCCGGTATAGTCCGATCATGGTACGTGAATTCTACGCGTCTTATGCTGCCACGGTACTTCAGACTTTGCCCCGGAGGGCAAAGCCATTAGAGCAGCCCCCACTCTAGTCCACTTTATTCCGGGACATTCCCGTTGATATTTCAGAGGCCACACTACGCCGTTTTATTTACGGCCCTTCACATGCTCAACCTATCAACACTCTGAGTTTGATTATAGGATACAACAGGTCTGTAGTTGAGCTATGAGAGATACGGTGCAAAGAGAGTCCTTGCTTTGGTGGGTAGCTGGACATATTACTGAGCAGGGAGTCCATGCAGAGTGGGTCCGAGACATTGCCATGCCTATTAAGAAGGCCACACTGAGCTTCGCAGCTAAATTCTGGTGGTCTATCGTGCGTACCCGATTGTCCCTTACTATGGCGGATAACCAGTTGACTTGGGACCAGCAGTGATGGTAGCGTGCTTGAAGGTAATGCACGAGGTTGATTTTGCTAGAGTGATCATTGCCGAGATTCATGAGAGGGCTTTCGGAAGACGATGACCTTGCCCTTTCCTTGCCTTATTTTTAGGTTGTGTCGTAATACGACGGTCCCAGTCTACTTTGCTGATTCATATATCTAGGTGTCTAAGACCGTGGACATTGGTATTATTAGAGATGACACCAACACTGCCGCACCGCACAGGGGTATTCAGGTAGAACTACCACCCATGGGCGAGGCCTTGGCTCTCGAGTAGGTTGTTGATATAGCTCCTGCACCTACAGAGGAGCCTCAGGGGTCTGTGCCTCCATCCACTGCTTTAGCCTCTACGCCGGGTACACCCTGGGCTCCACGTGCTAAGGGACTGCCATACTCCCCATTGCTCGGTTGAGCCGGCGAGAGGCTCAGATGGCAGCATTATTACAGCATATCCGGCCATGGATGCAGAAGTCAGTTGAGGAGTCAGAGGCCCGGATCGAGCGGATGGCGGATGCCAGATGCAAAGATACTAGCGGTTAACCGGCAGATTGATGCTTTTGAGAGCCGGATGATGAAGAGGTCCCAGCCTGGGCCTGTGGTTGATCTGACTTCCTTTTAGACGGAGTTAGCCAGTCTTCGTGCTGATCTTACCGCATTGGCTGCTACAGACGTGGCTGTTTCTACACTTGCACCGGAGCTTGATGCAGATGATATAGTGCGTAATGCACTTTTTGGTGGAGTACAGTAGGCCACTGAGCCCTCCCGAGGAGCAGGAAAGCGGGTCCGTACTATTGAGGACATTGCATTAGACCCGGAGGCAAGCTTGGAAGCGAGAACACCGGGCATAAGAGGCTACCCGACAACAGTCCATTTTAGATGAGCAATGAGACAGGAGCGTACGCGTGAGATGGCAGCAGGTGCTTCTGGATCAAGGCTTGCTACTGATGGCGAGCCCCACACTACTACTGATGGTACTACTGATGGTGCCCAGCATGATGATCCCGTAGGTTTCGGATCCACCAGTTCTTGATTGATCTTTGGCGCATATGCGCCACAGGTTTGTCTCACCCGATGTTTTACTTTTTCTAGTGCATTGAAGATATTGCACTGTTTTCTTCATGGGGGTGGGGGCAAATGGGTTTTGCATTAATGTGAAGTCTGAGTAGCATAACTTATAAATCTTTTCTTGGGGTTTTCTTGCCTGTGTTCTTTTTACCTAAGGAACTGTTTACTTTCTGTTGAACTGACATGTTTAGAATTGTGATTGTGTACAAGTGGACTGGAAATAAAGCATGATGGCATTAGTGTGCATGAAACTGATATCCCTCCAATTTTTTTATTTTTTTTTGCTTTGTGCTGTGAATGTGAATTGAATGAGTTGAATATGTTGGATCTTTGTATGACATGATTAGTATCGATATGCCACTATTACTTAAGCTATAGCATTAATCGGGTTCATTGATGATTCGATAATTGCAACAAGGTGCCACGTGAGAGTGAGATTATTTGAATATTCGTATGAGATATGCCAATCTAGAACTTGCCCTCTTGGTCTTGCTAAGGTAATTTGAACTGAACACTAGAAGATGATCATATGCCATTGTTGTATTAAGCCCACTTAAGCCTAAAATGAATTAACCAAATCATGTGTGAAAATCTTTCCCTTTTGGTCCAATTGTTTGAGTCTAACGCATACCAGTCTTTCTTTTTACCCAATTCACCTTCCCTTAAAGTATTGTTAAAAAATTGTTTTGGCCCTGGTCCCTCCGTAGACATCGTGCACCTCAACATAGGCTAAAAGCTTAAGTTGAGGGTGGCTACTGCAAAGTTACCTGAATTCTGGCCCTGGTCCTTTCTAAGGATAATGTGTACCTTAGCTCATACTAGATGCGTAAGTTGAGAGTGGCTATTATAAAGAAAAGCAAGAAAAACAAGGGTATGAATAGAGTTGTGTGTAGAGCAAAGGAAGCAGATAGTGTAAGAATGATAACAATTCAAAGCGTGAAGCAACAAAAAAAAGTGAAAAGAATCAAAAGTTGTAATCAAGAAGAAGTCAAGAAAAGAAATCGCACTCAAGCTGATAGAAGTCAGAGGGAAAAGAGTATAAAGCAAAAAGAGAATGAGAAGTGGCTGAAAAAGAAAGGTAACGAGCCAAACTAGTGATTCTAGCCTACGTTACAAGCCAATAAAGTCCTATAGTGATTCTAGGGAGAAGTTTGAAAAGCCAAAGTAAAGAAAATAAGGGCAAGCCTATGGTATTGTGCACAGATTGTATTGAATTCGTTCTGAGTGTGAGTGTATACTGAGTCCCTAGATTAAAAAGTCAACTTACGGATAAAAAAGGGATTTCTTTGAAGTGAGGGCACAAGTTGTGTTATTGGAAAGTTGATATCCTGGTAAATTGATATATGTGTATGTATGTGTATCTATTGGTATGTCGATGTCATGTATTGATCTGCATAAGTTAGCTTGTTGGGTTTGTGATGAAATTGCACTTAGTTGAGAATGAATAAGGGGAGAAAGATTGAGGAACTTGCTGTGTGATTGCTTGAAGTTTGGGTTGCTTATATACTCGTGTCGTCTAGAGTTTGTTGTGTCGCTTGAGGACAAGCAAAGATTTTAAGTTGAGGGTGTTGATGTACTGTGAATTTACGGTGCTTTTGATGCATTAAACTTGGAATTTTGCATGTTACTTAAGTGGTTTGATATTGGAGTTAATAGCTTTTGTGTTAAAATTGCAGGGAATAGGCTTTTTGGAGCAGTTGAGAAGATTGATGCAGCAACAGTAAGATTTTGGTAATGTACAAGACAGACTACGGACCGTCAATTGATTGACGAGTCGTCAGTTGGGGTCGTAGGTTCAGGAGCCTGAAGAATTGGCTAAGTATGGAATGATGGACCAAGATGACGTGCCATAGATCTTGCTTCGAATCGTAGATGCTCAACCATAGAAAACTTCAGAGAGGGTAATCTGCAGAACTTGAATGACGGAAGATCGGGACGGGTCGTACATTGAATAACGAGTCGTAGATCATGCCCATTGAAAGAAGCCCTCAGGAATTATTCTAACTGCTAAATGAGGGTTGGGACCTACGAGCCGTAGGTCTGTCTACAAGCCGTAGGTTGCCAACCGTAGATGACTCTGTCCAGGCCAAATTTTCTGAGATTTTCTTTTCCTAGTCTAATTAGGATTTGTTTTCTATATATACCTTATGTAAATTCCGTTTTGTTTTTGTTGACGAGTTTTTGAATATTATCTTTTGGCTTTGGAAATTACTTTTCATCTTTTGAGGAGATTAATTTTTGAAGATTGATTTATGCAATTTGCTTTTGATTTTCAATTCAAGATTGTGGAATTCATCTATAGTCCCTGTAAGTTCATGATTTATTCAAACCCTAATATGAATTGTGACAAAACAAGTATGAGTATCTAAATCCACAACTAGGGTTGTGGGAACCATGAGTAATTAACAAAAGTAAAACTAATAATGTTGTAATTCTTGATAGTGTTTATGCATGTTTTTGTTAATCTCTTTGTTTAGAATGCTTTTTAATAGGGGCCCACGTTAGAACTCGCCTCGTTCCTACTAGCCGGACCAGGTAGTAATGAATGAGAAAGAGATTACACAACATAGATTTAGTGTTGAGTAGTCCGCTATCTAATAACCCAACCTAGAAATAGATGTGGGTTAATCTGGGTCAAAGGTAAGAGTTCGTAAATCGAGACACGTAGACGGACCAGTATGCATAGTGAAATTCCCTATTTAGAGGACCAATCACTTAGGAATACATAACTTATCGATCATGCATGCTAGACATTAGAAAGAATTACCATTGTTAGGTTTACTGAGTTAAGAGCTTATAGGGAACACATAAACCCTAGTTTCATTCTCATATTGATATCTCAAACTGAATAATTTCTGCTATTTGTTTATTTGTTTCAATTCCTCTCCGGTAGTTTTAATTCTAGTTTATCTAAATCCCCCCTTCTCTTTTAGAGATAATTAGGCTAAACGTACAGCTAATCTTAATTAGCCTAAGTCTGTACCATATTCCTCGTGGGATGACCCTAACATGCGTTAGGTTATTTATTTGACAGCGACCGCTTATACTTCCTTAGGGAGGTGTAATTTGGGCGATATCAGACCCCCATAAGCCCGACAAGTACACAGAAAGCAAAATCTACGAGACCGAAGGAAAATCCTACTACTAACTGAAACCACCAGCCAACTCAACTGAAACAACCAGCCAGCTCAACCCATTCAAAAGTCTGACTTCCAAATTGGGGCGCCCAATCGACTAGCAACTCCCGGGGGGCCTACCCAGACAGTAGACTGCCAAGGGGAATAACAACTCCTCCCAAGGCCCTGATATCCAATCGCCCATTCAGCTAACACTTCCGGGGGCCTTGCCCAGCCAGTAGAGCGCGCGGGGCATGTCAACTCCAAAGCGAAACTCAAATATCTCATATTCAATTGCCCAGCCGGCTAACAATCCCGGTGGCCCTGCCCTAGCAAGTATAGCGCGCCAACTAACACTCCCGGGGGCCCTGTCCAGTAGAGCGTGTGGGACGTATCAACTCCGTATAGGATCTCAAATTCCAAGTCATCAAGGATTGTCGTCCACAACCAACCATATCACCACAGAAACGACCCAGAAACACCTGAATCCAGGAGGCCACCACGCCTTCGATGACACATCGGCACCGCAGAAATGGGGAGAACAACCAGAAGATCATAAGCAATACAAAGCCCAAGCGAGACTCACACTACCAGACTCAAGTCTGCTATTCCGATCTACAAGGACCTAGTCCATTCGAATCGGCGTCGGATACGTACCAAAGTCAACGGATGCATGGGTCTAAGGCAATACTAGCCTAACCTAAACTAAGGACGAAAATATAATCCAACATAATAAAATAGCCAACAGATAGTCCACATGCAACAACACATAAACAATCCCTCCGGTAGAATGGTACTACCCCCAAAACTGCTCGAAAATCAAGCCTAAATCATGGTTTCTGAGAAGAAGAGAAGAAATACTAGCTCCCCACCCCAGATTCACACAATCCAGCTCAATCTAAAAAGGAGGGAAGCCGTAACCTACCAGAAGACCGACTGCGCACGCTTTAAATCACTCTGCCATAGCTTTTCCCTTCCGAACAGCCTCAGACTGCTACTACGCTATCAAAAATAGAATCATAGCATCAGTACGATCGTTTAGACACTAAAATCATCAAAATCAGAGACGGACCAATTTAGGAGTCAAAATTGGAAAATATGGGACCTGCTCCGGAAATTCTGAAATTGACTCCGTGAAAAGGTCCTAAACCCTCCCCCGAACTCGTGTTCCAAAACAGAATACAATTTAGGTCTCGAGACAGCCGACAAATCAAGAAAATAAAACATGCAAAGTTTACAACAAAAAACATAAAATCAACCTAAATAGCCCCAAAACGACGCAATTATATCTCAAACGAGGGCTCCCCGACACTATCCGTACCAACATCCACACATATTACACAATTCCGAACACCTGATACTTTGAATAGCCAAATTCTGACTTATAGCGAGGGAGATATCACTTTTGAAAGCTTGCAAGCCAACAAAACCCGACTGCCCTTTTTTATACTTAAGTGTCAGTCACACTGCCAGAGGCCTGCGAACGTGGAGGGAAAACAAACACACCTTCGCGAACGCGGCGAAGGGCCCCCGAACACAGAGAAGAGGAACCTACACCTCTGCGAATACGGAAAGGAAACTCCCACCCCCAGACCTCCGCAAATGCGGAGCTCTATCCGCGAATGCGGAGAAGAGAGGCACAGGCCTCTGCGAACGTGGAGCCAGGACCGCGAACGCCGATCAAGGACCAGCTGTTGCTTGGCCTTTCCAAAAACTTCGATGGAGTGCTCGGCATTCGTTCGGAACCCCGTGCACGTAAACGAGATATGCTAACCCATCAAATTCGACGTTCCGAACTCAATGGCGTAGTCAGAATTTCCATATGAGGTTATTTCAACTAAAAATGGGTCCCACGTCCCAAGGGCCTTTTAGCCAACTTCTACCAAGGGCCTCAGAATTAGATCGGAAGCCCCGGGGAGCACACGAAGGGTCATTCTAGACCAAACTCGGCATTACGAAACTAACCGCACTGACGTAATTCTCATCCGAGCATGTTTTCCAAGAATGTTGACAAAAGTCAATCTTGAGCCAAATTTTAAAGGCTAAAGCGCCAAATGGCCCCAAAGTTACACCGGAAGCCACAGGACTCGGGCCAACCATGCTTCTAGCCTAGTTTGGTCACTCCGGAGCTGATGGAATCGTCAGAATTCCGCTCTGAGGTCGTTTACTTGAGGTTATTACCGAAATCAACTTTTTAAGTTTCAAAAGCTCCAAAACAAGGAAACGAGCATAAAACCCAAACGAACGACCAGATGACCGAACAGTCAGTGCTAGCAAGCCATAAATGACTTGGGGTCGCTACAGGAACGCTCTAAACGGCGGAAAAAAGGCATTAACACAGGTCATTACAACATCTACTACTAAAAGAACTTTCGTCCGTAAAAGTAAGAGTCAAGAAGTACCTGAGGGCTCAAATAAGCTGGGGAACTGTTCCCACATCTCCCACTCGGTCTCCCAGGTAGGCTCTTCAACTGGACGATGCCTCCAATGGACCTTAACCACAGGAATGACTCTAGACCTCAGCTGCCTCACATCTCTAGCCAAAATAGCAACTGCTTTTCAATACAGGTAAGGCGATCATCCAGCTCAACGACATCATACTGGAGCACATGAGACTCATCTGGAACATACCGGCGCAGCATCGAAACATGGAAAACTGTATAAATAGATGAGAATGCTGGAGGTAAGGCTAACTCCTAGGCCATATCACCAACTGTCCTTAAAATCTCAAAAGGCCCAATATACCTGGGGCTAAGCTTGCCCCGCCTCCCAAATCTCATCACACCCTTCATGGGCAATACTCGGAGGAATACCCTGTCACCAACGGCAAATCTCAACAGTTGACGCCAGCGATCCGCATAACTCTGGTATCTACTCTGAGCCGTCCTGAGCCGATCCCGAATCATCCTCGCATGCACTAAGGCCTCCTAAAACAAGTTTGTACCATGCGGCCTAGGTTCCGTAGACTCAAACCATCCAACTAGAGTGCGACAACGGCTACCATATAAAGCCTCAAACGGGGCGATCTGAATGCTAGAGTGGTAGCTGTTGTTGTATGCAAACTCCGCCAAAGGCAAAAACAGGTCCCACTGACCTCCAAAGTCCAAGACACAAGCCCGCAACATATTCTCAAGGACCCTAATAGTACGCTCTGACTGGCCATCAGTCTACGGGTGGATTGTTGTGCTAAGATCGACACGGGTGCCCAACTCCTCCTGAAATACTCTCCAAAAGCTGGAAGTGAACTGTGAACCCCAGTCTGAAATGATAGAAACAGGCACACCATGAAGATGAACCACCTCCCGAATGTAGATACTAGCTAGCCTCTCAGCACAAGGAAATATAAACGGGAAGGAAGTGTGCCAACTTGGTCAATCGATCTATGATGTCCCAAATGATGTCAACACCCCTAGAAGTCCAGGCAAGCCCACAATGAAATCAATGGTGATATGCTCCCACTTCCACTTAGGGATGGGTAATTTATGCAATTCACTTCCAGGCCTTAAATGCTCAGCGTTCACCTAATGATAACACAAGAAACGGGACACATAATCTGAGATGTCCCTCCTCATACCGCTCCACCAGTAATGCTGCCTCAAATCACGATACATCTTAGCGATGCCCGGATGGATAGAATACCTGGAATCATGGGCCTCGCTAAGAATCAGCTTAATCAAATCCCCAGTTCTCGGAACACACAAACGGCCAACAAATCTCAAAACCCCATCAGAATCTAGAGTAGCCTGCCTAGTATCACCTGCTAATACTCTATCTCTGAGTGCCACCAAAGACTCATCCTCAAATTGATGACCACAGATCAGATCTAGCAGGGATGACTGAACTTCCACATAGGCTAACACCCGACTAGTATCTGAAACATCAAGCCTGATCATCTGGTTCGATAGGGACTGGATGTCCAAAGCCAAGGGTTGCTCCGAAACAGAAAGGAAGGCTAGACTACCCATACTCAATCCCTTAAGGCGTCCGCTATCACATTCGCCTTGCCCGGATGGTAGAGAATAGAGAGATCATAGTCCTTCAGGAGCTCAATCCAACGACACTACCTCGAATTAAGATCCCTCTGGGTCATAATGTTCTGAAGGCTCCTGTGATCAGTGTAGATCTCACAATGAACTCCATATAAGTAATGCCTACAGATCTTAAGCGCGAAAACTACCCCTGCCAACTCAAAGTCATGAGTGGGGTAGTTGCGCTCATGCAGCTTAAGCTGCCTCGACGCATAAGCAATAACCCGTCCTTGCTGCATCAAAACACAACCTAATCCAACACCGGATGCTTCACAATAAATCGTGAAGTCCTCGCCCTCAACTGGAAGAGTCAATATAGGAGCGGTGGTGGTAAGTAACTCCTTAAGCCTCAGAAAGCTCCTCTCACACTCCTTTAACCATACAAAGGGAACATCCTGGCAAGTCAACCGAGTCAAAGACGCCGCTATAGAATAAAAACCCTCAACAAAACGCTTGGAGTACCCTGCCAATTCGACGAAGCTCTGAATCTCAGTCACAGAGGTGGGCCTGGCCCAATCACTGATAGCCTCAATCTTTGCCGGATCCACCATAATGCCGTCCTTGGACACCACGTGCCCCAAGAATGCTATGGACTTAAGCCAGAACTCGCACTTTAGAAACTTGGCATAGAGCCGATGATCTCTCAAAGTCTGGAGCACTATCCTTAGATGTTGTTCATGCTCACTATGGCTCCGTGAGTATACCAAGATATCATCAATGAAGACTATGACAAAGGAGTCCAGATACGGCCTGAATACACGAGTCAACAAGTCCATAAAAGCGGCAGGGGCATTAGTCAACCCAAAAGACATCACTAGGAACTCAAAATGGTCGTAACGAGTCCTAAATGCTGTCTTACGGATGTCCACTGCTCTAATCCTCAACTGGTGGTAGCAAGATATCAAGTCAATCTTAGAAAACACTTCGTCAACCTGAAGCTAGTCGAACAGATCATCAATACGAGGCATGAGGTAAAGGTTCTTCACCGTCACCTTATTCAACTGCCTGTAATCAATGCACATCCGCATAGTACCATCCTTCTTCTTCACAAACAGGACTGGGGCACCCCAAGGCGATACACTAGGCCGAATGAACCCTTTACCCAAGAGATCCTGAAGCTAAACACTGAGCTCCTTGAGCTCTGCGGGGCCCATATGGTACGGTGGGATGGAAATAGGACGGGTACCCAGCTCCAAATCAATTGCAAAATCAATATCTTGCTCTGGGAGTAGGCCAGGAAGGTCCGCAAGAAACACATCAGCAAACTCTCGAACTATAGTACTGAATCCACTGTAGGGCCCTCCCTACAAACATCTCTAACATAAGCCTTATAAGCCAAACATCCGCTAGCCACTAGTCTCCACGCCTGAACATAAGAAATCACCACAATCGGCATGTGACTACAAGAACCCTGCCACACCACCAGTGGAATACCAGGCATGGCTAAAGTAACGGTCCGAACATAGCAATCCAAGACAGCTCAGTGAGGGGATAGCCAATCCATGCCCAAAATCAAATCAAAATCCAACATACTTAGCACAATAAGATCAGCCCGAGTGTCCTACTGGGTTATTTTTGTCATTTCCAGAAACTCCGACGGGGTGCTCAGGATTCGTTCGGAACCCCATGCACGCAAACGAGATATGCTACCCCATCAAATTCGACGTTTTGGACTCAATGACACAGTCATAATTTCCATACAAGGTCATTTCGACAAAAAGTGGTTCCCACCTCCCCAGGGCCTTTTTAACCAACTTTTACCAAGGGCCTCGGAATTAGATCGGACGCCTCGGGGAGCGCCTGAATGGTCGTTCTTGACCAAACTCGACATTTTGAAACTAGTCACGCTGATGAAATTCTCATCCGAGTGTGTTTTCCATGAATGTTTACATGAGGTTATGACCAAAATCAACTTTTCAAGTTTCAAAAGCTCCAAAATAGGGAAACGGGCATAAAACCCCAACGAATGACCAGGCGACCAAACAGTCAGTCCAGCAAGTCATAAATGACTTGAGGTCACTACAGGAACGCTTTAAAAGATGGAAAGAAGGCATTAGCACAAGTCATTACATGTTTGAGTAAAAAGAAAGGTAATTTTTCCCACCCCCATCCTTCTTATTCACCTTACCCTACCTTTCTTCTCATCCATTTTTTCTTATTACAAACACTCTTTTTGCTATGGCTAATGAGAAAAATAGAAAACAACATTGCGGGATAAAAATCCATTGCAAAGATCGGCGAAGTCATTTAACTAATTAGGTTCATTGCTAAAAAATAATTCTGGCGAAACATCTAAAATTGATCAATCCTTACTATTTCCACATAAAAATCGTCAAGTCAAGCACTGATTATTTACTTTATTTTTGTCTTTTTTGTTGATTTTGAGCATTTGAAATAAGAAAATTTTCAAATCTTTCTTTTTCTGGGTAAAAAGTTTCTTCATTTTACACAAAATATAATTTTTTAATGTATGTTTATAGATCTTCTCTATCAGAAAATCTTCAATAGATTTTCTATAAAATTAGTAGTAGTACAATTGTCTGATTAAGATCTTTGCAAATAAATATTGCAAGTTTTCATCATTCTCCTCTTTGCGCTTGAATGAAATTTGTAATTGTGATAAGTTTTGTGGTGGGTTTGGTGATGAGTGATCAAATTAGTGGTGGATTGACTTTTAATTTCAATAATGACAATGAAACTAGTGATTTTGATGTGGATATTGAAATTTATGGTTATGATTGTGATGAGTTTCAATGGTAGTGATGCGATTCCGATGATGAATTCAGTTAAATTTATTGATTGTTATCATTTTTTTATGATGGCAGTGGTGGTGGGAAGATTCAGATGGTGAATTTGATTGTGAGTGGTGAAATCTATGTTGACGGAGAAGTGAATTTGGTGATAATAGCAACAATGGTATGTTTGAAGTTGTATATGGAAGAAGAAGCAATTGAGTGACATGGATTATTTTTGAAATCTGAAACGACCCCAAAAATGCCCGAAAATGTGCTTCGGAAACACCTATAATTGTAATTTCCATATATCTCAAAATCCGTGCATGATTTCGGAAATTCGACTTCATATTCTTATTTGTGGGGTCAAATTGAGTGGGAAATGGGTCTAACCCGAATTTTAGAGCAACCGTATCAAAATTCGAAAATCGCAAAAATTGTGATTTGGAGGGTCAACTTTAAAGGGGCATATCTCTTAGCACACAAGGAACTGGAAGGGCTGCAACCTATCAAATTAAAGCTCTTTGAGTTAGCTTTCCAACGCACTTGGTTTCACCTTAGTCCGAGTTAGGATGAGGGAGTTATGACCATTTTCGTAAAACCTGTCTGTGCAGATTTGCAATTTCCAGTGAGCTTTTTTTTTAGGCGGGTTGGAGACGTTTTTTATAAAAAGGGGATATGTCCCATACTTAGTCATTTTTCTTAACTCCAAAAACACTCTCTAAGCCCTCTCCAAAAATTCCACCAAGATCTTCAACAAAATTCAAACATCTCAAGCTCTAATTCCGGATTCAAGACTCAATCTCAAGCTTCGATTCTCCATTCCAATCTTCATCAAGGATTCTCCAAAGTTGAGGTATGTGGGTTTGATTGTGGAAACCTTCCTTTCCACAAGTCCAACCATTTATCCTCTATTTCTACTTCAAGTTTATGGGTCCTTATGATTATTTATGAACTCTTGAATTATGGAATTACTACTACACACCCTATTATGGTCCATTTTGCATATTATCATGAAATGGAATTATTATGTGATGTTTATGGTTTACATGCTTCCATGATCAAATTATGAAGGTTGATATATATATGTATGTTGTTGGTGGGCTGATTTATATGGATTTTGGAATTGGTTGGACTTAGTATTCTTGAAATACATGATTTCATTTACATGAACAATTGCCCACCTTGTGTTTGATAAAATGCCCATTTATAGAATTCTTAGGAAAGGGAAGGTCCAAGGTACGTCCTATGAGTCGGATGGTTATGTAATTACTGAAATGATGATGAAATGGACACATGTATATGATTTTCTCTATATAAGTGTTGTGAGTCGACCAAGCCTAGTACGGGGGGTAGTAGGCCCGTATAACCGTATCGAGGGGTTGGTACCTTGGTTGCCTAGTACGGGGGGTAGTAGGCCCGTATAACCATATCGAGGGGTTTGTACCTTGGTCCCTAGCTCGGGGGGTGGTAGGCCCGTGTAACCATATTGAGGGGTTTGTACCTCTTTCGCCTCTCCAAGGGGGTGGTAGGCCTTGGAAATACTATATTGATGGTCACTCGCCACACATGTACTACGTCCCACTAAATATGATTTTTATGTAAGCATCATTATACATATCATTTCATTAATATGCTATCTATTGGGTATGATTACGCATTTTTCCTATGATGTCCATCTAATGTAGCATTGCATTGCATCCCATATACTTAGTACATTCAAATGTACTAACGCATACTCTATGCCTACATGATGTCACCATGTAGGGACCGGAGCACCGCTTGACCATCCTCCTCCGCGTGGCTAGTACGATTTTCTATAGTGGTTATTGGTGAGTCCTCCATTTCGGGGACGTTGCTCATGATCTTTTGCTATGTATAAAACTTTTCCTTTCTAGTTATGTTTTGACTATGAGGGTGAGCCCGGTAGTTTGTCTTGGCCCCCGCTAAGTACTCATGTTTAGAGGTGGTGTTGGACAAGTTGTGTATTATGCTTGAGCTTGACTCATCTATGGTATTTATGTATCATTTCTTTTTTCTTGCTCCCTTAGTCCCGATTTCCCCCTTGATTATGCTTATCGTTTATGGTCATTTAATTGCTTCCGCGACCAAGGATGTGTAATGATACGCTATGAGGCTTGTTTGGGGTTCCTTCGGGTTCCCCATTCGCCGGTCACATCTAGGCCCTAGGCTTGGGTCGTGACAAACTTGGTATCAGAGCACTAGGTTGAATGATCCTCGGAGTCCAACACACCGCGTTGATTAGAGTCCGATTCATGGTTGTGTTGTGCACCACAACTATGAGTAGGAGGCTATGAGACGTTTTAGGAAATGTTTCCCTTCTCCATGTTCTAAGTCGTGCTGTAGAGTTGAATTAAGTTCTTCCCTAACGGTTGTTCTTTGCTATGCTAGATCATGTCTAATACAAGAGGAAGACGAGCCCGACTTGTTGCGTGAGTCATATAAGGTGTCTACTCCTATTGGTGCATATATTGTTGCTAGGAAGGTCTATAGAAATTGTCCTATTTGCATCTTGCATAAATATTGCCTTGTGATCTTGTTGAATTGAACATGGTCGATTTTGATGTTGTTCTTGGGATGGATTGGTTGCATGCATACTATGCTTCTATTGATTGTAGAACCCGTAGGGTCAAGTTCCAATTCCCAAGTGAACCCATTCTTGAGTGGGAAAGCCAAAATGTAGTAGTCAAGGGTAGATTCATCTCTTGCATTAAAGCCCGTAAGTTGATCTCTAAGGGTCTTGCATTAAAGCCCGTAAGTTGATCTCTAAGGGGTGTCTCTATCACCTTGTGAGGGTTAGGGATGTGGAGTCCAAAACCCTTCTTATAGGGTCGGTTCCGGTCGTAAATGAATTCCTTGATGTCTTTCCTAATGACCTTCCCGGTGTTCCTCCCGAAAGGGAAATAGATTTTGGCATAGACCTCCTCCCCGATACTCAACCCATTTCTATTCCCCCTTACCGTATGGCCCCGGCGGAGTTAAAGGAGTTGAAAGAACAATTGAGTGACTTGTTGGAGAAGGGTTTTATTAGGCCTAGCCAATCACCATGGGGTGCACCGGTGTTGTTTGTGAAGAAGAAAGATGGGTCCCTTAGGATGTGTATGGATTACCGGCAACTCAATAGGGTCACCGTCAAGAATAAATATCCTCTTCCTAGGATTGATGACTTGTTCGACCAATTGCAAGGGGCTAGCCACTTCTCTAAGATTGATCTTCGGTCGGGTATCATCAAGTGAAGGTGAGGGAGAGTGACATTCCTAAGACAGCCTTCCGGACTAGGTATGGGCATTATGAATTTGTGGTCATGTCCTTTGGGTTGACCAATGCACCGGCTACCTTCATGGACCTAATGAATAGGGTCTTTAAACCCTACCTTGATTCCTTTGTTGTGGTCTTCATTGATGATATTTTAATCTATTCGCATAGTGAGGAAGAACATATGGGTCACTTGAGGGTTGTGTTGCAAAGATTAAGAGAGGAGAAGTTGTATGCCAAGTATGAAAAGTGTGAATTTTGGTTGAGGGAGGTTGCTTTCCTAGGTCATGTGGTGTCGGGGGATGGTATTAAGGTAGACCCTAAGAAGACCGATGTGATTAGAAATTGGCCTAGGCCATTGACCCCGTCGGATATTAGGAGCTTCTTGGGCTTAGCGGGTTACTACCGGAGATTTGTGAATGGGTTTTCTTCTATTGCTTCTCCCATGACTAAGTTGACACAAAAGAAGGCTAAGTTTGAGTGGACCGACGAGTGCAAAAGGATTTTTCAAACCTTGAAAGATAAACTTGTGTCCGCTCCTATACTGTCACTACCGGATGGGTTTGAGGGATTTGTTGTGTATTGTGATGCTTCTAGAGTTGGCTTGGGTTGTGTCCTAATGCAAAATGGTAAGGTGATAGCCTATGCTTCTAGACAACTCAAAGTGCATGAAAAGAACTATCCTACGCATGATCTTGAATTAGCCGCGGTGGTGTTTGCTTTAAAGATTTGGCGTCATTATTTGTATGGGGTACGTGTCGATGTGTTCACCGATCATAAGAGCCTCCAATATGTCTTCACCCAAAAAGATCTCAACTTGAGACAAAGAAGGTGGCTAAAATTTCTTAAAGATTATGATATGAGTGTGCATTATCATCCCGGTAAAGCTAATGTGGTGGCGGATGCTTTGAGTAGGGTGTCTATGGGTAGCCTAGCTCATGTTGATATTGGTGATAGGGAAATGGCTAGGGAGGTACATCGGTTGGCTAGGTTGGGGGTTAGGTTGGAAGAGGTTGGTAATGGTGGTGTGGTCGTTGTTGATGGTGCTAGGTCTTCCTTGGTTGATGAGGTGATAGCGAAACAAGATCCTGATTCTTCCTTGTTTGAATTGAAGGCCTTGGTGAAAGAGAGCAAGGTGGAAGTTTTCTCCCAAGGGGGAGATGGTGCCCTTAGGTACTAAGGTAGGTTGTGTGTGCCTTGTGTTGATGGTTTGAGGGAGAAAATTCTTGAGGAGGCTCATAATTCTTCCTACTCCATCCACCCCGGTTCCACCAAAATGTATAGAGATTTGAGGGATGTGTATTGGTGGAGAGGCATGAAGAAGGACATTGCCAAATTCGTCTCCGGTTGTCATAATTGTCAACAAGTCAAGGCCGAACATCAAAGGCCGGGTGGTCTAACCCAAGACATAGAGATTCCTACTTGGAAGTGGGAAGAAATTAATATGGATTTTGTAGTTGGTTTACCCAAGACTAGAAAAGGTTTTGATTCTATTTGGGTGGTGGTTGATAGGATGACAAAATCGGCTCATTTTCTACCGGTAAAGACAACATATGGGGCGGAAGATTATGCAAGGTTATATATTCAATGACTTGGTAAAGGTTGCATGGGATTCCTCTATCCATCATATCGGACCGTGGTACTCAATTTACTTCACACTTTTGGAAGTCTTTTCAAAGGGGTCTAGGTACGAGAGTAAGCTTACTACGGCCTTTCACCCGCAAACGGATGGACAAGCCGAAAGGACTATCCAAACACTTGAGGATATGCTTAGGGCTTGTGTATTGGAGCTTAAGGGTAGTTGGGATGATCATCTTCCATTGATTGAGTTTGCCTATAACAATAGCTATCATTCTAGCATCGGTATGGCTCCTTTTGAGGCTCTCTATGGGAGGCGTTGTAGATCACCGGTTGGGTGGTTTGAGGTTGGTGAGGTGGCCTTGTTAGGACCAGACCTAGTTATGGAGGCTCTTGAGAAGGTTAGGATGATTAGAGAAAGGTTGAAGGTGGCCCAAAGTCGCCAAAAGTCCTATGCCGATGTGAGGAGAAGGGCTCTTGAATTCCGAGTTGGTGATTGGGTTTATTTGAAAGTGGCACCCATGAAGGGTGTGGTTCGTTTTGGTAAGAAGGGCAAGTTGAGCCCAAGATACGTGGGTCCTTATAAGGTGATGAGGAGAATTGGCAAGGTAGCTTATGAGTTGGAATTGCCTAGCGAGATGGATTTGGTTCATCCGGTATTTCATGTGTCTATGTTGAGGAAGTGTGTGGGTGATCCGAATGCCATTGTGTCTCTTGATGTTGTGGGTGTTGTTGAAGATAATTTGACCTATGAAGAGGTTCCGGTCCAGATTTTAGATAGACAAGTGAAGAGGTTGAGAAACAAAGATGTGGCTTCCATTAAAGTCCTTTGGAGAAATCAACAAGTTGAAAGTGATACTTGGGAGGCCGAAGCGGACATGCAAAGGCGATATCCTTATCTTTTCCACTCCACTCGAGCCTAAGGTATTGATCTAAGCCCTTTATAAAATCTCAGGTCTTAAGTTCAGCCCCCATGTCATTGCATACATTCATGTTTAAGTTGACAAGTTCATTGTGGTTTTACAACTATATTGAGGTTTTGAAATAAGGTGTAAGTGCATTGTTGCATCCTTATGTGGGCTGAAATTGCCATGTTTGTGTCTCTCATGTACGTTTCTTTAACATTCGGGGACGAATGTTCCCAAGGGGGAGATATTGAAACGACCCCAAAAATGCCGAAAATGTGCTTCGGAAACACCTATAATTGTAATTTCCATATATCTCAAAATCCGTGCATGATTTCGGAAATTCGACTTCATATTCTTATTTGTGGGGTCAAATTGAGTGGGAAATGGGTCTAACCCGAATTTTAGAGCAACCGTATCAAAATTCGAAAATCGCAAAAATTGCGATTTGGAGGGTCAACTTTAAAGGGGCATATCTCTTAGCACACAAGGAACTGGAAGGGCTGCAACCTATCAAATTAAAGCTCTTTGAGTTAGCTTTCCAACGCACTTGGTTTCACCTTAGTACGAGTTAGGATGAGGGAGTTATGACCATTTTTGTAAAACCTGTCTGTGCAGATTTGCAATTTCCAGTGAGCTTTTTTTTTAGGCGGGTTGGAGACGTTTTTTATAAAAAGGGGATATGTCCCATACTTAGTCATTTTTCTTAACTCCAAAAACACTCTCTAAGCCCTCTCCAAAAATTCCACCAAGATCTTCAACCAAATTCAAACATCTCAAGCTCTAATTCCGGATTCAAGACTCAATCTCAAGCTTCGATTCTCCATTCCAATCTTCATCAAGGATTCTCCAAAGTTGAGGTATGTGGGTTTGATTGTGGAAACCTTCCTTTCCACAAGTCCAACCATTTATCCTCTATTTCTACTTCAAGTTTATGGGTCCTTATGATTATTTATGAACTCTTGAATTATGGAATTACTACTACACACCCTATTATGGTCCATTTTGCATATTATCATGAAATGGAATTATTATGTGATGTTTATGGTTTACATGCTTCCATGATCAAATTATGAAGGTTGATATATATATGTATGTTGTTGGTGGGCTGATTTATATGGATTTTGGAATTGGTTGGACTTAGTATTCTTGAAATACATGATTTCATTTATATGAACAATTGCCCACCTTGTGTTTGATAAAATGCCCATTTATAGAATTCTTAGGAAAGGGAAGGTCCAAGGTACGTCCTATGAGTCGGATGGTTATGTAATTACTGAAATGATGATGAAATGGACACATGTATATGATTTTCTCTATATAAGTGTTGTGAGTCGACCAAGCCTAGTACGGGGGGTAGTAGGCCCGTATAACCGTATCGAGGGGTTGGTACCTTGGTTGCCTAGTACGGGGGGTAGTAGGCCCGTATAACCATATCGAGGGGTTTGTACCTTGGTCCCTAGCTCGGGGGGTGGTAGGCCCGTGTAACCATATTGAGGGGTTTGTACCTCTTTCGCCTCTCCAAGGGGGTGGTAGGCCTTGGAAATACTATATTGATGGTCACTCGCCACACATGTACTACGTCCCACTAAATATGATTTTTATGTAAGCATCATTATACATATCATTTCATTAATATGCTATCTATTGGGTATGATTACGCATTTTTCCTATGATGTCCATCTAATGTAGCATTGCATTGCATCCCATATACTTAGTACATTCAAATGTACTAACGCATACTCTATGCCTACATGATGTCACCATGTAGGGACCGGAGCACCGCTTGACCATCCTCCTCCGCGTGGCTAGTACGATTTTCTATAGTGGTTATTGGTGAGTCCTCCATTTCGGGGACGTTGCTCATGATCTTTTGCTATGTATAAAACTTTTCCTTTCTAGTTATGTTTTGACTATGAGGGTGAGCCCGGTAGTTTGTCTTGGCCCCCGCTAAGTACTCATGTTTAGAGGTGGTGTTGGACAAGTTGTGTATTATGCTTGAGCTTGACTCATCTATGGTATTTATGTATCATTTCTTTTTTTTTTCTTGCTCCCTTAGTCCCGATTTCCCCCTTGATTATGCTTATCGCTTATGGTCATTTAATTGCTTCCGCGACCAAGGATGTGTAATGATACGCTATGAGGCTTGTTTGGGGTTCCTTCGGGTTCCCCATTCGCCGGTCACATCTAGGCCCTAGGCTTGGGTCGTGACAAAATCTGACGTAATTATTGATGTGGCAATAACATGATGATGATGTGGCACGAGTGTGAAATAATTTCTCATCATGTGACTGGTTGTATGTGTGTCAAGTTTGAGATAAATTCACTTTTAAGTAATTCAGGTGTGTAATTGGTCGTCACAATAGTTTAAGCGTGTAAATGACTTTTCGAGACAAGTTCAGGGGGAATTTAAGTTTTACCAAAAATCTAATAAAAATGATTTCTTAGACATGCTCTAAGGGGGTGAATGGAGTAGAAACTCCATTGTAACACCTTGAAAATTTCTAAGCTAAGGCCCGAACCATTTGTTATTTGCATGTAATAATCATATCGGGTGATTCTTTAAATGCTCATATGTGTAAGGGTCAATTCCTTGGTGTTCGAATGGATTTGGATATGACTTAAGGTCACAAGAACTCCCTAGCACAAAGTTGAGTTGAAAGCTTCATTTTCGATTAAGTTTTGACCCAATATTATACTTAGGTCAACTTTAAACAATTATATCTCCCAGCACATAATGTATTAGGTGTCCCATGATCTAACAAATCGAAGGACTTTGAGTCCTCTTTCCAATGCCACCAATTTTGCCTTTTTTCGGGCTCGAAGTAAAACGTTATGGCTATTTTACCAGAGACTGCCATATCAAAGTTTTCTGAGTCTGTGAACTACGATTCCAATGTACGGGCCATAGATGGAACTACGACCCATACTGGAAAGTCGTCAAAAAAGTTCAGAGACTCAATTTTTGGGGTACCTTTTCTACGGATCCATTCTACGGGCCGTAGGAACTTCAACGGTCCGTAGATTGGACCCGTAAATGGACTTTTGAGCCTGAAATTTAGTATTAAGTCTACGGATTGGATCTACAATCTGTAGGAACTTCAACTGGTCGTAGATTGGACCCATAGAATGAAGTATTGAGCTGAAAAAATCAATATCAATTCAACGGATGGGCTCTACAGTCCGTAGATCAAACCATGAACCGTAAATGGTCCCGTGGACAGTTTTTATCAATTTTTAAAGAGGGGTAGTTCAGACTTTTCCCACCCCTTCTAAGCCTAACCCACAACGTTTTTACACCTAATTAAGGGTCTGTTAAAACATTCTTTTACGTTCTGTAACACTTAGAAGATTCAGAGCAAAGTTCCTAGAGGAGAACAACTAGGGTTTTCGAACATTCTTCAAGATCCTTCGAGTTTCGCCAAGAACTTTGTTCTTTCCAAGTGTGTAAGGCTATCATAGTGATGGATTGAGTTCGTCCTCACGCCCTAAATCTGCTCTCTATCAATAAAGAATAATCTAGGGTTACATCCTTAGTTTTGATAATTCTTGAGATGAGTTTTGTCGTTGAATTCTGATTTGCTATTCCTAATTTTTGAGTTACTACATATTATACATTGAGATTTTTGAGTTGATTGCTCATGTCTAATTTTCAGCATGAATCCTATTATTTGAGTATTCATTGAGTTATTATTGAGAATCTTTTAAACCGAACAATTATCTTAAATTTATTTTTCTGAGAAAGTAAAGAGGAGTTTTGAGGAAAGTTTAAAGAAAACATTTTGAGTAAATTTTAAGGGAACTATTTATTTCCAAATTCATCATTTTTAAGAAAGAGAACTTTGATTTTCATAAAGAAGTTAAAGGAGTTTCGAGAGATAATTGAGACATTGCCCCTTAAAGAGTATCTTTTGAGTAATTACCTCAAAACAGAGAAAGTGTATTTCTACTTGAGAATGAGTATATATAATTATTGAGAGTAGTATTGAGCACCGATATGGGGATGAGTTCAGACAACTCAAAATCTTCATAAACCATGTAGCCAACATGGGTACATGATCATACTTTTTAGATGAATCCTTAGTGCCTTCGGGTAGAGCTTAGTGGATCCACTTAGTTGAGGTTGTTCTATACCCCGGCAAGGTATATGACAATTCTGATAGCATGGGCGAGACGCGGTATCATCACATAGCTCATAGTGATGGTTGTCGGTTAGAGAATCTCCCAAATAAGAGTAAAGAGTAAAAAAAATTGTATTTTTATATACATCCTCGAGTTAGTATCTTTTATTTACAAGGCTTTAAATATGTTGTCTCTTATTATTGCTTTGCATTGAGTTGAGTTGAGTTGAGGTGAGGTGAGTATTCTCCTAGCCTTATCAGTTCAGTTATTGTTTTACTCATCCATTTTACATATTCGTGCATTCAATGTACTGACGTCATTCGACCTGCATCTTTTTATGGTGCAGATACAGGTGTTCAGGGTCATTAACATATGATTCGTTGATACCATTTGCACTCCACCTAGCTTTGGTGAGCCTTTTTACTTTTCAGAGCACTTCACACTATGTTTCCTGTTTTGTTGAGTTGTCGAGGGTCCTGTCCCGACATCTATCTTAGTATTTAGAGGCTTCATAGATAGTTAGTAATGATGAGTCTCTCAGTATATTTCGTTTTGATAAGATGTTTTGAGACTGTTTTGCCAAGTATTTTCATTGTTTAACTTATGTGTTTTTAGACAGTTTGAGTTTAGAAGTTGTTGGAGTTTAAATGTCTTAAATATTAATTCTAAACTTGTTAATGCTTGAGTGAATCTTCCGCTAAGTAGTTAGCCAGGCCAAGGGGTTCGCTTGGGGACCAGAAATGGTTCTCGAGTGTCGGCCACGTTCGGGGTGTAGGCTTGGGGCGTGACAAACTTAGTATCAGAGCATAGAGTTGAATAGTCCTAGGGTGTCTATGAAGTCATGTCTGTAGAGTCCTTCTTATCGATGTGTAGCGTGCCATATATATAATTAGGAGGCTACGACATGTAGGAAACATTGCATTTTCTTCTTACTCCTTTTCGTGCGATAGAGTTCAACTCTATAAAAGTTTCCTCTAACTCGTGCTTATGCGTGTCTTTTCAGATAATGCCTCCTCGAAGAGCTGTCGAGGACATCCAATAAGGAGGAATGTTAATCCTCAAGGTCCAGAGGTTCCAAATGCACTAGAAGTGCAACCCCTGCAAGGAGATGTCACCAATGCTGAGTTTAGGAATGCTATTCAGATGCTATCTCAGGTTGTGCCAAATCAGGCAGGTCAACAAAGAGTGGGTCGTCAGGATGTAGCTGATACATCCAGAATCCGTGAATTCTTGAGGATGAATCCCCCAGAGTTCACAGGGTCGAATATCACAAAGGATCCGGAGAACTTTGTGGAGGAACTTCAGAAAGTGTTCGAGGTTATACGTGTTGCTGATGCAGAGCGTGTGGAGTTAGCTTCATATCAGCTCAAAGGTGTTGCTAGAATATGGCATGACCAATGGAAGAAGAACAAGGCAGAGGGGGCACCACCTTTGAGTTGGGCAGTGTTTGAAGATGCTTTCTTGGGGCGTTTCTTTCCCCGCAAACTAAGGGAAGCAAAGGTAAGAGAGTTTCTGAATTTGAAGCAGGAATATATGAGTGTGCAAGAGTACAGCCTCAAGTTCACTCAGCTGTCTCGCTATGCTCCGGATATGGTGGCTGATATGAGGAGTAGGATGAGCTTGTTTGTGTCTGGGCTATCCCGCTTGCCAAGTAAGGAAGGTAAGGCGGCTATGTTGATAAGGGACATGGACATAGCCAGACTCATGATCCATGTGCAACAACTTGAGGAAGATAAATTGAAAGACAGGGAAGAGTTCCGCAGTAAGAGGGCTAAGACAGCAAGTTAGGAGACTATCCAGCAAAAGACCGAGAATGGAAATCATTCATCCTTTCAGCAAAGGTCATCTGGACCTGTTCGATCTTCAGCTAGTGCACTTGCACAAAAAAATAGAAATGAATTCAAGAACATGAACTCCCAGAATTTCTAAATAGAGCCCCATCTTCTTCAGCGGCTCCGGTAGATAGAGCTGCTCCGAGAGGAGCTACTTCGGGGGCAGGCGGAGGAGCAAACCGTCTGTATGCTATAACTAGTCGCCAGGATCAGGAGAACTCACCAAATGTTGTCACTGGTATGCTTAAAGTTTTTAGTTTTGATGTTTATGCCTTAATTGATCCCGGTGCAAGTTTGTCTTTTGTGACTCCGTATGTAGCCATGAAGTTCGGCATTTCCCCCGAACAACTTCTTGAGCCTTTCAGTGTTTCAACACCTGTTGGTGAGTCTATTCTAGCAGAAAGAGTCTACTGTGATTGTACCATCTCTGTCTATCAAAAGGACACCATGACTGACTTAGTTGAGCTAGATATGGTGGACTTTGATGTTATTCTAGGTATGGACTAGCTTCATGCTTGTTATGCCTCAGTCGATTGTAGAACTCAAGTAGTAAAGTTTCAATTTCCTAATGAGCCAGTTTTAAAGTGGAGAAGTAGTTCAACAGTGCCTAAGGGTCGTTTCATCTCATACCTTAAGGCCAGAAAGCTAGTTTCCAAAGGGTGCATCTATCACTTAGTTTGAGTTAATGACTCTAGTGTTGAGACACCACATATTCAGTCAGTTCCAGTTGTGAGTGAGTTTCCAGAGGTCTTTTCAGATGATCTTCCCGGAGTCCCTCCTGAGAGAGAAATAGACTTCGAAATAGATATTCTTCCTGATACTCAACCCATCTCCATTCCACCGTATAGAATCGCTCCAGCCGAGTTAAAAGAGCAGTTAAGAGATCTTTTTGATAAGGGCTTCATCTGATCAAGTGTCTCACCTTGGGGCGCTTCGGTCTTATTCATGAGAAAGAAAGATGGTTCCCTTAGGATGTGTATCGATTACTGCCAGCTGAACAAGGTCACCATAAAGAATAAGTATCCCCTTTTGAAAATTGATGACCTTTTCGACCAACTTCAGGGTTACACTTGTTTCTCTAAGATAGACCTCAGATCTGGCTATCATCAATTGAGAGTGAGAGAAAGTGACATCCCAAAGACAGCTTTTAGGACCCGTTACGGTCATTATGAGTTTCTTGTTATGTACTTTGGTTTGACTAACGCTTCTGAAGCATTCATGGATCTTATGAACAGAGTATTTAAGCCATATCTGGATATGTTTGTTATCGTGTTCATTGGTGACATACTGATTTATTCGAAGAATGAGGAGGACCAGCTAGTCATCTCAGAATAGTCCTCCTAACTCTAAAAGATCGAAAGTTATATGCCAAGTTTTCTAAGTGTGAGTTCTGGCTCGAATCAGTGGCATTCTTAGGCCACATTGTGTCGACACTCAGAAGATTGAGGCAGTGCAGAATTGGCCAAGACCCACATCTCCAACTGATATAAGGAGTTTCTTAGGGTTGACTAGTTACTACAGAAGGTTCATCGAGGGGTTCTCATCTATTTTGTCCCCGTTGAGTAAGTTGACTCAGAATGCAGCTAAGTTTAAATGGTCTGAAGCTTGTGAGGAAAGCTTTCAGGAATTGAAAACTCGGCTAACTACAGCTCTAGTGTTGACCCTACCAGAAGGTACAGAGGGTTTTGTCGTCTATTGTGATGCGTCCAGAGTTGGACTTGGTTGTGTATTGATGCAGAATAGTAAGGTTATAGCATATGCCTCAAGACAGCTTAAGATTCACGAGAGGAACTACCCGACTCATGATCTCGAGTTCGTAGCAGTGGTTTTTGCTCTCAAAATATGGCGTCATTATCTCTACGGTGTTCATGTGGATGTGCTCACAGACCACAAGAGTCTCTAGTATGTTTTCAGTCAGAAGGAGCTCAATCTCAGACAAAGGAGGTGGTTAGAGCTGCTCAAGGATTATGAAATGAGTATCCTCTATCACCCAGGTAAGGCTAATATTGTTGCTGATGCTTTGAGCAGGTTGTCCATGGGGAGTACTGCTCATGTTGAGGAAGGCAATGAGGAACTAGCTAAGGAAGTTCACAGACTTGCACGGTTGGGTGTTTGATTATTGGATTCCAGTGAAGGCGGAGTTGTCGTGATGAATGGAGCTGAGTCTTCATTAGTGGCAGAGGTAAAGGAGAAGCAAGACAAAGACCCCATTTTGCTTGAGTTGAAGGCAAATATGCATAAGTAGAAAGTGATGGCATTAGCACAAGGGGGAGATGGTGTGTTGAGATATCAAGGAAGGTTATGTGTTCCAGAGGTGGATGATCTCCAAGAGAGGATTATGGAAGAAGCTCACAGTTCCAGATATTCGATTCATCCGGGTTCCACAAAGATGTACCATGACTTGAGAGAAGTCTATTGGTGGAGTAGTATGAAGAGGTGTATTGCAGAGTTTGTTGCTAAGTGCCCAAATTGCCAGCAAGTCAAAGCTGAGCATCAAACGTCGTGTGGTGTGGCTCAGAACATACCCCTTCCAGAATGGAAGTGGGAGATGATTAACATGGACTTCATTATAGGTTTACCGCGATCTCGCAGGCACCATGATTCAATTTGGGTGATTGTGGATCGGATGACCAAATCAGCCCACTTCTTACCGGTAAAGACTACCAATACAACAGAACAGTATCCAAACCTGTACATTGACGAGATAGTTCGATTGCATAGAGTCCCCTTGTCCATCATCTCAGATAGGAGTGCTCAGTTTACCGCGTAATTTTGGAAGTCATTTCAGAAAGGTTTGGGTTCGAAGGTGAACCTTAGTACTGCTTTTCATCCTCAGACTGATGGTCAAGCAGAGTGCACCATTCAGACCTTAGAAGACATGTTGAGAGCTTGTGTTCTCGATTTCAAAGGTAATTGGGTTGACCACTTGCCTCTTATCGAGTTCGCATACAATAATAATTACCATTTCAGTATTCATATAGCTCTGTATGAGCTCTATATGGGCGAAGGTGTAGATCTCCCATTGGCTGGTTTGAGGTTGGTGAAGCGGAGTTGATAGGACCAAATTTGGTTCATCAAGCCATGGAGAAGGTGAAGACTATTCAGGAAAGGTTGAAAACAACGCAAAGTTGTCAGAAATCCTATACAGATGTGAGAAGGAGAGACTTGGAGTTTGAGGTTAATGGTTGGGTCTATTTGAAGGTTTCACCTATGAAGGGTGTTATGAGATTTGGTAAGAAGGTCCTTATAGGATAACTAAGAGAGTTGGCAATGTAGCTTATGAGTTGGAGCTACCGTCAAAGTTAGCAACGGTTCATCCGGTGTTTCATATCTCTATGATAAAGAAGTGTTTGGGTGATCCTTCACTTATTGTGTCTACCGAGGATATTGGTATCAAGGACAACCTATCTTATGAAGAGATTCCCGTTCAGATTCTTGATCGTCAGGTTCGCAAGTTGAGAACCAAAGAGATTGCATCAGTCAAAGTCTTGTGGAAAAATCAGTTTGTTGAGGAGGCTATATGGGAGGCCGAAGAAGATATGAAGAAGAGATACTCTCATCTCTTTACCCCCGATTTAGTTCTAATCCAAGGTATTAACTCTTCCTAAAGTACTCATTCAATTCAGTCTCTCCATCCCTATTTTGAGTTCATGAGTTTTATGTGTATTTCAAACTAAATTGGGTTGCTAAAAATTTCATCTTCATTCTTAGTTCATCCATCATTCGAGGACGAATGATTCCAAGGGGGAGATATTGTAACACCCTGAAAATTTCTAAGCTAAGGCCCAAACCATTCGTTATTTGCATGTAATAATCATATCGGGTGATTCTTAAATTGCTCATATGTGTAAGGGTCAATTCCTTGGTGTTAGAATGGATTTGGATATGACTTAAGGTCACAAGAACTCCCTAGCACAAAGTTGAGTTGAAAGCTTCATTTTCGATTAAGTTTTGACCCAATATTATACTTAGGTCAACTTCAAACAATTATATCTCCCAGAACATAATGAATTAGGTGTCTCATTACCTATCAAATTGAAGGTCTTTGAGTCCTCTTTCCAACGCCACCAAGTTTACCTTTTTTCGAGCTTGGAGTAAAACGTTATGGCCATTTTACCAGAGACTGTCATATCAGAGTTTTCTGAGTCTGTAAACTACGGGTCCAATGTACGGGCCGTAGATGGAACTACGACCCATACTGGCAAGCCATCAAAAAAGTTCAGAGACTCTATTTTTGGGGTCCCTTTTCTACGGATCCATTCTACGGCCCGTACAATTGACCCGTAAATGGACTTTCGAGCCTGAAATTTAGTATTAAGTCTACGGATTTGATCTACAATCTGTAGGAACTTCAACTGGTCGTAGATTGGACCCATAGGATGAAGTATTGAGCTGAAAAAATCAATATCAATTCAACGGATGGGCTCTACAGTCCGAAGATCAAACCATGAACCGTAAATGGTCCCGTGGACAGTTTTTATCAATTTTTAAAGAGGGGTAGTTCAGACTTTTCCCACCCCTTCTAAGCCTAACCCACGACGTTTTTACATATATTTAAGGGTCTAAACATTGTTAAAACATTCTTTTACGTTCTTTAACACTTAGAAGATTCAGAGCAAAGTTCCTAGAGGAGAACAGCTAGGGTTTTCAAACATTCTTCAAGATCCTTCGAGTTTCGCCAAGAACTTTGTTTTTCCCTGGTATGTAAGGCTATCATAGTGATGGATTGAGTTCATCCTCACACCCTACATCTACTCTCTATCAATAAAGAATAATCTAGGGTTACATCCTTAGTTTTGATAATTCTTGAAATGAGTTTTGTCTTTGAATTCTGAGTTGCTATTCCTAATTTTTGAGTTACTACATATTATGCATTGAGATTTTTGAGTTGATTATTCATGTCTAATTTTCAGCATGAACCCTATTATTTGAGTAATCATTGAGTTATTATTGAGAATCTTTTTAACCGAACAATTAACTTAAATTTATTTTTCTGAGAAAGTAAAAAGGAGTTTTGAGGAAAGTTTAAAGAAAACATTTTGAGTAAATATTAAGGGAACTATTGATTTCCAAATTCATCATTTTTAAGAAAGAGAACTTTGATTTTCATAAAGAAGTTAAAGGAGTTTCGAGAGATAATTGAGGCATTGGCTCTTAAAGAGTATCTTTTGAGTAATTACCTCAAAATAGAGAAAGAGTATTTCTACTTGAGCATGAGTATATATAATTATTGAGAGTAGTATTGAGCACCGATATGGGGATGAGTTCAGACAACTCAAAATCTTCATAAACCATGTAGCCAACATGGGTACATGATCATACTTTTTAGATGAATCCTTAGTGCCTTCGGGTAGAGCTTAGTGGATCCACTTAGTTGAGGTTGTTCTATACCCCGGCAAGGTATATGACAATTCTGATAGCATGGGCGAGACGCGGTATCATCACATAGCTCATAGTGATGGTTGTCGGTTAGAGAATCTCCCAAATAAGAGTAAAGAGTAAAAAATTTTGTATTTATATATATATCCTAGAGTTAGTATCTTTTATTTACAAAGCTTTAAATATGTCATCTCTTATTATTGCTTTGCATTGAGTTGAGGTGAGTATTCTCATATCCTTATCAGTTCAGTTATTGTTTTACTCATCCATTTTACATACTCGTGCATTCAATGTACTGACGTCATTCGACCTGTATCTTTTTATGATGAAGATACAGGTGTTCAGGGTCATCAACATGCGCTTCGTTGATACCATTTGCACTCCAGCTAGCTTTAGTGAGCCTCCTTGCTTTCCGGAGGACTTCACACTATGTTTCCAGTTTTGTTGAGTTGTCGAGGGTCCTGTCCCGACATCTATCTTAGTATTTAGAGGCTTCATAGATAGTTAGTGTTGAGGAGTCTCTCAGTATATTTCCTTTTGATAAGATGTTTTGAGACTGTTTTGCCAAGTATTTTCGTTGTTGAACTTAAGTGTTTTCAGACAGTTTGAGTTTAGAAATTGTTGGAGTTTAAATGTCTTAAATATTAATTCTAAGCTTGTTAATGCTTGAGTGAATCTTCCGCTAAGTAGTCAGTCAGGCCAAGGGGTTCACATGAAGTAGTTTGATTAATTCAAGTTCTTTAGTTGAGGTATGACATGATTTACATGGAGTTAGACTTTGATTAGTCCCTTGTATGAAATGTGAGTTCATAAAGCATGTTGATTGATCTTTGGACATTATCTGTTGTTGTTAATTGTTGGTTTGGCAATGCTTATATGATTAATATATAAATTATTAGAACCTGTCTTTAAATGACTTGTGCTTTGTTGTGCACTTGTGATATTCATTGTTCTTATTGTTGTTTGAGAGACAATCTAACAGAGAAATACAAAGATATGTTGAGATGATGAGAGTATATATACTATTCTAATAATGAGTGACTTGAGTACGAAATAAACTTACGGATGAGCGATAGTATATGATAGATAGAGTGTCATGCCAGTATGGTACGTGAACACCTAGGGTACCTTGCAGGTCATGACTAGTTGGATAAGATTAAAGTTTCTTAGCATGTGTGTACAAATAAGTGATTGTGTGAGTGACAGATGACACTGATGAGATACAAAAGGTATACATTTGTGAGATCATTGTGGATATAATTCCATGATTGTGTGTGACTCCATATTGATTACAGAGTTTTGTGATGATTATTATATATCTGTTGGTGACTTATATGCTTAGTAATTGTGCAACATTGAAATGTGAGGAATGCAGTGATCTATTAGACTAATGTTGACTCTTAAATAGTGAAATTGATCGATTATGTGTTGTTGTATCTATCTACCTATCTTATGACTTATCTCTACATATTTTTACTAGTCTTAGTTGGTCTATGATGCCCACCAGTACATATTGTATGTATTGATCCTATTTATATACTTCTCTTTGAGTGCATATTGTAATCTAGAATCTTCCACACGACCCCACACCTATCGTAATAGTATTTTCTATCTGAGGATGAGCTACTCTTATCCAGACGGCCATAGATTTTTCTAATGGTCGATGTCATTTTCTTTAGATATTGCTATTTTATTTGTCTAGTTATGACTATTCTTAGTCTTTGTAGTTAGAGTCTTAAACGAAGACTTTCAGATCTTGGGAATATAATAGTTAGGCTTCTACATTTCTTTCATTGTTATACTTGAGATTTTATTCCATGCCTTAATGCTTATATTTGATTTTTCATGTATTAATTATAGCATGTTAGTAGGTAAGAGATTTTTCGATCACTAGGGAGGTTAGTGTGGATGTCAATCACAGTTATTTGGATCATGACAAGGTTTATTTCAGAGCTTTAGATTTGTCGATCTCATCATATAAGGATATGTCTTGTAGAGTCTTGTGAAATAGTATAAAGATGTATATACTACTCCTTGAGAGGCTATAGGACACTGAAAAAAACTTAGTTCTTTATTTTCTTCGTGCTAATACTTGATTCCAATTGGCATCTAGCGATCCAAATTGGTAGTCTAACTTTGAGTGATTAAGATCTAAAATGAAGTGAATTCATGCTAATTTCTATGAGTTTTGAGTTGACTAAGAAATATTTAATTTTATTTGATTGATCTAATGAGTGTAATAATAATTTGTTCTTTTTTACATATATTCAAAATATAAATGCCTCGTCTGAATAAATATATCATAAATCTATGATTAAATTCTAAAGAAATTTGAATATGTAACCTTTTCTTTTCGCTGTCTTGTTTGTTTACCGTTATTATATATCAGTTTGAATTCTCTATGACTAACTTACCGCTAGTTATACTGATTTAGTTGTGTAATTAATAAAAAAATTGATTTTAATTGATTTGAAGTTGAGTTATATTTATTCTATTATGTATTAGCGAATCAACTTGATTTGGTTCCTTCATTTGTTAATTCAGTCCTCTTTCTTCATGTATGATACCTCCTCGAGCCCCTATGGACTTTAGCCTCTTATATTGAATATAGCATCAAGTCCATCACATTTTTTTTAAGGTCAAACCTGAATTTATAACAAAAATTTGTAATAAAAAAAGTTATGTAGAAAGATGCTAAAAGCTTGAGAACGGAGCAGCACAACAGTGGTCCCAAATGATTGAAAAATTGGGATTGTTTAATTTTATTTGCACTTAATTAATTTTTTATATTGTGAATTCATGATAGTTGTTACTAATTTTTTTGACATATAATGTAACGTAGATCAATCCTCATATGAGTTTTCAATATTATTTAATTGTCTTTATAAAAATCTTGTTGGTAATTTTTTTTTTGTTATTTGTCAAAACTAATTGAAGTGAGTCAAACTTAAGCTAATAGAATAACTTAAGAATTCTTTATAGTCTTTCATATTTATTGAAAAATTGTGAATCCACGTTTATGTATTTGGACTAATTATTTAGTCTAAAATCATGATTGTAATAGATTATTAAGCAAAAATTATTTTGACTTTAACATTTGAAATGTTACACTAATTGAAATAATATAAATGTATAAGTATTTAAAAAGAGATTTCTTATAAATAACTCAAGATTTTTAATTATCAGCAAAATATGTTTAATCCGTCGATAAACTGCATTAGCGAGTATTTTAAGGTGCGCAAAACCTTCTTTAAAGAATTATTTGAATTCTTGGCTAAATTTTGACTTAATTAAAGGATTATTTTAACATTTCTTTTTAAACAATTTTCTTAATTTTTCTTAAATTTAGTGACGAATCTATTAATATTTTTTTTCAAAATTAATTGAATTTAAATTTTTGCTAATTTATGAAAAGTTTTTAAATTTAATTTTAAAAGCATATCGTAATAAAACCCTTTACAGACACAACTCTACTTTAACTTCAAGAACACATACAATTCATAAGAAATCAAGACACTAAAGTTCTTATAACCATACTTCACAATATATTTATATTTACTAAAACAAAAAAAATACTTTTGCTATTAAAATTCTACCGTCGACAGACCTCAATCCTTCATATACATTAGTGTAAGACAATAATTCTATTACATAATTCATGCATATGTATTTATAGAAAAAATAATGTTTATTGTCTGAAAAAATAATTTCATCGATTTAAGAATGTTATCGCATCTGGTGAGAGATTAAGGTATCCATAAGGCATCAAATCAAAATATTATAAATTTTTTTCTATTCGTAATAACTACATCTTTTAAAATCTTGGTCTATATACAGACTCACTAGAAACACTCGCTTCCTTTTCTCAGTATTTATCTAATTGTTCTATTCATTCTTAAATCTTGATTCAGAGATTATATCAATCTCTGAGGTTTAAATCACCCAAGAAAAGATTTATGTATAAAAGAAAACATGATTAACTAAAATAGTCTTTCACAATTCTTACCTAGATGATAGCTCTGATAAAAACATTGATCTTTAATTTTCTTCTTCTCAGTTTCACTCAATTTTTTTTAATCACAACATATCGCTGATTCAAGCTTTCACCGTTGAGTTAGAACTGAAAAATGAAAAAATTATAAAGAAAGACTAAATTTAAGAAGAAAAGACTAAAATTTTTAAACATACTTCACTTGATTTTCTTAATTCAATTAAGAATTTTTGCAGTTGTATTTTGCATCATGACCTCTCAGAAGCTATCTCTAACTCCTACGATAAATTAAATTAGTTATGTCACTGATATAAGTGTCGTATCTCGCTATCCTTTTCTTGCTTTCTTCTTGTCTTGAATTTCTATAGAACGACTTTATATCAGGTATAGTTGGTTAGGATGAAGCGTTAGTAGATATAGCAAGTGTGCCGGGGATGCGGCTCGGGTATAGTAGGTCTGGACGCCTTATTAAGGAATCGGTAAGCTGATGTGCCATTACTAGGTTCCATCCTCTGGCAATTATCGACTCGGGAATGAACGAAGTCACTTCACTTCAAAGTAGAGGTTTGTGGTAACGGTGTCAGTCATTCTTTCATGTTCAAAGATTTGGAGAATTCGATGGAAATAGAAAGGACAAGTCTTATTCTTTTAAAGTCTATCTAACTTTTGATGGTAGAAGTGGTTCGACTTCATTTTGAATTGGTCTCATTTAGGTATTTTTTTATCTGTATTTTGAATTCCTTTTGGGTCTTCCTAGTAAAAAAATTTCATAATATATTTTAATTCACTTCACTTTGAAATTTTTTTTGAATAAAAAAATAAAGAAACAATTGATTCCTTCGAGGAACGAACTTAGGAATAACAACTTAGAAAGATCTCGATATTCATACCATCAAAATCGATATCTCACTAATATAATCTGCATAGTTTTAAAAAGGTAGAATCCAGACATGAAGACAGTAATCAATGATATAGATAAGACAAGTTGGTCAACTAATTTTTTTAAAAGAGTCTAATATTCTTGCCAATCAGTATACAAGCAAAGAGTTAATGCACTAGTAGAATACTATGAGAGGTTCAGACTTATTAACCATTTAGGCATCTATGTTAAGGGCTCCAGATTTTTGACTCACACACTTATTTATGCATACTATCTCTCTCTTTTAGCACAAAAGCTTTCAAGTTCATAAGTTATTTTGGACACATTATATTTACACCATCAAAATTCTGTTCTCAGAATTATACACATGACTTAACAGTTTTGATACTTCATATTCACTATATCTTATTGCTGTTGTGATTTATTTCATTATTATTTCATTTATGATATCAATTTAAATCATGTGCTTTTAAATTATTTTCACAAATTTAATTATATCATTTTTTGAGTATACAAAGATATAAAATAAAAAAGGAAATCTAAAAAAGCATTGTATATTTATTTTTTTTCAAAAAAAACACAGTATCATTGGATTCAATATAGAAATTACACAAAGTTATAGTAAAATCTCACTAAATTAATACTCAGTAAATTAATAATCTCTCTTAGATAATATTTATCTCTGATCCCGATTTGGATCAATGAAAAAAATCACCCATTTTGATAAGAAAATAAGATAATATATTTTCAAAAAACCCATATATAAATATATAGTCCATTAATAATATAAACGAAAAAGGGTCATATTTGCCCTTATACTCTTAGAAAATGGTCATATTTACCCTTTGTTATACTTTTTGATTATATTTGCCCTTACCATCCAACTTTGGGTTCATATTTACCCTTTGAATTGTTAAGTTTCACATCACCACTTTTATTATCATGCGTGGTACCTACATAGATATAATCTTCTCCTAATTTAATTATTATACCCCACCCCAATATTATATCTCCTATCCATATATATAACAAAAGAAAATAGAAGAAAGAACCTATGTGTTTCTTAGAATCACCAATTTCATTGATCCCTTTAATTTCAAAACTAGGTTTTCCAATTAGCAAAACTTTTATGAATGGGGCTGGCATTTGAGAACAAAAATTTTTGGGATGGAATTGTGAAATTTATTGAAAAGATGAAAAGAATTGAAAGAATCTAAGAATCTATGGAAGCTTAGTGAAGGGCTTTGCTGATGAAGAGTGAGATCGCCATTATCATGTTTCTAATGGAGATAATTGTTGTTTGTGTACAAATTTACATCATCGTATGCTTTTTTTAATCTTCTTTTCCCAAAAGTTATCAAATTGACTAGGTATAGTTTCTGAGCAAAAGAGAACCTGAGTTCTCATTCGTATTACCATTAAATGGAGTTACCTCGTACTATTTGTAACAAAATGAATGTTTTTCCATTATACAAACTTACCACCCTTAATCCTGTAATTGAAATATTGTAACTAGGGATCATGCCATGTGCTAGGGCCTCTCCCATGCGAACCTGGTCTTCCTTCTTAATACAAAAAATGAATTCTACATATGTGCTTTTATCTGCAGAAGGTCGTAAGATCGGAGCTTGGAAGACTAGAATCACTGTTAATTGTTGAACCACTTTTTTTAATTAATTTCTATGTAGAGTGGTTATAATATTAAGGGTGAGGTCTCATAATTAAATTAAGAGAAATTATATCTATGTAGGTGTCATGTAGGAGCCAAGTAGGATAATAAAAGTGGTGATATGGAACTTAACACCTCAAAGGGTAAGTATGAACCCAAAGTTGGATGATAGGGGCAAATATAACCAAAAAGTATAACAAAGGGTAAATATAACCCTTTTCTAAGGGTACAAGGGCAAATATGACCCTTTTCCATATTATAAATTAATAGTTTTATAAAAATACAAATATATCTAATACAATTTAGTAAAATATAATTTTATTGTGTTTTATTTTCTGTTAAAATTTAAATCTAATCGAAGCACATTTTTAACTTTTCTTATTGCATCCAAAAGTTTCAGTATTGTCTTTTCGAATTGCACCATAAAATCCAGTTGATCATTTGAGTGTATTTGATATTGTACCTTGACTAACTTTCAAATGAAAATTTTCAGTAAGCCATGACCTCAAATCTTTTTGAGTGCATGTGGAATGATCTCTTTTGTACTCACATAATGTTTTACGTATATGATCAACCATTATTGATTTTGTGACACCTTTTAAATGGGAAGCCATTTTTTAATATGGTTTCAAGAAATTTCTTAGGTTGCTTATATAGTTTATTTTCTCCCCATCGTACATTGAATACTTTTAGTAAAGATACAACGAATAATATTTAATTATTAAGAAACAATGAACATTATATATTAAATTACTTTTTATTTAAACTATTTACGACTTTCAAATTAATTAAAACTGTATTTTAAATAAATCATTTCCTTATTTAAACAACAAAAAATCATCAAAAATGTTTTTAAACTATGTGAAATTGAATAAAAATGTCTTTAGTTAATAATTTCGTCTATAAATGCTACTACTATCAATATATTTTAGTCCAAAAATGTCTATGATACATAATTTAGTCAGATACAATAATTTTGATGTATTCATTGTACATATATAACAATTTTTTTTTATGTGAATTCAATAAATATGATACATAATCTATGAATTTGATGTAATCAAAATTAAACTTCATTACCATCTCCAACCCATCTCTATTTTACCCTCCATTCTCTATATTTTGAGGGTAAAATAGATAATCCCCTCTCCAACCCATCTCCAAATTACTCTCTATTCTCCATTTATAGAGATGTGAATAGTAGTTCTCCAAATTACTCTCTATTCTCCATTTATAGAGATGTGAATAGTAGTTCTCCAAATTTGGAGAATTACTATTCACCTCTCTATTTCACTTTTTGATTAATTTAATATTATTTTTATTATATCATTAATTAAGTCTTTATTATTTGTAATTATTTTCTCATGTAATATAACATTATATTATTGACAAGTTACTATTTCCACCTCAATTAATAGTTTTTTTATTTTATTTTTTTAAATATGTAATTTAAAAATATTTTAATATTATTATATTATATAAGACTATTGATTAAGTCTTTAATATTTGTAATTATTGTATAAGTTATATAACATCTAAAAACATATTATTGATAAGTATACTACTTCCATCCCGAATTAATAATTTTTCGAATTTAATTTTTTAAATTTTTTTGTCACTTTAAATATGTGGCTTAAAATTATAATTATTTTTCACTATGAAGAATGCACAAAACTTACATGATAATTCAAACAATCTAGTTTTATGTTATAATGATAAATTATTAAACTACACTTTTTAATAAGCATTAAAATACTTGATGCAATAGTTTAAAATGGAATAGGGGAAGTAAATTACTACACGAAATAATTGGATACAAGATGAAATTGTTAATTAAAACCTCTTTTAGATGCACGTAAAAAAAATAAGGATAAAGAATTGCTCATTTTTGAATGCCATAATGCATTAATAGAGCATTGATGAAAGCAACGTAATAATCTTGAAAGTTGAGTATTTATGTAAAATTTAAAATAAATTTATGATGCAATATTTATTAAGTAATTGTATTTCATCAATGATTTAACTTTTATTTGAATTGTTCGTTAATATGTATTATACATAATATTTGTTGCAATTTATGTTATTTAGAAATTTAGAATAAAATATAATTTTATATTAAACAAAGAATTTGAAAAGAATTAAATTTTATATTACATGAAGATTATATGAATTATAAGGTGATTATTTGTAAAAAGAAGAAATGATTTATATTATGAAATAAGAAAATAAGAATAAAATAGAAATAATAATATAATATTAAGGAGAGACAAAAAGACCCTTTTTAGATAGTAAAATAGAGAATTGAGTTAGAGTTGATTGTTTGAAAAAATAAAGAACTTTATATTTAGAGAGTAAAATAGAGGTTACGGTAGGAGATGCCCCTCTCCATTCTTCATATTTAGAGAGTTGAATAGTAGTTCTCTAAATTTGGAGAATTATTATTCACACTCTCTATTTCACTTTTTCAATATTTTATTATTATTTCTATTATTTTCTAATTAACATATTATTTTACATATAATGTCATTAATTAAATATATAATATTCATAATTCTTTTTTAAATGTAATATAATATTTTAAAAAATATATTATGTAATATATATTACTTTCATCTCGAATTATAGTATTTTAATTTTTTTAATTTTCGTCAATTATATTAAATAAAAAATTTAAAAAACAAAATTTTATTTCACATGGAAATTATATAAAGTAATTATTTGGGGAAAAAAAGAAAAGATTTATATTATGAAATAAGAAAATAAGAATGAAATAAAAATAATAATATTATAATATTAAAGAGAGAGAAAAAGATTTTTTTAGAGAGTAAAATAGAGAATTGAGTTGGAGTTGGTTGTCTGAAAAAAAATAGAGAAATTTATATTTAGTGAGTAAAATAAAGTTTAAGGTGGGAGATGCCCTAAATCTCAAAACACTCTTTAAATTAATAAATATTAATTTATTAATTAAATAATATCTCTATAAAATAATAATATTTCATCTTTCCACCTATATTAATTTAGTGCGGTTTTAATGTAGAAATTAGAGAAAGTTATATGAATCGTCCAAACAAGACGCAAAGAATTGCCAGCGAATACTGCTGAAGTCTCAGTGCTGATGAGGCAAACAGTGCTCTCAACCTAACTGTACTTTTCAGGTTTCACTCTATTTTTCAACCTATACATACATACATATAGAGAGAGAAAGAGTAGAGAGTAGAAGAAGAAGAGGGTTGTTTTGCTTTTGCACAAAAGAGGGGAAACATGGAGGAAGGACAGAGTGAAGAGGAAGTGCTTGGTTCAAGCTTGACAATGGAGAAAGTTGCTGCTGCTAAGCAATTTATTGAGAATCACTACAAGACCCAGATGAAGAGTATTCAAGAACGCAAAGAAAGGTAATTTCTTCAATTTTTACAAACAAAAAAGAACATTTCTTGTTGATTTTATGTGGGGTCAAATTAGTTTGATGGTCTTTGTTTATTTCTGCTTGTTTTTTCTTCTTCAAAGATCTGTTGTTAGCACTGGTTTTTTATGTGTTCATAGCTGGAAGTAGATAAAAAGGGTTGCGGGTTTTTGGGATTCATGATTTTTTTTCTAGTTTGGAACAATTTGACTTGATTTAGTTATACTCAGTTGGATCAGCTGGTTGAACTAAGGGAATATTTTTGTGATAAAGATTTGGGGGATTTTGGCATCATGGGGTTGGCGCATTAATCACAAGTATCCTTTTTTTGATTTTGTTGCATTATCATTATTGGAATGAAACTGGCCCAAATGCAACAGAATGGATATGGAAGATTCATTAAACTGATGCCAAACTAGTTTGAGGTGGAGATATAGCTGTTGTAGTACTATGTCTGAATGTATCACTTGCCATCATGAATTCTTGAGTTAAGATGCTTAGTGCTTACTCTATGATGGTCATCTAATCATGCTCTAGGATAAGTATTTTCTCTTTGTCATTGTTGGAAAGCAGTAAAATCTGTACTGTTAAAGACCCTACTTTTAAGCTTGATCGCAGTTTTGAAGGTTCAGATTGATTAGTTCTATTACTATGTGGATAGAGGACCACCTGGCAAAGTGTCAAAATCACAAAGGTCAGATTGGGAAGTCAGTTAAAGAGATCAGGCTGAACAATTTTTTGCATTGTGACCCATGGGTATGGGAGGTGCGTGCTATGATCCATTCGAAATCTATCACTGTGTAAATCCTACGGTGAGCCTGTCATCAAAGTGCTTTCAGCAAGAAAAGGCAGATTACAGATTACTGATGCAACTTTAATAGCAAATGAGGTCCTGAACTGGAAGCAGAAAAGTTGTGAATCTGGTTTTTTTTCAAGCTTGACATAGATAAGGCCTTTGACCAACTAATCGATCTTAACTTCTTCCAATTCTAAAGAAAATGGGATTTAGTGAAAGGTGGATAAATCACTATTACTATAGTGAAGTACTCAGTTTTGATTAATAGGGGTCCTGTTGGCTTTTCTCCCATAAAAAGGTTTCAGGCAGGGAGACCCCCTTTTCCCTTTTCTTTTCATTCCGGAAATGGAGTATCTTAGCAAAATGCTAGAGAAAGCCAAGCTTTTACAGTAGATTCAGCAATTTGGGAATTCAGTTTCAGTGTCCCACTGGTTGTATGCAGATGATACACTATTTTTTTGTGGTGCAGAAAGGTCCAAAGCATCCATCTCAAACTTACATTGCTCATATTTGAAGCTATGTCAGGGGTACATATCAACATGCTCAAAAGCATTATTTATTAGTCAATGAAGCCCCTAATTTAGAGGAGTTCACAGAAATTATATGTTGCAGTATAGTGTCATGCCCCGAGCCGAGACCCTGGACGTGGCACGCACCCGAAACTATTGCTAGTTCGAGCGAACATTCTGGCATATCACATGAGCTTGAAACTATAATAATTGAATAAAGCGGAAAACAATATGAAGTTAAACACGATCCCTTAAAGGGGGGAGGTTGTCATCACAATTCATTAAGACTACATAAATGTATTAAACTGAAAGTTGTAAACCCATATTCTGGAAAACAAGATCAATTGTTTGACATCTGACATAATATGTGAAGCCTCTACTAAATGATAGAAATCTGCCGGGACAAGGCCCCGATATACCCTTAATATTGAAATAAACATAAAAAAACTAATATGTCTCACTTGCCCCGGGTGGAAAGGAGGCTCACCAATAGTAGAAGAGAGGGATCCTAGTGATGTGCCTAGTCACGGACCTGAGAGCCTGTACCTACATCATAAAACGATGTAGCACCAAAGATGAACAATACATGGAATGTATTGGTATGCAAAACCACAAAAGGGGAACCAGGAAAGCAATAAAATACAATAGCACAAGCTGAAGTCGTATTTGTCAACGTAAAGTGAGTTAAACTTTTTAGTTATTTATGGGAGCAAGTGGTGAACCGACATAAACCACCATGTGAGCGCATGGAGTCTGATCACGGCCTGATCAGCTAAACGATCCTATACCTTGCCGAGCATAGGACATGACATGACATGATTTGCTAGCAAGGATCCATAATTATCCCTTTTCGAGACATATGAAGAAAAAAGAGTTGTCTGACTTGCGGAAAGATCTCTATCCTATGTCGGCAAACGTAGTTTCGGGCATTGGTCATTTAGACTTATGCCTTCTCAGTCAACCAGCTAACTCCCTTAAGCTCATACTATAAAGTAATTATTTTACTGATCATTTACCCAAATTTTTTGCCTTACCGGTTCATGTTCATACTTTAGCCTTAATAGGCTCATGTCATAGGTTTGCCACTTTAGGGCTCATATCGAAGATTTAACCATACCACAGTCATAATCCATGATCTAATATAGTTAATTAGCACTTTTGGAGAATCAAAATAGTTGAATCTTGATACACTACTTCAATATCTCATGTTGCAGCTTCATTAACACTTCATGAAACTAAGAAGCTAATTGAGATGGTTTTAGCAAGGTTCGTCGTTCATATCAAGTAGTTGGAGTTTTCAGCGTGATTCCTTGCCAAACAATTTAGATTCAAACACTATAGTTCACAAGATATTCAGCATAAAACCAATCACAAAGATCATAAGCAAAATAGTTCCTCCTCTAACTAGTTCCCAGATCGATGAAAATTCCCACAGAATAAGTGTGTAGTTGCTGCCAAATTCCAAACTGTTTTTAATAGATGACTTACAAACTTTATAGACTCCATAAATTTCATGTTGTACAGCAATCGCAAATCTGGCAGAAATTTACAGAATTTATGTAATTCACAACACTTATTGAATATTCATGAACTAGTGAGTTGTTTCCAGATTTCCAGCAACTTGTGAAAAAGAACGCAACTAATTGATAAAGACGGGGAATACCTTCAACCCTAGACCTCTTGAGAGTAATTCGAATTGGAGGGGGATAAAACTTGAAGAAATAGATGAGAGAAGTAGTTCTACATACCTCTAACGTTCGGAGAACTAGTGATCAAAAGTGAGGGAATATTAGGCTTGAATCTTTGAGCCGTCTCTTGGATTTCTTGCGTCTGTTTTGGAGAAGAAGAAGAGAGGAATGTTGAATAATGAAACAATGTATGCAATCAGCTTGAATGGAGGGGTTTTTAATCATTTTGGGCTAAGGAAAAAGGAAAAGCCGAGGTTGCCCCTAAGGGAGTTTAATAGCCGATGGGGCTGCCTATTTGGCTTGTTTCTCCTCTTTGTTCCCATGGTTTAATCCCATACAACCTCCAAAACATATACAAATCATTTCAAGCTGATTTCTAACTAAATTCGAAGCACTAAATGCTCATTTACGCAGCCATAACACCTCAACTTGCAACTACAACTTAAACGTAAAGCGTGGGGTGTAACAAATAGGTACATTCACCACAATTTATTTGGGGTTTACTCTGGTTGCTAGATTTAAATCCTCTGAGATCTGGAATGGGGTGATATAGAAGTGTGAAAAAAGGTTGGCTTCCTGGCAAAAGTACTATCTCTCTATTGGAGGAAAATAAACACTCATTAGTAGCTTCTTAGACAGCATCCCCATTTATTTTATGTCTCTTTTCCTTATTCTAATCAAGGTGTAAAAGCAGCTTGCTAGCTAGAATCGAAATATCCTTTTTCGTGGGAAGGTAACGGTCTGGGTTATAATTTCAAAGTGATCCAAAGTTATTCAACCAAAACTAACAGGCAGGTTGGGTATAAAAGATCTAGCAGCCCACTACAAGTGTTTGTTGATGAAATGGTTGTGGAGATACAACTTAGAGGAATTAGGTATGTGGGAAGAAGTCAAACTGTCAAACACAAATATGTAGAGCAAAATTATTGGTACACTAAGCCCTCATGGTACTGATCTTTGGAAGTTCATTAGCAAACTTTGGGCTGAATTTTCCTTGAACTCCTCTTTCAAAGTAGGTAATAGAACACATTATTTTTTGGAAAGCAAAATGGCTAGGCAACACTGCTATAAAAGATGAGTATCCAGGCCTCTTTCAGATAGAGAGTGATCCAGAGTCAACTAGAACGTAAACAGAGAGGGCAACACATGGAAAGTGATTTTAAGGAGAAATGTATACAATTGGGAGATAAATAATCTACTGAACCTGCTAGCTAAACTGGAAAGACAGATAGTTAACTCTCAGGACGTAGACAAATTAAAATAGGGAAGCTCAAGCCTCAAGCGATGATTCATATTTAGTCAAGGGAAGGCATGCACATCTATGCTCTAACAATGTCTATGATTGATCATAGCCTCGGAAATTAATATGGAGAACAAAGTTACCAACAAAAGTAATATGTTTCAGCTAGACAACCTTAAATAAAGCCTGTTCCACTCAAGGCAACCTTAGCAAAAAGAACATTCAGCTGGTAAATAGGTGCTATAAGTGTCAGATTAGTTCAAAAAGTGTTAACCACCTACTCCTCCACTGTACAGTAGACCTTGAAAGCTAAATGTTTACTTTTCTATTTAGCTCGTGCAACTTGACACCTATAACTAATATTGATCATCTTTTGGATTTTTTCAGCTCCTTAGTATTAGCTTAACTATATTAGAGTTGATAATCTTTATTTTGCAACTTTCAGACATCTTCTTGATGCCATCTCTGAAATCTACCCGTTATAATAACAAAGTCATATGGTGAGACCATATAAGTGTAACCTGTCCAATCCCCAAGTTCCACATTTAAAAAAAAGTGTAACCTGTCCAATCCTCAAGTTCCCCATTTAAAAAAAAAGTGTAACCTGTCCAATCCCCAAGTTTGGATGGGGAATAAATTCATTGAAAGGTAAAGTGGACTGCTTAGATATCCTATGTTTATTTCTGCTTTTTTTGGCCTTCAAGATCTGTTGTGGTAGCATTGGCTTCTTATGTGTTCGTAGCTCGAATTAGGTAAATGTGTTATGGGGCTTTGCTGGTTTCGTGATTCTTTCTTATTTGGAATAATTTTTGACTTAATTTAGTTACACCGAAATTGATCCACTACTTGAACAATGAGTTATAATTGCGGTACATAATAGGGCCATTTCGGTGGTGACTTGACACATAGCTGATGATGCATTACGTGTATACTATTTCAATTTGGCTACATTGTGAGTAGTGGAATGAAACGGGTCCAATTGAAGAGAAATGAACATTGAGAAGTCATATAGCTGATCCAACTAGGACTGGGGGGGAGGGGTAATTGTTGTTGTATTATGTCTAAATGTATCACTTGACATCATCTCTTAAGCTGCTTACTCTATGATGATCACATTATTGTTATCCATGATGAGCATTTGACTTTGACGTCTTTGGAAAGCAGTGAAAGTTATATAATGAAATCCCTACTTTTAAGCTGGTTGTTTATGGATGATCAGAGTTTTAAAGGGTCAGATTGACTAGGTCAGAGTGGCAAAATTGCGAATGCCAAATTGGGAGTCAATTAGGGAGATCAGGCTGAGCAATTTTATGCTTCCTTGTCCCATGGGTATGGAAGTTGTGTGATAAAATCTAGAAATTTATTACAGTATAAATCATAAAATGACGGCCTGTTAAGAATAATACAATTTTATCTAAATTGGATGTACTTTAATGTAATTTCCAAAGGATATAAAAGCTGATCACATTTTGTTTTGAGGTATCGTACTTATATGGTAGTATACATTAGGAGCACGTATGAGATGCCTTTTATAAAAGACTGGGTGCTATTGTAGAAAGCATGTTTCCTACGATGTTATTTGATTTTGTTACATTCTTGTATGCAAGGATGCTTTTGTTACATCTTGTATGCAAGGATTTTTCTCCATCACATTATTTCATCAATAAAAAAAGAAATAGCAATTTAAACTTCTAAGCAAAATCCCCCCCCAAAAAAAAATTTAAAAAAAATAAAGGAAAGAGAAAGTAAAAGAAGCTTAGCATGCTATGTGTACAGGCATATTTGTTAATATATCATAAATTTACTATCGTGCTCTCACACACACGTGCACATTACTATTTAAACCCGCAATAGCTTGAGAGTATAACTAAGGTGTCTTATATTTGTTACACCATTGTTTAAAAATAGGCGTTGGATTCTAGAAAGAAAGTTAGCATCGTCAGATGTGCCTAAAGAAGAGCAAATGCATCTGATCAAAGATCTAGAGCAAAAGGAGACAGAGTTTATGAGACTGAAGAGGCACAAAATATGTGTGGATGATTTTGAACTTCTAACAATTATTGGCAGAGGAGCCTACGGTGAGGTCAGTATTACTCCTTTAAGGTCTGAGTTTGTTTGTTCATGTTGCAAGTAAATGATTTCCTTTCATATTTTTCTGTTTCCATTTCCACTGTATTTGCATTATATTCATACAAATGCTTGGATATAAAGAAACTGATAATAGAAAAAAGTAATCTACTCCTACCATCTATATGACACTTTATATTTTGGTAAATTCCAAAAGGTTATGACACTTCATATTTTGGTAAATTCCAAGAGGTTGGCATTTCTATTCATAAAATTGCAATTTCCATAAATTGTCCTTTTTCGGTACATCAGGTTAAGGAAAATTCAAATTCATTTGATGTTTTAATTTAATCTAGAATGGTTTCTCTATAAAACAAACATTTCAGCCAGTACAGTATTATTTTTCCATCTCAATTGACATTACACAAAAGTCAATAATTATTTTAAATTCCGTATACTGTCAAATCTCGTCCAATAAAATTTATGGGGGGGGGGGGGTAGAAAGTACATGCTATTTTGAGTGCTCACTTAGACTCTTCTCCTGGTATGTAAGTATTTGAAATGACACAAAAATCTTGAGGATTAGTCAAGGCGATCTGGACATTTTCTCTTTTTTAAATCCCCCCAACCAAATGACCCCTGAGGGTATGTCTTGTTGGCTCCTTATATTATTATATGTTGGAGAACCCTCATCTCATGAGTTAACTTTTGGGATTTAGGCCCAAGGTCCATTTTATGAACGCCTACCATGTTAGATGTCAAATAATAACATACAGACATAATCAGTCTAAAGTCTAACCTGAACAATGATTACAGGAATTCCCAAATCAGTCATCTTTTTTTAAAGACAAGTTCTACCAAAACAGACTACATAAGAATGAAACTTTCAGTGAATAAAGTTGCATTTCCTGTCCCAGAAAAAACTATTATTCTATTTTAGGGAGAAGTGGGACTATAATAGCTAGCACCGCTTGGGACCATGACTACACAAGAACAAGGCTTTCAATGAATGAAGTTGCACCTCATGTCCCATAAAGAACTATCTATTCTATATTGCGGGCGAGTGGGGACTATTATGGCTTTGCACCTCTTGGGACCATGAGTATCTTCTTCTCTATCTGATTCGATATCTATTTTAGCATTGATGCTCATTGCTGGCTTCCATGGTTGGAGTTGGAGTCAGTATTCAAATATCCTTGGGGAGAAAACCGAAATGACTAACCTCAGAGGTTTTGTTTGGACAATGCCAAGGAAGATTACTGGGGTCTTGCTCAGCTGGGAAGAAGCAGGTGTAGGATTGACACACAGAGATAGATCGAGGATGGTCCCTGCTTGCATTTGGTGGACAATCTGGAAAGAGAGAAATTTCAGATGTTTTTGAAGACGCTAGCAGTTCAGTTCAGAGGATTAAGTTGAATTGCTTTAGACTTTTATGTTTTTGGTCTAACTAGAGATACATAGAAGATATTGCTTCAATGATAGACACCATAGTGTTTTTGTTAAGGTCTCCGGAGCAGTTTTCTTCTTTTTCACTTGTAAATATGGTTTCAGCACAACCTAAGTGATGCTTTGATTTATATATCCAAATTGTTACCTTCTCAAAAAAATAAAAATCAAAATCAAAATCACTATCTTCACCAATATCTTCTTCTTCTGTGTACATGGATTGTGCTGCTATTGAACTTATCTTTTTACAGAACATTCCTGATTCTAATACATGGATACATGTGTTCTGCAGGTAAGGTTATGCAGGGAGAAGAAATCTGGTAACATTTATGCCATGAAGAAGTTAAAGAAATCTGAAATGCTCATCAGAGGACAGGTGAGAAGAGCAATGTTGCCTCCATTATTTTTCTACTTAGTTATCATTATACACCTAGTTTTATCAATGTTGCTTCTACTCTCTGGTAGAGTATGTAATTATGATGCTAAGATACCTCAGAATTGGAAATTAGCTGCCTGTACACATTGACATACCACTGGTGATGGTGATTACTGCCAAGCTGTTTAGCCTAAGTCAGCCTATATCCTGTGCTCGCACTTATTTATCTTTTGTATGGCCATTATTTGTATATTTCAGCTCTATTTCCATTTCCTTGCTCATTATTTATCTTTTTCCTTTTTCTTGGGAGGATGATCCTTGGAGGAATGACGGATGGGTTGTCTGCGGGTGATTGAAGAACATTTGCATAGGGATCTTGTCTTTTAATTGTAATGACCTTAACAATCAATGGTACACCACTCCAATAAGATAAAATAGAACAAAATCTGAACATTACTTTGATGCACTGACTTCTCATTACATGTATCACTTAGAGTCTGTTTGGATTGGCTTATTTTAGGTGCTTTTAAGCCAAAATAACTTTTAAGCACATTTATAGTATTTGGATAAGATAAAAAAGTGCTTTTAAGCACTTGTTTTTAAGCCAAAATACCAAAAATAAGCCAAAAGTCATAAGTTAGAATTCCTAAAACTTACGGCTTTTTGGCTTATAAGCCCATCCAAACAGGCTCTTATTTTGCTGTCTGAGGATGCTGCTTTCCTAGGAAGATAGGTTTTATTTTCTTCTTTGTTTAGCTGCTAGTATACAATAAATACTTTCAATTAATTAGTCATATAAATTAGATAACAATTATTATATGGGAAGTAAGACTTTTTTTTCAACTATGATTCTCTGGAACATTATAAAAAAAGTTTATTTGTCGAACTAGTCATCTATAGAACCTTTTCTGAAGATTCCAAATGTGTAAATATAATTTCCAATGGGTGGAGAAATGGATGGCAGAATCTTTGGATTTGATAAGTTATGGAAATACACACACATATATATATATACTCTCAGGCACAAATATCGAGGAAAATCTCTATGTCACATTCCCGATGTTCTAACAACTACTCTGGCAATGGCGGTCACCATGGAAGATTTAACCATATTGATAATCTGAAGATTCAGTGTGAAACAAAAAGTGATCCAGAAGGGATAAAGAGGGAGATCGTATCCTTTGATCAAACATTTTATGCTGAAACTTAAAATTGGAGGCATGATTTCAATATATTGGGCTGTCCACGCATCATAGAAGAGGAATAGAATGGATGCAAGGAGAGTTTGATGAGCAGGAAGTATTGGAGAGTCAAAATGTGTGATGCAGATAAAGCTCCCGATCTAGATGGGTATTTTATGGTAACACAAATGCTGGGATATTGTGAATGAAAAATATCATGAAGACACTGTAGAAGTTTTACAGACAGGATTTCTTTGAGAAGAGTTTATTGTGTCGTATGTGTCCTTGATCCCAAAAAAGAATGATGCTAAGGAATTGAGGGATTTCAAATCAATCAGATTGATTGGCAACGTATACAAGATCATTTCTAAGTTGTTGACGTAGAGGCTTAAGAGAATGGTGAATTAACTTGTGGATGGACATCAAATAGCTTTTATGAAGTTTCGTCAGATTATGGATGTTGCTTTGATTGCCAATGAATGTGTGGACCAGAATTAGAGGACAAGTCCCTGAACTTGATATTGGAAAGGCACATGACCATGCTAATTGGGACTTTCTAATTAAGGTTCTTAAGGGATATAGACTTGGGGAGAAAGTTAATTGGATATTAGCAACTTCATTAACAGGGGAAAACATGCTCTCCTCCAATTTACATGTAGTCCTGAAACAGCTTTAGAAGTGGTCAAATCAGCCTCACGTGCCTTAGTTAATCAGCACTAGCTTCATAGAATACCAAAGAGCCATCTACATAAAGGAAATGAGACAGCCTTCTATGTTTGTCACTTTAAACCCTTCAATCCAACCTTTTAACCATTCCGTTGCCACCTTCAACATGATATTAATCCCTTAATAGAGATAATAATGAACAAGAAAGGTGATCGTGGATCACCTTCTCTTAAACTTCTTTCAGAAGGGAAAGAACCTTCTAGGTAGCTATTAACAAGAATGGAAAAATCTAGCAGATATAAAAGATCTTAGCAGCTAGTTCAGCTTGTGAGGTGGGTTCATTTCCCACCATCTACTTCTTCGGACTATCTCTTGGCTCAAAAAACAAACTCAGGAAATTGGGAAGAGGTGTTAAAAAGGTATCAAAAAGATTGGCAGAATGGAGGGTTCAATCTCTCTCATTGTTATTTTTTTGCTGGGGTTGGGGGTGTTTGAATAGTGTTCTCGATGCACTTCCTATCTATGTTATGTTGTTATTTCCTCCACTAGCTAAGATGGGAAATTAATTGACTCCCTGAGGAGGAACTTCATCTGGCAAGGTAACCGAGACTAAGAGAATTGTTCATTTGGCAGACTGGAACACCCTAATTCTGGTATTTTCAACATTGTGAACATGCCTGAAGCAAAACTAGGTTTATGGAGAAAAAAGGCTGGAATCTCAACTTCTTAAAAGATGCTTAAATTACTGGGAAATTGATGAAATTGCTGAATTCTTTAAGGCTTTGACGCTTTTTCAAGATTTTAGTAACACTAAAGATAAGATGCAGTGGAACAGAGGTAAGAATGATTGTTTCAGTCAAATCTGCTTATTAATTCCCTCACAAATACAAGACAACGTGGAGCCTTTTGTCCATAAAAGTATATATGGAAAATGAAGATCCCATACAAGGTGGCTTGTTTCTACTGGTTCGTGGCTAAAGAGGCTTGTTTGACTCAAGAAAATCTGAAAAAAAGGGTTTTCAATTATGTTTCAGATGTTCTCACTATTAGAAAGAAATAGCCATCTGTTTCTGTATTGTCATGTCACAGACTAGCTGTGACAGCTTTTCCCCAATACAGCTGGACTCAGGTGGACCTGCCAGAGTCTACTTGTGACCTTCTGATATGCTGGAACTATAATGTTGGCTGTGTATATCAGAAGTTATGGTGGAGATTTATGTCTGCATGTATATGATGGACAATTTGGAAAGATAGAAATGCTAGATGTTTTGAAGAATGTAACTGTATTCTTTTGTTCGACTTTTGGTGTAAAGTAAGTGTTGTAGATGATACAGAATCCTTACTTGACATGTTAGACTCTTAGTAAGATAGTACAGGATACAATTGTGGCCTTTTTAATTGTAAATATGTCTGCAGCACTGCTTTTGTGCTGATTTTAATATACTGTTACCATACTCAAAATATTTCCATAGGGTGGAGAATTTGATATCCAAAATCAGCCCAAGGTTTACACTGTTCAACCTTTGCATCTGAATCTTATCATTCACTTTTCAGACAGATTAAAAGCTTTTACACCTGGGGGTATCCTGCAGAAACCTGCTAATTCAGTTACTGTCCCGTTTCATCTTTAAAGATATTATACTCAACGGCACCACTTATGTTTTCTATGAGGGGTTTTATATTATGCAAAGAGTTAAGCATGTGCTAAGAAACAAATTTATGAGCAGGCTTTAGTACTAGTACTTCTTGTTCGGACAAACTCCCATCTAACCTACAATCTGTAGGAATTAATGTATGTGGATTTAACTAAGAATAGATTAAAAAAAGAGAACAAGGATCAATACAGGCAATACTAACTTGTTGAGATTAAGACTTAGTTATTGTTGTTACACTTGCAGTAGGTCTAGAAAGGGATAAGTATGAGATTCAGAACTTCTAGTTTTGGGAAAATCTGTATTTTGACTAAAAAGACAAATTACTTACTAATATTGGAGTGTTATTATGAATGAGAACAGAGTGGATTATACAATGGATTACCGCCCGACCTCAACTAGTTTGGGATTGATACATAGTTATTGAAACTTCCATGCAGTGTTCTCTTGAACCCTTTAACATCCAATACTTGTAATACAGTAAAAGCGAGTAAAGAGGATTCTTAATACATCCTGGAGTGTCAGGTTTTAGTACTCTTGTCTGATTAAAGTTTCATCTCCGGACATGCAAAAAGACCAGTTTGAGCATCTCCAAAATGCATGTGATAACTAGTTTCTATCCTGCATCGGGTGTGATCACTTGGGCTCTTGTTTAACCTTACTTTCAAGTATTTCTGCACTGATCGTTTACCAGGTAGAAATGGCTGTCATTATATAGTAGTCAGTACATTTCATAGTTACATTATCCCATCAACTTTGACCAAGATTTTGAAGTTAGGGAAGAAGTTATGAATACTTCAGAATTAGAATTTCCCTCATTGGGTTCTTTGTCATTTAAAGCTAAAGATTTTTCGGTCATTAATAGTTGTTTCCTCATACCCTCTCTCTGCTTTATATGGGAAACAAGGTTTGTCTATTTAGGTGTTTTATTTTTTCACTTTCTCTATATAACCTGTGATGCTAGATGCTATCACCCCATTTGCGCCAATTTTGGTGGTTAGGATTACGTTGGCAACCTGTGCTTTTGGGCTGGATAGGTTGTTGCATTAATTGAGGTGCTTGCTAGCTGCCCAGACAACTGATATCAAAATAAATAAGTTTAGCACTAGAATAGTTACAGATCTCTTGTTCAATATTTTTTCCTTTTTAATCTTAGCATATTACAGGATTCTTCAGAAAATTTCATGACATGCTTTCTAGGGCTATATTTTATTTGTACGTTTAAAGGGGTCACTGTGGTCCTTCTCCTTATTTTACTGGACAGCTTTTCTTTTGAAACTTAATCGAGTTAACCTTCTTCTGGAGCCCCCTTCTCATGTAGGTTCGGCGTTGATTCCTTAAATAAAGAAAACTTTATTGCCTTCGAGAAACAGAAATGATCCAAGTAACACACCAATGTCGATTATTCGTCGCATGAAATGAAATGATTGAGCATCATATTGAAGTATTTTTTCAGTGTCTGCTGTATGAATGATTGAGACTCGTGGTTGGTGTACTGGGGAGCTGCTCATGCATTCTCTATTTAATAGGAAGTTGGGAGGGTGGGGTCTGTATCCTGTTTGCATGTGATATATCCCCCAAATTTGTAATCCCTATTGAAAAATTGATTTTCGCAGGTGGAGCACGTGAGAGCTGAAAGAAATTTATTGGCAGAAGTGGCCAGCCATTGTATTGTAAAATTATACTACTCATTCCAAGATGCTGAATATCTTTACCTTGTCATGGAGTATCTTCCTGGCGGTGACATGATGACTCTGCTGATGAGAGAAGATACGTTGTCTGAAAGTGTAGCTAAATTTTATATTGGTCAGAGTGTCCTAGCTATAGAGTCCATTCACAAGCATAATTACATTCACAGGTATGTTTGCATCAACTTCTGATTTGTGAAAGTTTTTTGTTATGAGATGATTAAGACTTAAGATAATTTATGTGCATAATTTGAATGCAAATATGTAATAGCTTTCTTGAGGCATAGTTCTTTCGACGTTGTGACTGTTTTGGTGTTTATATTTTCGATTTTTTTTTCCAGAGATATCAAACCTGACAACCTTCTTTTGGACAAAAATGGTCACATGAAGCTCTCTGATTTTGGTCTCTGTAAGCCTCTTGATTGTAGAACGTTATCCACATTAAAAGAAAATGAAGCTATGGATGATGAGAATATAAAGGATCCTATGGATATAGATAGCAGCTTCCCAGATACCAATGATGGAAATAAGTGGAAAACCCCCCGCGAAAAACTTCATCATTGGCAGATAAACAGAAGGAAATTGGTATGTTATATTACTGATATATGTTGTTTCTTCTTTGCGTTGTGTGAGGATTTACATAATGTCATGGAAACAAAATTCACGTGTTGCAACATGGAACCCAACAAACCACTACCTGCTAGGTGAACCAATAATACGACCCGAAGCATAGTATAAGAAACATCTTTATAGGAAACCCCTAGATAAATGAAAAGGATATCTCAGAACAGCAGAAGTCTAAAATAAGATACAAAATCTTTATCAAAAAAAAAAATAATAAGATACAAAATCTTGTGTTATAGTTGAATGAATTTATCTTGTTCCAAACACTTGCGCTTATGTAAAACCAGATCATTGCAGGAATGAGAAATTGTATTGGCTTGTATTTCAGTCAATGGAAGAATGCTTTTTTGCAATATGTCAATAACTCTGATATATAATCTTAATATTCACTTCTGTAGACTCTAAATTTAGATCTGTGTTATTTAGCAAGTATTGAATTTTCTTTGTATTTAAAACTAATTTGTCTTCTTCATCATCTAAAAGGCATTTTCAACAGTTGGTACACCAGACTATATTGCTCCTGAGGTACTATTGAAGAAAGGATATGGAATGGAATGTGATTGGTTAGTGTTCATTCCGAAATTAGAATTAGCTTTTTTGCATAGATCACCAGGAGTTCTTGGATTCTCTGCTCATACATGTCACTGCTGTGCATGAATCTATGTGACAAATATCTAAATGTCAATAGCGAGACCTTGTTCAAGTTGGTATATAAATCATTGAACTAATTGATGGATTTCCCTCCCAATATTTACCTTGGATACTTCTCTTTTGATTACTTCGATTTCTAACATATGTGGTGGCACCTTCTACTGATATTGATGATTTAAAAATTGTGCTCTCTATGTTTTATTTTATAAGATACTCTTTTCTTTTTGATGAAGATACTCTTTTCTTTTCAGTCTGCTCTGAAAAGATCGACATATTTCTATATTTGGAAGTTCTTTAGTTTGAACATTCTGATTTTATCCTAATTGACATGGCATGTTTAAGACCATTAGATACTAGGGTACTTTTGGTGTGTCATATTCAGCCTGAGTTAAAATCTTTCTTTTCTTAAACTCCTCGTCTAATAAAATGAAGTAGAGGTGGGAAATATTTGTGGCACCTCTATGTCCATCTTAACTAAATTCAATCTAGCAATACCAATTAGTGGCAAACAAAAAACAAAAAAGAACCTACCAGACAAGGAATGGAATGGTCAAATATAACCACTGATAATGGAAAAGAAAGTAAAGTAGATACCAATGGAGATTGAGAAAGCAGACTAAGGTTATCTGGGTTTTTTAGTTGAGCTGCCTGCTTGTGTTGGGAAGGCAAAGGAGAAGTAGGGAGGAGTGAGGACATCAGTGTTAGCGTGGGAGGATGCTGCATGAGGTAATGGGAATAGGAGTGCGATGGGGGACAAAAGAAAGATTTTGGAGCAGGTGGAAAGGGGCTAGAGAAAGATTTTGCCCGGGGGGGGGGGACATGTTAATTTGAAGGTGAAGGGAGTAAGAGTTTCTTGATTCTGGGCCATGGAAAGGTTAGGAAGAAAGGAGTAGGATATATTAGTGAAGGGTTCCCGCTGCCTCCTTTTATGACCAAGTGTAAAACTGTAAATTAAGTGCTTAACCCCCCCCCCCCCCCCACACCCTTCAAGCCTTCACCATTCTGGGGATGATATATCTGATGCTACAAGATCCAGTGTGATATATCTGATGCTACAAGATCCAGTGTGATATATCTGATGCTACAAGATCCAGTGCCTCATCTGCACAACAACCTCTAGTGGAATGAGACATATTTGTAGTTTGAGATTTTGTGGAACTTCACTGGAAGCCTGACCATATCCACAGACCTATGTTTTCACTTTAGTTTGATGAGGACTGCAGGAAAATGCTTTTGTTTTTGAACCCGTTGTATAATTTCTAGTTATTTTCTAAAGTAAAATGAACCATGTTGTGCTTTATGTATTTCTCATCTTTTATCTATACACTACATGCAGGTGGTCCCTTGGTGCAATTATGTACGAAATGCTCATTGGTTACCCTCCATTCTACGCTGATGATCCAATAACTACTTGCAGAAAGGTAGCATCTTTACTTTCTGTTTTCTTCAAGTATGCTGTATGCTTTCCATTTTTGTATGATAAGGATATCTACTGCTTCTGAGATAACAGAAAGTGCCCTGCTTCTTTCACTGTAAAAATCAAGAGAATGGTAGAAAAGTTTGATGCTAAGAACTTGTTGCGAAATGTCCACATACAAAGAACTAGAATGCTTTGTATGTAATCTCGTCCGAGTATGAACCACCTTTCTTTGCTGATGCCGGAGAACTGATAGCTTGGACAGCTGATGTCTGAGACCTTTTCACGTGATGCTTAACTACTTAGATTAGCCTCTGTCGTTTGGTCAATCGAGTCTAAGTCTTCTACCTTTTGCACTACAAGTCTCAGCAGATGTATTGTATTCATAGTGATATGCTTGCCAGTGCTACAATCAATGTTTACTATGAGAATGTGGTGCATTAGTGACACCTATCTCTGTGTTAGACCAACTACAATGTACTGGTTGTCTTCTTGTTGAAGCAAACCTTCTTTTCAGGTTCTCCTGCTACTTCCAAATCTATCAGATTCTAACTCCATGTGTGTGATTGCCAGATAGTTCACTGGAGAAATCACCTAAGATTTCCTGAAGATACCAAACTCTCACATGAGGCAAAGGATCTTATTTGCAGGTTACTATGTGATGTTGAGCATAGACTGGGCACTGGAGGTGCAAACCAAATAAAGGTACTATTTGAATCATTTCATCCAATACTTTCACTAGAACCTTCATGTTTCTTCTGTTAAATTTATTTGAAGTGGTTTATCAGGCTCATCCTTGGTTCAAAGATATTGTATGGGATAGGCTGTATGAAATGGAAGCAGCCTTCAAACCAGAAGTTAATGGAGAGCTGGACACCCAGAATTTTATGAAGTATGATGAGGTATTTCATGACACTGAACGAGTCTTATTTTTTATTGGAGAAAGTTAATGACTTTCATAACCAGTGAAATACATCCTTTTATCCTTTTAAATATCTAATGCACATTTAATGTCTATTTGTAACTCCTATAATATTTTCCTTATTTTATTTATACATTGCTGTCCCACCATCTGCATTTACTTACAAAATGGACTGCGATATGTGTCTTCTTTTCTCTGTCTGCTTAGAATATTGGTGAACTATGAGAAATGCCTCATCCGAAAGGTTAAGTAGTAGAGAGGGAAGATTTCTATTATTTGTTTTTAGATCCACAGCACACCCTCTCTCATGTGGGTTTGATTCTTTTTCTTGGGTCAAGTACGTTAAAATATTTTGTTGGTGGGTGATGGTGAAACTCGAATAAGAATCTCTGCTTCCTCTGAAACCATGTGAAGCATGTGGACCTACTCATCTAAGAGTTTTATACTGTCTGTATGTTGCCCTTTAGAAGATACCAGTCACATAGTAGGCATTTGCACAACCTTCCAAAATGGCAGCCTCTTGAAGCACTATTCTTTCTCAAACAAATAACAAAAATCCCATGATGGTTATTCTCGCATTCAACAGCATGTGTTCCTCAATTGTGCATTCGTTTTGGGTTGATTATATATATTGGTCTTGGAAGTTGTCGACGAGTTGCTGAAGTTCGAACTCGATAGCTATGAGCATGGAGGAAAGTTAGGTTTTAAAACGGCCAAGAGATGGGGGAAAAAATAAATGTGTGTGTGTGTTCCGCTGACTAATTTTTAAGTTTAGAAAAGAAAAAAAAAATGTATGTGTATATGTATTAGATATGTGTGTGTGCGCGCACATTTTCTGCAGAAATGAAGGAGTTAGGAAAGGAATAAGAGAGATTGATGCGAAAGAATTAGTCTTGGTTCCAGATAAAAGTTCTCCAGAATTCTCCAAGAATAGTAAATACAAAAAATGTGTCAGAAAGAAAGGTCCTTTGCTACCAAGAATAATTCCTAGAATCAATCTACCTCCTACTTTCTTGTAATTTTTTGACTTTAGCAAAAACAGTAACATTTACATTCTGCATATTATTCTTTACTCAAAACTAGTTGGTACTCTCTCTCTCTCTCTCTCTCTCTCCATATATATATATATATAAATATATATATATATACCTCTTTGTTCTTTTAACTTTCTTATTGGCCATTTTTTCAATCAAAATTCATCTGATTGCCTCAGTTCTGTAGTTCGAATGTCACAACTCATCAACTCCCTTGAATACTGTCCACTCACCCCCAGTGTAAATGAAGAGCACACAGTTCAGGAGCGCACTGCATTGAGTATAATGATAACCATCATGAGCCTTTTACTATTTTTAAGTGAAATAATGCTCTTCAAGAAACTGACATTGCAAAAGCTTGCAATAATATCTACTGTTCGACTTGTATGCTTAGATAAGCAACCTATAAAAAGGAAATGTGATGCTGTTTTTCCAGGCTTGCTTCTTTTTTTCTTGGGCCAAGCATGTACAAAGTCTTGTTGATGGGCAACATTCAGACTCAATCCAGGATGTCTGTTTACGTTTGTACAGTTTTGAAGTGTGTGAATCGCCTCGTTTTTCAAGTTAAATTTTTAGAGGCTGTAATCTGCGATATGTCCCCTAATGACCATTTTCAAAAGAGTTTTCTCTCTTCCATTCTCTTTTCACAAATAAGTTAAGACAAGAAACTGGTATAGTTTCTTACAATGCAATTTGTATCCTGCCTCGTAATCTCACTTTCTAAAAGCAGTTGTTTTCTATTACTCCATGAGTGGGGTGTTTTTTCGACTAGCTAACTTTTAGTCGAGATCTAAATTTTATCCTTACTGCTACGCTTGTCTTAGGTAAGTCAAACTTTCTCCTTAATCTCTGTTTCTAGTCAAACTTAGTCACACAATATTGTGCATGGTCTTTAGTTCTGGCTTTTAAAGACAATTCATGCTGAGGATTTTGCTTTATGATTTCAAACTAGTACTCACTTTTTCAATTGCCTATTGGCAAGAATATGCTTGATTCACATGTTAGCCTTCTGAAACTAGATTTGGTGGATCTATAGTCTGTCACCTATGTCATCTAGTTCAAATGTAGTCTGTTTCTCCTTGTAAGTAACTGTTTTCTTGCCTTCTGGACTTCTTCATAGATGGATACTCCAACATCAGCAAGATCTGGTTCAGGACCTTCTCGGAAGGTTTGTAACCACTGGTTCTTTTCTGTCTGTATTTCAGTTCCTTTTGTATATGATAGTATTTTATGGCCAATGAGCTGATAAAGTATGTGCATCCTTATTACTGCCACTTGCCTGAAATTCTGCAGCAATAAGCAAAAGACGGAAGCTTAGAAGGGTTTACTCAGAACATACTGTGGAGCCGTGTTTTGGTTCCATTCAAACAAAAAAACTACTTAAATCTGTTTTCATCCACGCTTATCCAAAAATATAAATGCAAGCTATGTTGGATATTGCAAATCAATAGCTCTCTAAATATGTATAGCTTTTCTTTTTTTTTGAGAAGGTAACATATTTGTATATCTAGATATAAAGTTGGACCTCCCACTTCAAAACTGTGTGAGTCCCCCATAATTACAAAATGCCATGCAAAAAAACTCTGCCATCCTATATCTTCTTTACAAGGAATTAGAACATCAAAATTGAACCATGGTCTTCTAAGCTTATCCCTTTACACCAAAAGTAAAAAAAGATGACACTTCATTTTCAACTTCTGGGTGTTGCTAGTCTTCTCTACAAAACATCTTTGATTTCTTTCCCAGATTGTTCACCTAATGCAAGCTGGGACAATCCTCCATCTCTCTTTGTTGCCAGTTGGGTGGCCTTCACTGTTCCAGCAATTGAGAAATTACGAGATACTTCTTGGCATTCATTACCCATTGTTTACCCCTTAAGTTTAAAAATATCCTCCATAGCTGTGAAGTTTCCTTACAATGTAAAAAAAGATGAATAATTGTCTTTGCCTCTCTCCACATATGTAGCATCTAGAGTACAAGGGTATTATCCTCTCCTGGAAAGATTGTCCTGTGTAAGAAGTAAGAACTGCTCGTCTAGCCAGTAACCAAGTAAAACATGCAACTTCGTATGGAATTTTAACCTTCCATATCATTTTCCATGGCCAACTCTCCAAAACATAATTAGACGTGTTGAATTTCCTATAAGCTGAACTAACAGAGAAGTTCCCAATTGTGTCCTTGCCATATCAACTGATCCTCTTAATCTGCAGTTCCAGTGAACTGTTCCAGCAATTTATATAATTCAACCACTCTGCCCATCTCCCAATCAAAAAGGAATCTTCTGAAGGTAAGGTTCCAGTGTTGAGGACTCCATACCTCTCCAACTGTAGCTTCTTGTTGTTGATTGATCCTGTGAATATCAGGAAGAGATTTACCAAAGCACCACTTCCCAACCAATTGCCATTCCAAAAATAAATCTTTATACCATTACCAATTCTCAGAGTGGTTTTGGTGCTGAATTCTGGCCAAAGATTCCTTATGGACCTCCACAGACAGACTCCATAAGGAAGGCTCATTTACCATGTTGGTGGTCCACTGTTCTTCTGTACTGTATTTCTCTCTAATCACCTCCTTCCACTGTGCATGCTCATTTGAAGCAAACTTCCGTGGCCATCTCATCATCAAGCTTTGGTTCTGTATTTTTTAAGTTTTTTCCCCAAACCCCCATCTTTCTTGCTGAAAGATAAGGTGAGTTTTTTTCTTTTCACTGTTTACTTCCCATAGAAAATTTCTTCTTACAGAATCAATTCTCTCGGCAACAGCTAACATTCACTGGAATAGGGAATAGAGACATCATGTATGTTGCCATAGCATCCAGAACTGAGTTTATTAGAATAAGCCTGCACCCCAATGAAAGGTACTGGCACTTCCAATTAGCCAGTTTCTTCTCACATTTTTCTACAACTCCATTCCATATCCTATTTGATTTTCTCCTTGTTCCCAAAGGAATCCCCAAGCATACAGTTGGCAGTTCCCCAACTTTTCTGTACAAAATATTAGCCAAACTTAGTATATCATCACATCATTAACTGGATATACATAGCTCTTGTTCCATCTAATATGTAAGCCTGAGATATCTTCAAACAGAATGAAAAAATCACCCCCATCATCATCGACTGTTCTCTGTCAACTTCAGAAAATACAAGAGAATCATCAGCATACTGAAGGTGAGAAATTACCATACTACAGTCAGCTCTTGTGTTAACTTTGAACCCCTGATCCAATTATTTTCCTGTGCTCTTTTCACCATGCCATTCAGTCCTTCCATGGCTATGATGAAAAGGAAAGGAGAGAGAGGATCTCCTTACCTTAAGCCTCTCTGGGAAGGGAAAAAACCAGCAGGAGTACCATTTATCAGTACTGAAAATTTGACAGTGCTTATGCAAAACTTTATTTACCCAACCCATCTTTTGCCAAATCCCATTTCCTCATCACATCCAGCAAGTATTTCTTATATATATATATATATACACAATTCCGAGGCTTGTAGATTTTTTATATATTTTCTATATCTTTTTCTTTTTTAGTAACAGATATATATAGCCTTAGATCCAATTGACACCACATTATTGCATACGTACTTTTGAATAAAACCTACCTGAATGGTTATGTGTATAACATGCTTTATGAATCATTAGTAAAGTAGATCTTTTGCTTTAATCAAGTACTTTACTGTCGATATCTTTTACTACCAAAAAAGAAAAAAAGTAAAGTTGTTCTTTTACTTCGATCTTCTTGTTTTGTTTCTTGTACATCAAACCTTGCACTAGTCCTCCTAAAAGTCATGACATTTTGCACTAAGAAAACATGTCCATTCCTTGGGATATGTGTCCTTACATGCATAAATAATGAAACAATGCTTAGCTGAAATTTTTATTTTTTTTTGAGAAAGAAAGCTTAGCTGCAATTTAGAAGTGGTTATAAAAGTGTTTATGCGAAAGTTATAGAAACGTGGGTTTGAGCACAACTGTGCAAGATTCTGAAAGGATCATAAAGTTTTTTCTAGTGTTTGTGCTACAGGATGCATGATTTGTGGTACATCTAAAAATTTCTCGCAATAGTCCCATCCTGGTATTCTTCTACCTAACCTATGAGAATATTATCCATATTTCAAGTGAAATATTTGTGCAAAATAACATCCTACTAATATGTGTTTGCAGCCTCAGAATTCTAAGTTAGTTATCTAACTTCAAGTTTCATGTTTATAGATGTCATTAACTCCCAAAGATTTAAGTTTTGTGGGCTATACGTACAAAAACTTTGATGCTGTCAAGGCACTACGCAACTCTTCTGGTGAGTCATTTGTTCCCCTTTCAAGGCCTTCTACACTTGTGTAATTATACTTTAGTTAGACATTTGTGTGTGCTTATCTTTCATAAAAGTGGACCTCTGATACCTATCTATCTAGAAATCTCCCTGGAACTACTGTAACTGCACTCTCCAAAGAAGCACTGTAGGTTTCCTCTAACTTTGGAGGGATTCTCTGCAAGTTCTTATCTGAAAATGAAACCAGTTCAGAGTTCACAAGATTGATTTTAGTAATACTTATTATTGTTATTGTTACTATTCATGATGATGGTGTTGTAAAGCTATTTGTTTGTTTATCTGGCTTCTAGGCTGAGTTGGGACATTTTGGTACGACTACTTTGCTTCCTTTCCCAAGCTCTCAGATATTTTAAGGATGCAGTTTCTCAATTGCACATGGGTTTTATATATTTTGCAGGAAGTGGAGAGGATGGTTTAATAATTATTGGTCTGCAAGAAGTTTTGTGGAAATTATAATATAAAGAACCAAAATGAATGTTTAAACTATTTCAGAAGGCAAACAAGGCATTAGACTATGTACCTTCTTGTTTAACATCCAATGGCACTTTATCCAAAACAAGAAACAAATAGAACTTCAAAAGACAACATGGAAACCTTCTGCTATTTTGAACCTCATCTCTGTTACCCTGAACTAATGAGTAGTATCTGTCATGTTTCTATTTGCTTAATGTGATGGAAAATGTTTATTCTATCTTTGCCTACTTATAAGTGCCCAGAGTAATTTCATTCTCATTTCATTTTTTCCCAGATTCTACAAGGGACACATCACCTAGGCGGCTGTCAATTGATTCCATATTCAGTAAGTGTTATGACCTTGTATATGGTTTAAATATCGAACTTCTTATTCTACTAGTCTAATTAATACGTCTGCAGATAATTCTAAGGACTATCCTTCAACAAAGGGAACAGGTGGAGAAATAGACACCGAGATGATAACGTCAACCGGTTATGCAATATCTCCATGATATCGCCAGCTTTATATTGAAAGAGAAACTAGCAAAGGTGGTGGTGGTAGCGTACACCTGTTGTATTTGATCAGGTTGTTCACCCCTTCATCAGCATTCAAAGTGGGTTCTCTCTACATTTGGCGGCACCATGATATAAGTGTACAGTAATGCTTGAGAAACTTGGTTGATTCGTAGGACAAGGAAACTGTTGTAGGAAATGTAATGTTTGTGCAATAGAAACTTAAAGACTGCTTAATATCATCCATTGCCCAGGTTGGCAATCAAATGCTTTCTCTTGTGGCAATTTCTGGTCAGATGAAATTTAACTAGTGGGAAATATTACTTGTGGGACCAATTATACTGTGGTTCCTTTTTTAAAAATATATGGGCAAAACTTTGTTCATAAATATTGCAACCCCCATTGTATCTGCCCTTTTGGATATGGTAGAGGCTTTTCAGTAAATGTGGACCATGATATGTCAAACATTTTGACTATAAATAAATAGTAATATCTGACATCTTTGAACAAAAACCTTTGAGACATGGCTAGGAAAGAGCATCGCCCAAGTCCAAAACCTTGTTATTGCATGCGAAGTTTTAACATTGTGTCATCATTCTTTACGTTTGTCCATGTATCTTCCAAAGAGAGGATTCTTTCAAGCAAGTGTTTGTTTATCAAATTGGCACAAACTTGAAATATTGACTTTTGGAGTTTGAAGTACAAATTTTTTAAGAGTTTTTCAAGTTTACTCACAACTTCTCATGTGTTTTCACTTTTCATTTCCACACACGCTTCAACTTCAAATACTACTTTATTTTCAAATATCAACCAAGTCCAACCACCTAACTAATAAGTGGTGTTATGATCAACTTATGCTCACCTCAACTATTGAGGTATCAAATAACTCTATCAATCGTGTTTTAGGTAATTTGTACAAATATTTATTTATCGCCCACTTTACATTTCCATATTCTATTGGTTCCATGCCTTAAAAGAGTGTTTAGTCAAACTAATAATTTTTTTATATATATGATGTAAAGTCGAGAGTGTGAAAGAATAGTGTTCTTTAATTTTCATCAATGTCCAAATTTCTTCCAAATTATCTCCTATAACAGAGCTAAGAGAGGCAACCAAGAAAGAGACCAATATAACTATCAGCTCTCATGTTAAAAGATCCAAACGAGGGAAGAGTTACCAGTCCCTAGTCCGCAACAACTGTAACTCGAAAATAATCTCTGCAACAGCACTAAGGTTTTAATAAACGTAATCCCTTGTACTGGGTGGTGTACTCCCGTGAACCAAAATTTGCAAGCACACAATAAATAAGTACAAGAAAACACCAAAGACCACAATAAAACATGAAGCTGCACTCGACTTAAGACCCGAATGAAAATCCAAACCATCCCAACACAACAAATAAGACCACAAGAGACACATTGCTTATATAGATCATATCTATAGGATCAGACAGAAACAACGTATGCTATAAACCTTTCAAAAAAAAAAGAAAACTCTTGACCGACAAATACAAACATTTTAATTCTTCTCATCAGCATTCTCTTCCTTCTTATCTTCCTTTTCCTCTGTAGCTGCAGGGGCCTCTTTGTCTTCAGGCTTGTCATTTTTATCTTTGCTTTCAACACTAAGCTTTTCAATAAGCTCAGTAGCAGCAGCACCAGCTTCTTCACTTCCTCCAGATTTCGTCTGTTGAGATTCAGCAATTTCTTCAACCTTCTCTTTGAAAGCCTTGCAATCTGTTGGACAAGATAAAAATAAAGTTAAAATCTAGTTTTGAAACACAGGGGTAACGTTAAGAAATGCTCCGAGTATCTCATTTAACTCGGTTCTACAAATCTGGAGTAATCCTAAACAGTTGTTCAGTGTTGATTTACAATGACTTACAGGATTACAGCCCATGCAAGGAATGTAACTAAGTTTCATGAATGTACTCAAGGAGTTTGTAAGCCATTAATAAGTAATCACACTGTAATATGAAACTCACAAATTGCGATTTACAAGTAAATAATACATCAAGGAAATTAGTTTCTGATTCCCAATACATCAACCTCAATTAAAGAGTGGGTGATATCAAATGTTGCATGACATAATCCACTGTCCAAGATATTTCAGCCGTCTTCAGGGAAAATTAGCTAGACAACTCCAGAAGATGCACTAGCAAGAGTATAACTCATGGATGTATGGAGTGTGCCACATTAAATACGCTAATTACCATAATTCCACATATCATAATCCATAACCTAAACCTGCATTGAGTACCAATTACAAACACCATTCTTTAGTATGGTTGGACTAGGCAATATGAATCCTCTATATCCACTCCGTTCTGTTTGGAACCATTTTATTTCAATACTAAATGATGTCTTCTAATACAAATTAGGGCACTGTAAACTACTCTAGTCTCAACACTGACAATTGTATGTAATTTAACTAATGATCCAATCTGTTGGATGTAGAGAACTTTTTTCATTTTTCATCTTCTTCTTAGCACTTGATAAATCACATTTTGATTGAAAATAAAATATTTCAAATAGCATATGGAAATCATATCCCAAGGACTTCCAAGTGTTACATACACATCAGAAGAGAAATTGCTCAAAAAGCATATCTTAACTAAAGGCACAATAATAACATCCAAAAGATGCATAAACAGATTACTCACTCTCAACTGAAGCAAAGCGAATGCAAAAAGTCTCGTCTTTCAGTTCCCCATCAGCAAAATCAGCAGCATGCCACACACAAGACTTCTCATTCCCAGCATGTTCTTGGATCGACATAGTAGGAAGGACTACACAAAAGAATTTATCAAACAAAAGTTCAGAATAAAAACAACCACAAACACATTAACAAAACATAGAAAAACCAATAAGGGAAATCAACAATCAACAAAATCAGAAAAGAAGGATTCTGACCCAAGTGGTTGGCACAGATTTTCAGAGTCTTGGATTGCCTCATCACAAGCCTAACCTTTCCAGTTTCCTTGTGCTTGAGAAGCTTCACAGTCCCGACACCTCTCTCTTTCCATTGACTCCCTTCCTTATCAAATCGGTATAACTTTGATTTCCTACAAAAAAACCACATCAGGATTACAACAACAAACGATGAACATTCTCGTTGCTGCCAAAAGGAATCTTTCGCCAAGTTTTTTATGTATAACACCAGCCCTTCCTAATTAAAATTGTGGGGTTTGGAAGAACAAATTCATTTCATTTTCCTTGAACTTTTAGAATAAGACTTAAATATTTAAAAAGGACAAACTAGTTAATATAATTTTACTTTACACTTGTCAATATTTGAAATCATAATCAAATGAGCCCGGGGTGGATCTAAGACGACCCGAACACCCTCGGCAAATAATGACACTATTTATAAGGTACTTTTTTTAATTTTTAAGTTTTTTATGTATAACACCAGCCCTTCCTAATTAAAATTGTGGGGTTTGGAAGAACAAATTCATTTCATTTTCCTTGAACTTTTAGAATAAGACTTAAATATTTAAAAAGGACAAACTAGTTAATATAATTTTACTTTACACTTGTCAATATTTGAAATCATAATCAAATGAGCCCGGGGTGGATCTAAGACGACCCGAACACCCTCGGCAAATAATGACACTATTTATAAGGTACTTTTTTTAATTTTTAGTGTACATATATAGACTACAAATCCCCTAACACAATACTAGAGGTTGATTCAATGGCTTAGGGGTTAAAATTTTACCTTGAGCCTTTAATTTCAAATCCTGGATCCACCACGGGATGGAGAGACATGATTAGTTATAGATTCATATAGCCGACCCCAACAGAGTCGTTTGTAATCAAAGGGAAAAAACAACTAGTAGCTTTTTTTGCATATAGCTATCAAATGGAGTGGGATAAATACTTTGGAATTGAGACGTAGTACATTGATCATTCTGAAATAAGAATAATAGATTCTATAAATCTACAAATTATTTTCAAAAAAAATAAAGCTTTACTACCAGATCAAGCACTGGATGTCTAATGCAGTGTCGAAGAAATTAACGTTTTTTGGAAAAAATAAACAGATAAAGAAAAGGATTACTAACAGATCAAGAAGAACATGTTCATTTTCTTCACCAGTGGAGACAGCAACTTCTTGTAGCCTAACAATGGGAGCAACTGGTGCACCAGTGTCTTCATCATCACCAGTTGGATTTTCTTCTACTTCTGCTTCTACTTCTTCTACTTTCTTCTCCAATTTGGGTTCTACAGTACTGCTTGCCATCGCTTCTAGATTTTTGGTTTTGGAAAGATTTACGGCGGATTTCAAGAAGAAGAACAAGGGAGGAAGTAGGGTTTTTGATTTGATAACTTGCCTCTTTCTTTTTGCTTTTTTTGGTTTGGAGTTTGTATTGCTAGTCCTCTAAGTTAACTTAACTATGAATGTTGCCCCTCTTCCAACTTTTTTTCCTTTTTTGATTTTTGTAATTAAAGTAAAAGATTAATAATATGAAGCAAGAAAGTAACAAAATATATATTAAAAAAAACAAGATAAAACTAGTGTTTATAATATGAGTTCTTATGCCACATATATATATATAATAATATATTAGTGAGTGAAAGATTTTAAGAGGACTTATTTTAGAATGATTTAAGAGGATTTTTTTTTTTTTCTTTTGAAAATTTAATAATTAATTAACAACCGAAGAAAAAAGTTACAATTCATCTTTTGTGTTGAGGATTCAGATAATGTGAAATTAAATACAATGGTTATTTTAAAATTTTCAGGAGAATGTTGGTGGAGGAAGGGAAAACATGGAACTTATCCTGCTTGGTTCATGACAAATTTCTGAGAAATGTTGAGCTCGGAGAATTCAATGAATTTGTGATCACCAGAAGTTGCAATGACGTGCATGATAATGATTTGTGGATCTGTAAGTTACTGAATTTGTTCAAAAAAATAAATCTATGAAAATGGCTTTAAAATGATTTGGAGATTTTTTTTTCTCTCTACAAATGGAATGTATAATGACATGAGTTTAAAATGAGTTGGCATGATATAATTGGTCATTTAATTCATCTGAACACGCGCTTAGAGTCAACAGGAGATTGTGAAAAAAATGTCAAAATGATACAGTGGGGTCGGACATGAAGAGTTTAAAATGAACAAAACTTAGTTAAGGTGTCTAAGTGAAAGTTGGTACCAACTTTAGGTGGTTATCGATGGATTCCGTCGTTGTAACAACATGACATTGAAAATGACAACTATGGAGAAAGATCATGGAGGTGGTGGAACATAAGGATGAAGAATTAGTGGGGAGATGGAGAGATTACAATAGCGGACATCCACATAAATCAAATATTTATAACACTCTCTTTTAGATATCATAGATGATGTGTCTCGTTAAAATCTTAATAGAAAAAATTATGTGTGAAAAATTCAAGTAAAGGAAAAAGATACACTTTCAAAATACGCATTGGTTGCTAACTCATTAAAAACTTTGTCAGAAGAAATTAGCGGGACAAAACCTAGACTTAAAAAAAGAGTGCAACAACACGTATTTTACTCCACTTAATGAAAACATCATTTATTTTTATAGATGATGCATTCCAATCTTGTATACCAACTTCTCAAAACATTGGGATCTACAATGCCTCAATAAAATATTCCACTAAATTTAAGCAAAATTGTTATTTGATGCAATATACTTTATTTTGTCTTCTTTGAATATTCTTCTTTCAATTGAGATAGACAAACAACATGATCTTCATAAAACATGTTCATTTTCTTTACATATTTTAAAATACGCATTATTTGTTGTTTCATTAAATACAATTTTTTCAATGATTCGTTACGAGTGGATTCGTTACATAATTTTTAAACTATATGTGATTACAATTTTGTTGTATACAAAATTACTTATAAGTTACCACTATGTGCGATGTTATTTTGTGCACAAAATTCAGATAGAGTTAGTTTGAACTTCCCATCGTGAATTCACTTGACTTATATAGGTATGTAGGTAGACCTTACTGGAGCCATGACGAGCGTACCTTGATGGGCCTCATTACCTAGATTATGAGATTTCACACATGGTCATGATAGTGGACTATAAATGTCATACATGTGTCACTGATCATTGCCGACACTAGGTCATTATGTGATTTCCTGATAGTTAGTTTTATAAAAAGAACTAAGAAGCCATATAACGAAGAAAATATTTCACTTAAACATATTCTAAGAATTTTATATATAAATTAATAATGCATATGACGTTAGATGAGGACCCTTGAGATTGGTCATAGTTCTGATTTTGAATTAAGTTTTTTGCATGCATGTGCTCATATTTGTGTATCTTGATATTTGATTCATTTGAATATTCTTACATGCATATTTATGTCTTGCATATCAATACATGTTTTATATGTACTAACATCTCTATTTTTGGAAGCTTTGCATTTTTATCATTGCAGTCTCAGATACTCAATACAGTAGACTAATGACTTTTAGTTTAATAGTTGGTAAGCTTCACCTCTACTTGAAGCTATCAAATCAGATACAGACTATTTAGAGGTTTCTTAGATTTAGTTTTGTTTCAGTATAAAGTAGTCCAATAGCCTATTTTATTATATATGTTTTAGTATACGTAAACACATCTTAGTATTTCTGCTCTATTACTTATCAGTATACATCTTTAGCATGAATTTAGTTTATATATTTAGCACATGCTCGTATAAATCCTCGATGTCTGTCTCTTTCTAGTTTGGGATATGAAAAAATTTAGTATCAAAGCATAAGGTTCAAGTGTCTCAGGAGTCTATAAAGTCATGTCAAATAGGACCTTTCTTATAAATGTTTTGCGCCCACATTTATAATTTAGGAACTACACGAACATTTAGAGATTTGAAATTCTTTCATAATTTAGATCATGCAATAGAGCTAAGTCAAATACAATTAATTCTGACTCATACTTTGTTTATTTGTGTTACAAATCATACCTATTACAAACAATGATAAAGTATGCCCAAAGGCCACTACCTGTATCACTTAGGAGGCATCCATTATAGAGCAGTCTCCAGTATTAGCATATCAGACTAGAGCTTAGGAGAACTTGTCATGTCCTATACCTTCAGGTCCCCAAATTCCAAGGACAGAAGGGTCTGCGGAAGTTCTTACATCGATACTGAAATGCTTTCAACCCCAACAACAAAGACTTCAAGCTATGGGATATAATGCAACAACACCACATCAACATAGAGATTGAGAACATCAGAGAGTTGCAACACAAATTTGAGAAGAGATTGAAATTGACAATAAAATTCATCACCAATAGAGATAACGGCACTTCTAGATTTACTATTGGCATTTCATATTTTTTTAGTTTTCTCGTTGTTTATGTTTTGATTTGTTTCTTGGGCTGATTCAGTTGGACATGTTGTTACGATCCAAACTAGACCCTAGACGTGACAAGGCGAATAGGACTTCGAGAGGTCCTAAACAAATTACTTGACTAAAGCATGACGTAATAAAATACAAGATACGAGAATACAACATAAAAGCAAGATATAAGTCTCAAATCTTTAAGTCATAAAAGATACCAAAATAGAGTACATAAGAGTATACACGAAACATCAACTATGTTTGACACAAGCCTTCTACTATCATAGATGTGGTTATGATAAACCCCTAGACCACGAACAATGTCTAAAAACTGAAAGACTTAAGAAAGCAATAAAATGATAATGGTCTTGCCCCTCGAACCGTAAGGACTCATCAATCCAAGTGCAATAGCAGAGCAATCCAACTAGCCACAATTAGCCGGAGGAGCGTCAGATCCTATATTATGAAACAATATAGGCACAATATGCATCAATACTTTGAATGTACTGAATATAGGGAAAATGCATAAACATAAATGTGATATTATAATGAGTTTAAAATATGTAATGCATGACCAGGTAAAACGTATAAAAGTTCATAAGCCAAATCATAAATCATGGGACAAGGTCAACGCATATTTGAAAATCACAAGGAAAGCTTAAGTCATAAACATTGAAAAAAGTCATAAATCATTTGAAGTAAAATCATAGTTCTTTTTGTGGGATATTTTGCCATTAACCGGCATAGACCATGTGAGCTATAACATGGAATTTGGTGTCTTTTTCACACAGAAAAGAGATTGTCCTACTTGCCAAGGTAAGGACCATACATATTAGCTTAGGTGAATCCATTAGCTATGTCTTTCTAAAACAAATCCTACGGGGGCACGTAGTTGGAGACAAGAGAATTGCTACTAAAGATCAAACCTCTACTAGCAGTAGGGCCTCCATTCCATAATTCTCTCGGTGCTAAGTAAAATCCCAATGAAAATAAGCATCATTATAATCATATCATAATACTTGGAAAGAAAAGAATCTAAGACTACTAATCCAATCATAAGCTTCATATTTATATAATAGTTCCTTTCAAAATCATGATTTCATAACCTTTTTCATTAAGACACTTACCTATTTAAGCATCTAAATCGTGATTCCTTTCATAGTGAGAAAACCTTTCACAAATCATTTGACACTTTCTTAAAAACACCCTTTATTCATAAACCTTCAATTTCATGATGCATGCATAGATTAATAATCATTCTTCATATTCATAATATAAGCATAACCATGAGTTCATATGAAATCAACTGGAAACATGTAATTGAATCAAATCATGCATAATAAAACTGAATTTAAACAATTGAATCATAATAAATTGAAACCATGAAGAATAACATGAAACCCCAAAAGAATTTGGTTGAAATCATAGTGGAAATTGAGTTTCTTTTGGGATCCAATGGATGAAAGGAGTCCATTGGTGAAGTTCCCACATACCTTAGTGATCAAAGCCCTAAAGAGTAGAGAGGAACCTTGAAGCCTTGAAGAAACCTTAGCTTTTTTCCTTGGGAGATTTTGAGAGAATTAGAGAAAAAGACCTTGAGAGAGCTTTTGGGTTTTAAGGAAATGAGAGGGAATGAATAGTGATTGAAGGCTCGAATTAGTTATAGAGGTTGATTTTAGGGTAAAAACGATGTAGAATATGAGTTAGAAGGATAGAAAAAGACCTAATTAACCTGACTAAAACTGTCAAACACACCCTACGACTTGACCTACGGTTCGTAGAAACTTCTACAGTGTAACGGTCCAATCTGCTAGTGATATTGTTCGCTTTGGGCCTAGGCCCGCACGACTTTAAAATGCTTCACTAGTTGGTAAGGCCTGCTTACTTATATATCCAATATTTCTCCTATATTTTATTGATGTGGGGCTTCTTATCTTAAGATGGGGCATCACATACACCCTCTCTATGGACTCAGTGTCCTCGATGTGGTTTGCCCCACCGAATGAGGTTTGCTTAGACTCAACACTGAGGTTTGTCCCACCTTACCGGGATTTACCTAAACTCAGTTAAACTCTGGCCCACATCGACAAGGATGACACATGAGTGACTCTGATACCATTTGTAACAGCCCAGCTCGCTAGTGATATAGTCCGCTTTGAGCCTAGGCCCGCACGGCTTTAAAACGCATCACTATTTGATAAGGCCTGCTTACTTATATATCCAATATCTCTGTTGTGTTTTACCGATGTAGGACTTCTTATCTTAAGATGGGGCGTCACATATAAACCGTCCTGGACAATCATAGAACACATTACTCGAGACCAATATTCTTAATAAATTCCACAATTCACTTCTACGAGTCATCAACCTTTCTACGAATCGTAGACCATTTTCGTAGAATCCAAATTACCAAAAATCTTTCAAGTCAAAAACAACTTTCACAAGCACTTCCTACGAATCGTTGGAGTTCCTACAATTCGTCTCGTTGATCCGTAGATCTCTTTATCTGGGAATTGACATTTCTCCAAAAATCTCACTCAACTTCTGCGGCCTCTTTCTACGATCCGTATAACATTCTACAAATCGTAGACAGACTCATAAGACCTGCACAAGATGAATTTTTCTGTAACTTTCTTTTCAAACTCAATTTACCAAATTTCGAGGTGTTATACATGCCTATGATGTACCCTGGATTTACGGTATTTGTAATGCTTTAAACTTGAGATTTTGCATGTATTTCGAGCATTTATTAGTAGAATTTATTGTGTTTTGTGTTTAAATTGCAGGAAAATAGGTTTTGGCAGCAAAGTTGGATAAAACAGTGTTAGCAGTAAAGTTTTGGCAATCCACGAGCCAACCTACGAGCTGTAGTAACTTCTACAGGCCGTTGGTAGAACTCATAGATGAGATCAGAAGGACTTGAAGTCAAATTTGAAGCCACGAAAGTAGACTACTAGTCGTAGGGAGTTCTACGAGCCATAGGTCAAGGCCCGTAAATGATTATCAGAGAATGAAGCTTCAAGATTTGGACTACAATGACCGTAGGTTCCATCCGTAGAAAAAATCCCGGAGATTGATTTGAAGACTGCTTTCACGAGTAGACTTCACGACTCGTAGAAGGACCTACGGTCCATAGGTCGTGGGTTGTACAAGGTTGCCAAATTTTTACTTTTCCTTAGTTTATTTTGTTTAGGATTAGATGTCTATAAGTACTCTTCCTATGCTTTATTTATGGGATTATGTTCGTTTTTGGTTTCGAGAATTAAGTTGTGAACTACTTTTATACTAATTCTTGAATCCGTTGGTTTTGAATTACATCTTTGATCTTCAATTACTATTTTTTGCTACTTCAATTAAAGATTTCGGAATTCAACTATTCTACTTGTAAGTTCATGATTTATTTTAACCAAATTAAAATAAATTGTGATCGACCAAGCATGAGTAGCTAATTCCACAACTAGGGTTGTGGAAACCATGAAAAATTAACAGCGTAGACCTAATAACTAGTAATTCTTGAATAGTGTTTATGCATGTATTATTTTTCTCTTCGCTTTGATTATTTTTTAACAGTAACCAACGTTAGAACTTGCCTTATTCCTACTTGCCGGACCAAAGGGGTAACGAATGGAAAAAAAAGATTATACAACAGAGATTTGAGGCTACCAACTCTCATCTAATAGCTTGAACGGACCAAAGAATAGCTAATCTGGAGTTAAAGGTAAGGGTTAGTAAAGCAAACATCCGTAGACGGACCAAGTTGCATGGTGAAATTCACTTATTTAGGGGACCAACCACCTAAGTGATATCTAACTTACCAATCTTGCATGCTAGACACTAGACACGGTTACTAATATAAGGTTTACTGAGTTAGGGACTCGTGGGGAACATAAATAGCACAGTTTCGTCTTCTATTAATTCTTGCGAACATAAATCCTCCTTACTTTGATGCTTGTTACTTACAATCATTCAACGAATATTCTGTTACACAAAACCCCCTTATGGAAATAACTAGACTAAAAGTACGAATAACAAAACAATTAAGCTAAGTCTAAACCTCATTCCTTGTGGGATCGACTCTAACCTTTGTTAGGTTCTTTATTTGGACAACGACCACTTTATACTTCTTTTGGAGGTGTAATTTGGGCGTATCAGCTTATTGCTGAAATTAGCAATTGGGCCTTTTGCATTATTAATAAAAGAGAAATTTTCATAAATAGTTATAGTTTGAACTATAATTATAAATATTAGCTATAATTTGCTAATTATAATTCATAGCAACAATTTTAGTGAGGAGTAAGACAAGAGAGATAGAGGAGAGAGACAAGCAGGATGTATCTCAAATCCAAATTGTATCTCGTTGAAACTAAGATACATATACACAATCTCCTCTCTTTCTCTTTTTCTCCTAAGTCTTGTTCGCATCTCTCTTCTCTCTCTCAATCTCGCATATATATATATTATTTTAAACTGAAATATAGATACACAAATATATATTGTATCGCCCCTAAATAAATACACAAATATAATCTGTATCAGTTTTAGTGATATACAAATTAAAAAATAACTGATACAATGTTTGAATATTGTATAGCCCCTAAAATAAATACACAAATAGAATTTTTTTTCTTATAATAATTGTATCAGTTTTTATACATAGATATAATATGATAATAATTATATCAGTCTTATTTCTGATACACAAAATATAATTTTCTTATATATAAATACAATTGATTGTATCAATATATATCACTCGAAGAAGATACAATTTGATAATAAGTGTATTAATTTCTCTGATAAACATACATACAATTGGTTGTATCAATCTAAGAAGAAGAAAAGATTCAAACATTGAACAACAAATTAACCATCCAAAATAAAAAAATATTATACATCGACGTTAATCCAATTAAAAAAATGAATCAACAATCAACAACCACCTAAAAAAATTGAAGACCAAGAATATATAAAAATAATTTAGGTAAAACATTAATGAGGTTTAATTTGTATTAACATAAGAAATATAGAGGGAGAAAAAAAATTTACGCACTAAATTGTAGAGAGGGAAAGGGAGAGGACAAAAAGGAAATGCAAGAGGAGAGGAGAGGAGAGGAGAGGAGGGGGGGGAGGGAGGAGAGAGTGGCGAGCGAGAGAGGAAGATAGATTTTCTATAAAACCCTAAGTATAATTATGTTAGACAATTTTTTAAAAGTATCACTATATTATATATATGTATTAATTATGTTTGCTTAGCTATATAGTTTTTCTTAATAAAAATGTATCCTTATGACCATAATTTTATATTTTAAAATGATTTTCACATATTTCCATTGACTCAGATTAGTTTTTGAGACTTACGCTCATAAAATTTGAATTTTTAAAAAGTAAAATGAATATATAAATATAATTTAAAAAAATTAAATTTAAAATTTTAACTTCAAAATTTATAGTTAAACAAGAGCTAAGTTCATATGGTGTAACTTCTGTAAACAAATTTACGTACTAGTTGATTATAACAAACTCTACGCAAAATGATAAAATAACATTATTGTAAAAATATAATTATGTTCACAAAAAACTACATGCCCCACCATTGAATAGTGAAAGAGCAAACGTCAAAATGAGTGGAAAAACTTTAATATCCCCTTTAGATAAGACATCTCTCCTTTTCATTTAATCATTTTGCAATTTATAGGAATTATGTTTTAAAACATTGTGTATGTCCAAAAGAATGAGTTCTCTTAGTGTAAGTTAAAAAGAAATAGAAAAACTATAAAAACCCATTAGTTGCTTTTTACTTAATTTCTAAATATCCAGATTTTATTTTTCAAAGTTAAGAGTTGATGTTGAAATCTCCACCCTGTAATAAAAAAATATCATAATAAATAGGATGTAGCAAGTTTATGAATGGTAAAAACTTATCGATTTAATTAATAAGTGGTATATATATATAAAATATACGAGCATGATTATCACTAAACTTAATATTAAAACAACATATCCAATGTACTCCATCTCTATGCTTCCGGCATCTTCGCCGTCTTGAAAATGATAGTAAACAACTCAGTAAACCACTCCATACTTGTCCCCCTTTTGCTCTTTCAAAAATCCATTAGAATCTCGGATGACCCAGTAGCTCTACTCCTACGCATCCTACGAATAACACTCTTAACTTCCTCAATCTTTATATGCCTACAACGATCATAATCACGATGCCTCTTAGAATGCTCCAAATCCCTCAGCATAATGCCTTTGTTTCCCTCCTCGTTCAAGAGTTTATAGAAGTAAGTCTGCCATCTTCTTCTAGTAAATTCCTCCTCCACTAATACTTTGTTATCTTCATCCTAATACACTTTACTTGGTCAATGCCACGAGTCCTTCTATATCTAATTCTAACCTTAGCTAACTTGTATAACTTTTTATCTCCCACCTTTGTCCTCTAATTCAACATATAAGCGCTCAAAAACAATTGTTAACATAGACTCCTTCATAGTCTTATGATTTAGTGTAAACATCAAATACATATAAGTTCGTACTAAATTATACTATTTATTATTTAGCTAATCTATAAATAAAATAATAAACTTTCATTACACATGGTATCAAGACATTTTTTTTTATTTTGTGGGAAAAAATTGCTTACATAAAGATTTTTTTAATTCATTTTATAAAATTGGCAAGCATCTTAATTACTCCTGTTTTTTTACCCCTGGTCCCTTTGTTGTTTCATTAAGGGCTCCACATGACCCAAGTTAAAGATGGAGAAAAGTATATCAAATGAAATTATAAGAATAAAAAAAAGATGAGAAAGTGTTTTAATGATCACATTGAACTGTTACATTACATTGTATAAGCAACCCATTTTTTGTTGTTTGGTATTTACCATTGTTGATGCTTCTCCCTTCTCTTCCAAGTATTGAACTATATTACTCTTCTGGGGATGAGAAGGAAAGTAAGCTCTGAACAAAACAGTACCATTCTTGAAAAATAGCTACTGCTTCCTCCCTCTACTATTTCCATCCCCATTTATGGTTTGAAAAAGACCCCATTTCTTAGGTGGGTTGCCTCAGATCCAAGGTACTTAAGTTTTATGTGATAAAGGGTACCATCTTTTTCAGGGTTTATTTCTTGTGATTCTTGACACTTTTTGCCAAGACCCCTTTTTTTCCCCTTTCTTTGATTCAATTTATCAAGCTTTATCTGGGTTTTCAGTAGTTCATTGGATTTTGGGAAGAAAGTGCTGGCAGACAGACAAATCTAAAATCTTACCTTTTTGTGTGTTTTAGGTGAATTTTCCAACCAAAGAGGTGTTTTTTCTTACCAGATCTGACTACAAAATTGTGAATCAGGGTGTGTGTTAGATCTTTCTAGGCATGGAAAATGGTCTGGTGAAGCTCATGAGAAGATTATTATTAGTTTGACAATGACAGGCTGTGTAATGTTGTTAGAAGATAGTGATTTTGATGGACGACATGTGTTTGGCGGTTGCTTTGCCATTTAGATTAGGTAATTCCATCTCTCACAACCAAAGTCAAATGGATGTCACTAGCCTAAAGTCAATGGCTGAGCATGCTACAACTTTGTATCCAGAATCTTCTGTTTATGATGATTGCAATTCTTCTGATTCACAGAAGAAACACCTCACTGTTACTGTACCTGAAGAAACTGGTATGATATCTGAAAATGAAAGGAACTGGATTGATGTTGTCAGGGAAAGTGAGGATGATGAGATCCTATCATTAGATGGTGATCAAATCCTTGATAGTTCATGTTCTCTGTCTGTGGTGAGTGATTCCAGTAGTTTATGTGCTGATGATTTTATAAGTTTCGAGCTAGCATCTGACGTAGACGGACAGAATTTGGTAGATGCTGAGAAAAACATTTGCAATGTCAAACTTATAGCTAAGACTGGAGATCTGGTAGAGTCAGGTGCTCAGGAGACAGAGAGCAAGCCTCTGGCTGTTGCGGAGAAACTTGATGAGCAGATTACGGATGGCTCCAGCTCGAAATCAGCTGAAATTGTTGTTCAGCTACCTTTAAATAAAGGGTTAAATGCAGCAGTTGGCCGCAGTATTTTTGAAGTGGATTATATACCCCTTTGGGGATTTACATCTGTGTGTGGAAGGAGACCAGAAATGGAAGATGCGCTTGCAACTGTTCCTAGGTTCTTGAGAATTCCTATACAGATGCTAGTTGGCAATCGTTTGCCTGATGGAATGACTAGGTATTTAAGTCATTTGACAGCTCATTTCTTTGGAGTTTATGATGGCCATGGTGGCTCTCAGGTATCTCCCTTTTTTTGCTTACACTGTTATAAGCTCATAGGTTTGCATGCCTCCTCACCGATACCACAGTGCATATATATTTGATACAAAATTGGGATTTTTATTTTCCAGGTGGCAAATTACTGCCGAGATCGAATTCATGCTGTATTGGCTGAGGAGTTGGAAACCATTATGGCTAATCTCAATGATGAAAGTATTAGGCAAAATTGCCAGGACCTATGGAAAAATGCATTTACCAACTGTTTTCTCAAGGTTGATGAGGAGATTGGAGGGGCGGGAAATCATGAGGCTGTTGCCCCAGAAACTGTAGGCTCCACGGCTGTTGTCGCCATTGTTTGTTCATCGCACATAGTAGTAGCAAACTGTGGTGATTCAAGGGCTGTTCTGTGCCGTGGGAAAGAACCCATGGCATTGTCAGTGGATCACAAGGTAAGTGAAACAGTTGTTCTAGTATGACTTTAATTACGTGTGATGTCACTGACTAATCCTTGTGTGCCAATTTTTGTTTATATTTTCTTTATTAGCCAAACCGAGAAGATGAATGTGCAAGGATTGAAGCTGCAGGAGGGAAGGTTATACAGTGGAATGGGCATCGTGTTTTAGGCGTTCTTGCAATGTCTAGGTCTATTGGTATGTTTCTCCCATCTACCCTGTTATCTAGCATTTGTAAATCATGACTGAGGTATCCATGTGTACTCAATGTTATTGGTTTTATCAAAAATGTTATGATCTTTTGCATCCTGCGTCTTCCCGTTCCCCCAGGTACTGAGCTACTAGGTATTATTACAGGTTACCTTATAGAATAGTTTGCTTTTATACGTCAGCTGGCTGGTGTTCTTAAAATATATCCATTTTGATTATGTGTTTAACCTGAGCATACCTAACTTTCATCACGATATTGCTCAAGACTTAAAGTTTTGGCACTTCCAGAGCATCCTCCCTAGTATAACTGATATCAGCAATTCACGTCATAGTAATAGTTGGACACAACAGTTATTGATTATCCACACTGCTAGAATAAACAAACAAGATGACCATAGTTTCAAACTAAAGAATTGGGCTTGATCTAGTTTTTCTAACTCATGTGATATAGACCCGTGATATGGTATAATAATCCACTCTATAGTGGTAGGGCCTTAGGTTCATACGCCGAGGTTGTTAGAAATGGTACCAGATTCTGCACTTGAGAGGATCTGAGGTGCTAAAGAAAATATGTTTGTACCCAATTACTCTATCCCATATTCCTATGGCAGATAAGGAAGGCAACACTCATATAGAAGTAGAGCAATGGCTTCATGATGTAGCCTTAAGAATATACTAATTCTGAAGTGCTTAGGCTTCTTACAACTTGCAAGAGAAAATTTGGATACTTATAGGTTTCAACAAAATAATACCGAGAGAGGAGATTAAAATGAGCGAGATGAATGAAATAAGTTGAATGTTGATTGGAAAAAATGGAGGTTTTGCCAGGAATTTTTTTTTCCCAGCCAACATTTGTTGAAGCACAATAAATTATAGACAAGAATCAGCTTTTATAGAAGGATCGAACAAGTAATATGTATTTTTAGATCCCTATCATCCATTTGCTTTCCCTTTCTTTCTCCTATATCTTTGATGAGTTGTCTTTAGAATGGAGATCGAAGGTATTCAATATGAGAAAGAAATCTTTTGGGTTTACTTTGAAGCCTTCATCTTTAATATTCTTGGAAATTAAAAAGAAACATGAGGGTGAGAAGAAGATTTGAGACAGAAGAGAGATTGACTGGAAAAATGTCTGGCAAAACCTTCGATGAAGATTTTCATGGCTGGGCTAAAAACAATGTACGGAGAAAAATGAGAAAGAAAAGAGAAGTAAAAGGAAGAAGGGCACACAGAGAATTAAATTAAATGTAGTTAAGTTCAGTTTTAATTGAATAATCACCAATTAGAAAATGCCATTTGTACAACTTAACTCTTTTTAAATATTTATTTTGCTTCTCACTCATATGTAGGAGAGTGGAATCACTTCCTTTGCTAGGTCAACTCTTAGGGGGTAATTAGTTCCACATCAAACAAGGATAATGACTTTTTTGTGCAACTTTAGGGTGTAATTTATTACTTCTCCCTTATTATTTTGAGTAATGTAATTGTTAAAGTCTAAAGGATTACTGAAGTTACATTTTAGAATGTGTCTAGATTCATAGGACATGAATTGGATAATATTACAGAATTTTTCATATATTCTTGTCATAATTTTACTTGTATTATGAATTTTCGATGACCATTCCAATGGGTACCATATGTCCTTTCTCATGACTTCTACATTTTCTCAATGATTGCTCTGGCAGTATTTGCCTTTTCTAGTCATTTCCTGACCATTGTTTAAGCAGCACGTATCGCGTCAATTGAAATATGAACATAATTGTTCGATGACATGTCATTCTCCAGTCTGTGCCATATCGCCATCCAGGAACGTTTCCTTCAGTGGAACGCCTCTTGTTTAGCGACATTTTTCTGTCAGCAAATGTTGCTGTCCAGCATGTCTCTCCAATCAACGCGTGTCATTGTGCAACAACACGTGTTTAGTTAGTGTCTTGTCAGCCCCACGTCATTGTCTAGCATCTCATGACTTTCCAGTTTCGATTTTCAAATTCATTTCACCACCTTCAATATGAGGGGCATATTGAATGTCAAATTGATTGATGGAATTATGTTTTAGAATGTGTATTCACAAATATCTACATTCATTGAATAGTCAGTGATATTTGGAGTGTGCCTCATAATATTTTCTTGAATATCGTGAAATACTCTGTAGTTAATTGTTAGGTGTAGAAAATAGTTACTTACCAAGTTGTAAGTGGAGAAAGACAGGAGCCACTCTTGTACATTAATCACCAAAATAATCGAGAAGTTCCTTCTCTTCTCCACTCTAATTTCACCAGTGTTATCGAAGGCGTGCTTAAGTATTGAAGCGAGGCTCAAAACATGTTGAGCATTTTGCCTTGCTTATTGTGCGCTTCAGTGTTGTCATTAAATGTTTCCTTGCGAATGAGCATTTCCTGAAGAGGCGACACTAAACAATTGGTATTTCACTTTTATTTAACAAAAAATCAAATTCTTTATTTATATATTTTTTATTCATGCTTATATTTCTTAGTCTTGGACTAAACACACACCCCCACCCCCCCACCCACCCCACCCCCCACACATATATATATAATATTTTATTTTTTTTATTTGCGCTTTTTTTCAGTAAAGCCCTTGCTTTATTTGTGCTTAAAACCCCAACAGACCTTAGAGCTTTTTTGTGCTTTTTGCTTTTGATAACACTGATTTTTCACATTAATCAACAATTATTCCATGTTAAAGATCGGAAGAAGTGTCATAGAGTATAGGAGGTAGGAGGTTTAACATATGATGAGGAATAAATACTGCTTTTACTAGACATTAAACCAAGCTCTCCTTTTATATTGTCTCCATTAAACAAAGTAAGAATTGTCGTGCCTTTCCATTAGTGGCTAGTGCTGGGTTGGATTGGATACTGGCGGGTTGAAAACAGGTTAGACAAAAATAGATAACACATCCAATCTGCCCATATTTATTATGGATAAAAATGGTAGTGACAGATAATACGGATACCATATTTCATATCCATTTATAATTCCCTTATCTGGTAAGATGGTAAAACAGAAACAAGTTATTTGGCAAGCACTGAAATTGTAAACCTTTTTTTAGTAAAACAGCACAAACAAATAAGATTTAATAGACCTTTTTTTTTCATTTCTGCAAACTTGATTTTTGGTGTCAATTTTTCGACCAAACGCCACCTAAAAGGAACAAACACTACTCCGCTTAATTAAAGGGATGCTATTATACAGCATTTTAATAATTTGAAACAGATCTTAGCTTTAGATTCTTCCTAATTATAAAATCCCAGATGGCATATGGACTGAGATACTTTATTACAGCTAAATTCAAAAAGAAAGACTAATTAGAATTCTAATTAGTCTTCCTTTTACTATAATTAAACAATTTGTACTGCAATGGAGGTTGACTAATTGTGGTTATGAATGTTTTCTTTTTTGTTGTTGTGATCAATTATGAATCTTTATTAATTCTTAGAAGATATTCGACTTTGTGCTTGACTTTGTGCTTGATCAACCTAAAATTTACTTGGACAATTGTCATATTTCTTTACGAATTAATGCCCTCCGGAAAAATATTTGAAGGGAAAAAAGATCGAACTAGTCAACAATCCTTTAATATCAGAAATACTTCGAAAATTTATCATGAGAATATTCCAATTTGAAAACAAAGTACCATTATGGAATGTCAGATAATATGGTCATCTAGAGACAATAGATTGTGTGGGGGGAGGGGGACAAGACTTGGATGTTAATGCTTGAAAGAAGAGCTTTGATAGCTTGAACCCCAGTTTTACATGGATTGATCCATATTTGACCTGATTTAAATGAACCAATTATCCAATTTTCATTTTGACTGGCTGGGTTAGACGGATACTTGGTATTTTATCCATTTTTCCAGCACTAATTGTGGCCACAAAGGCACACACTTCGATTAATGATCTGCACTTTGAGCCTTCTTTTTTTCTAATCATCACTTGTCTGACCCTGGTTGGTTCAACTGTTGAACTATGACCTTCCACTTGATGAAGATTATAAGTAATAATACTAAAAAATCAAAACAAAAGATGCCTGGAAATATTTGGCACCTTCTTTGTTTTCTGATCGTCCCTTGTCTGACCCTGGTTATTGTAACTGATAGGTTATGACCTTCAACTTTCTAAAAATTATAATTAAAAAATAAAACAAAAGATGTATGGGAATCTTCAGGTCCTCATTTGTCTTCTGATCATCACTTGTCTGATCCTGGTTAGTGTGACTCTTGAGCGTATGACCTTCAACTTCCTTAAAATTGTAAGTTAAAACAAAACAAAAAAGCCTGGGAACCTTCTGTATGCTGGTCCTGGGGAGGTGCTCCTTTGATGATGATTTGTACCTTTTTCATTTCATATTGCTGAAAGATTGCTTTGTGATGAGAAGGGAGCTCATTTTGTCACTTCCGTTGTGCAATTCTTTATATAACTGCAACTAAGTGTGCCCTTGCCATCTGATATGTAACTTGAAATGTTGGAATGTTATTTTTCTCATTCTATCTTCAATCCAACATTGCATAAATGACCAACAAATTAGTAAATCTGTGAGGCTGGCTTTGCTTCGAGACATGTGCATTGACACTTGTCGAACATGCAGGTCTGTAAATTTTAAGGGATATTCTAGTGCCTATAAGATGGTAGTTGGTGTTGATCATATAACATATCTAATGTCATCTTCGAAAATATGGCTAAAGTGACATTAAGTAATTTAAGTTGCTGTACATGAGTTCATTTAGCCAGTATGCCCCAACTTCTGTCGCCCAGTTGTGCAGGCATGTGCATGCTGGTGACTGAATATCTCCGTCTTGAGGTAAACTGTTTGAAAACTGTGGAAGGATTATTCAGTGAACTTGCCAGAAGAGTATAATGTGTATTCAATCTACCACTCTATTTTTTCTTTTTTTAATTTGACATGAGAACTACCATTTAGCAAATAACTTAGTAGTATCAAGGTGTATCTATCTTGTTAGCTATGGTGGTGCCCTGGGATATTTATCAGGTGGATGGATTTTGTTTGGGACTACAATTTGACGCATTAGATGTCCATTTGCATGACCCATTTTCTCCAATCCTGCTAAATATCTCTCCTTGTTTTTGTTGGTATGCAAGTCTTTCATCTATTCCCTTTTTTACATTTTATTTTATTCTTGGTTGCAGGAGATAGATACTTGAAGCCCTGGATAATTCCTGATCCAGAAGTAATGTTCATACCTCGAACTAAGGATGACGAATGCCTTATTCTTGCAAGTGATGGTTTATGGGATGTTATGACAAACGAAGAAGTCTGTGAGTTGGCTCGCAAACGCATACTCCTCTGGCATAAAAAGAATGGTGTAACGCTTCCTTCGGAAAGGGGCCAAGGAGTTGATCCAGCAGCACAGGCAGCAGCAGAATGTTTGTCAAATCGAGCTCTTCAAAAGGGCAGCAAGGACAACACAACAGTGATTGTTGTGGACTTGAAAGCCCAAAGAAAGTTTAAGAGCAAAGCCTAACATAACTGATCTCTCAATCAGCTGTTTCCATTTATAGGTTCACAATATTGACTTCATATGATGCGATATAGCCAGCCCTTTTAATTTTTAGCAGGGGACTCTGGGACTAAGGTTTTCATTAGAGTAGCTTACTGTATGTATTGTAGTACTTGTTCCATTCTCTGTATGTAGTTTTCTTCCTTTAGCTGTTTGAAGTAGGAACATACATTATATCCTCCGAGTTAAAGGCGGCTCTGTGAGGTTATTTGCCTCAGTATTACTTTTAATGTTGTTGGATACAGTAACGAGCGAATAGAGACCTCTTCTGAATTGTATTCAAAAGATGCTTCTTCTTATACTTTATATGGATTTCAGAGTATAGACAGGATAAGTTGACTCAATTGAAGGATTGTAGTGTTCAATCCCGTCCTTTTCATACATATGATAAAGAAGCTAGATAAGAGGATGACACTTAGTATCCTGTACATTTCAATCATCAAACTGGATTTATGTTGAAGGTTGAGGCATGCATATCTATGATGATGGATTCAACTTTCAAGATTCTTATTACTGAGCTCATTGCATTTATGAAGTTATCCTTTTGACATTTTAGTAACTTTTCATGTATATCTATGCTCCGTGAAGAAAATGATAGGATTAATTAAACCAATCAGATATATAGAGTCTGGTTATGGGTCAATAACGAGCTAATCCCATTTTAGGAGTGAGCATGGTGGTTGTGGAGGAGCTTTCATTCATACTAATCCATGATTCAAAGTGGCATAAATGAATTGCCTCTTTTTGCCTTACTATTTGACTCTCTAGTGCAAATTAGGTGGAGCATTTCATCAGATCATTCAATTGTATCTGCCTAACATTACACTTCCTGTGGCAACCAACTAATGCAACAGCAGAATTACCATATCATTGTCAAATTAAAATACATTATATACATGAAGAAGCAAGATGTAGGATGAGAAATTCTCAAGCCACAAAAGGGAGATTGGAAGGACAAGCGACTTGGAAAACTGAAACTGCTTAAACATACTAACCAGTCCAGATTAACTAAAATTGCATCTGAAGGGTGACAGTCAAGTATGAAGGTAGTCAATTTGTGTTCCCAACAGAAATGCTCATCTATTTAATTAAAAGAGATATCTCCATTTCTGGATGCTCATCTGGAGCACAGCAAGAAAAGCAGTTCAAAATCAACCATCATGATTTATCAAATATGTAACCTATTGCCTATAGTTTGATCAACAGCAGATATCAGAGTACTCCCTCTTTTTTCGTTTTTTCTGAGACAAGTTTAGAAAGTACCATGATTAACATTCACGAAAAAGTAGAGACACTCCAAAGGGGGCATTAAGTTCAAAAAAAAAAAAAACTACTTCAGTATTTCCTGTATGCTAGCTCTGTCACTGCCTCGGAGAGATTCTTCTCTTTTTGAATGCTCTGAACCCAGTTTGCATTAATGTGAACCCTCTCGATGCTCTGCTTCAACGTCCTTGCAATGTACGGCTTGGTACGGCTAGCAAAGAACTCTTCAACTTCTTTTGCCTTCTCATAGGACGAGAACTGAAGAAAAGAAAGATTGAGCCAAAAGATCAAAGACAATATGTAATGGCAATATGTAATGGAGTAGTAACTCATAAATTTGCTTTCCATTCTTGTGATTTCATTACAAGGCAGAAGGCAACAGATACAGCTTTTGAAAAAAGTTGTCCTACAATAGTAAGCAACTGCATGCAAATACTTGAGAAAGATGACCAGGGAGCAGAAACAAACCGGTGACACTGTTGCACTGATGAAGCGGGTCAATAGAAATCCAGAGCCGAAGGTCTTGTGGATATGATCCCACTTTTCCTGCATTCAAACAATTTATTAGCAAAAAAAGAATCAAGAATGTATGTCTAGTTGCATCTTCCTGAATAATTATCAGTCGTGAAATGCAGCATTTTGTGTTAATAATTCTATAAGAACATGTTACACTTCCTCCAAATGAGCAATTTGTACTAACGTGGATTCCTCACTCTTACAGCCTACGTCTTTGTAAGTTACAGTTTAATACTCCTCCGTCCCAATTTATGTGGCACCGTTTGACTTGATGAAAAGTTTAAGAAAGAAAGACTTTTAAAATTTGTGGTTTAAAACAAATCTTAGATATTTGTGTGGCTATAAATAATTCCATCAAAGGTAAAAGGGAAATTTTAGAGTTAAGTTGTTTCCAATAATAGAATAGTGCATTCTTTTTGGGACAAACTAAAAAGGAAAGTGTGCCACATAAATCGGGACAGAGCGAGTACAATTTTTCCAAGATATCTTTTTTTCTAAGCTACGTCTTTACAAGTTACAGTTCCATACAATACAAGGTATCTTATTTGAAAATAGTAATTCAAGAAATAATTCGAGCAATGCAATATTTCATGGAAAAGGAGTACTTACTTTTAACCATTTCCAAGCAGTTTCGCGGCCTTCAAAGCTAACTGCAAGACCGAAAACACAATCTTGGCTCCGTACCTGAAATTTCCAAGCCATAGAATACTCTCAAAACATTTTGTCAAAAAATGAAATAATACATGACCTCTCTCCCTAGAGAAATAACCTAGTGCTCCCCAAAAATCTTGAATACCTCAGAACATAGCAAAAAGTTGAGGACTTCAAGTATAATCTCGGGGTCCCTGCAAGATGCCAATGCACCTATAGAACAAGAAAATGCACTTATTGGTTTAGCATACCCATCACCTGATAACCAAAACATTTAATTCACACTTGGCATGAATTGATAGATAACTTCACCTAAAATTCGTGTCTTTTCCTGGCTGAGGTCAGTCTCTCTGTAAATTCTTAAAAGAGCTTCAAACCCTGATCTATCTGATTTATTCACCCTTTGCATCACAGCTACATAAACAGCCTGCAAATGGAAGGAGGGATCACAATCTGTGGAAGGTAAAGAAGAAATAAATATTGAGTTATAATAAATACAAGTGTTGTAACCTTTCTCAAGTCAGGAGGAAGAACAGCTGTGTTTCTGTCATCCAAAAATATGTGGAAGCGCCTGATTGCTTCATATATTGTTTCATCATGTCCAAAGGCAGCCAGAGCATTCAGAAGTTCGCCTCTCAACATGGCATCTAGGTGGCTTTCCCCTTCTTTAGGATCCCAACCAAGTCTCCTGTCGATAAAAGGGAAGTCCAATTAGAAGCAAACCTTTTGTTGCCAAACTGGAAAAATGAGCTTAATGGTCAACCAGGAGACCAAGACTAAAGTCCCTCTCTTTCAGCTTCATGGACAACTTTTCTTCTCTCAAAATTCTTCTATTGGTGGTGAATAAAGAGTAAACATGCCCAATTTGTAAAACACCACTAGCCATTCATTCTTTTCTAATGACGTGATTGGCAGAAGATATCATTTTTCTTTTATTTTTTAGGATAAGTCAGCAAAGATGTCTAGTTAGAACTACACTATATCTCTAAATTCATTTCAGTGCTTATTAACAGCTCTCAAGTCCTCCTAATTTAGCAGTAGAGCTACTAGACAAAAGATAACAAGATGCAAGAAGTTCTAAATCTTTATTTTCATGAACTAGTCTCAGAGAATAGAAAATGATTTTCTTGTCATAGGTTGACCCATAAACGTCAAGAAAACCAGAGCAGGCATAATCTGATTATGATTTCTGTTGCTCTCTGCTATATCCAATAGCTTTCTCTATTAGACGTTCATCTATCTATGTTTACAACACTGGTAGAAATCACTCCAACCATGTGCTTTTGTCTCTTTCTTAACTGCTTCCACCACCCCCAGGGCCCAAGTCTTCTCCTCCCCTTGGAACTTTTATGTGGAATTCACACGAGCGCATCTTTGGATGAAGACTACCAAAAATACAAAGATAAACTAACATGCTTTGTACTTTCAAAAAAGAAGTAACATACTCTGCAGAAAACTGGAAGAGATTGATGAAAAACAACTTTATGTGATTTTGCAAGTCAGGAACAGCCTCAGCTACAATTCTTGAAACTTTGTAACTTATCTGCATGAAGAATGGAAAACAGTTAATTTTGGACTAACAACACTAGTACTTAAACGAGGTCTATGAAGTAGTCAATTACGCTTATCAGATTTGACAGAACAGTGTAGTCGAGCTCCTCCCTGAAAGACGCCATCAGGGCAAGCAAAGATGACAAAGACTGATGACATGCCATAGATAAGGCATATGAATCATCCAAAATGCCTGTTCAGGAAAATACAATCCCATCAGCAGTCGATTTTAACTATTAAATACAAATAAAGTTAAAAAATGAAGTAATTACCGTATTTATCATTTGTTGACAAGACCTTGCTCTCTATGGCATATCTGAGTCTAGCTGACAGCTCATCATCATATTTGACTCTATAAAAACCTGTCTGCTCCACATTAACTTTTATCCAGGGATTTCCTTTAGATGAAGAACAGCCTATTAAGTCCTTCACATCAAGGGCTTCTGACTTTTCTTGCATTAAGAAGCTTTTACGAGCTTCATAAGATCCACAGCAGAGTGTTAACGGAACTATCCATTGCCCATCACCATGAGAACCACTCAGTAAAAATTGTGTCTGTTGCATAGAAACACAAGTATTATCAAGCCCAAAAGGAGTCTTAAAGAGTTCATCGTATGGAGAAGACTAGAGTTGGGTAATGGAGATCTGCATTAGACTGCGTGGTAAAGAAACCAAATTCATAAGTTAGAAACAAGATAACCTGCTCGCACTCCAGCTTTTGGTCATTTATTTTGACAGAGACAACTGGGTAGCCTTGTTGCTTTGTCCAGGAGTTCATCAACTTGTTCACAGGTTCACCAGACTCCTCCTGAAGGACAGACCATAAATCCTCTGTCTTTGCATTTGAGCAAGCATATCTTTTTATGTATGAAGCAAGTGCCCTCTGGTTTAATGAAATATTACAAGAGACAAAGTCATTAGTCCCATACAAGCAAGAATCTACATGGTATTCTGGAAAGAAAATCTAAAACATTTATTTTATGATGGATGGTATATAAGATGATAGCGAAGTTTCTCTTTTGACAAACTAATGGCTGTTGCTTTAAGAATGACGGTCAACAGAAGTACCCAATATATCATCATGATCCCCATTACAATATTTCTGATATGCTTGTCATCACATTATAAAGCCCAACACAAAATTAGGGGATGGTTCAAAATCAGTGCAATCTACTACTGGCATGGATACAATTTACTAAGGAGACTTACAGCCGCTCACTAAGAAATCTAATTAAAGAATAATTCAATTTGGAAAAGCTTTAAGTCACTACATTCAAGAGAGGAACCCCATTTGTGTGTTGGCTGCTCTTAACTTCTTTAATGGGATTAGCAAACCTATTTGAATTTTGGAAAGTCAAATATTTTAAATTTCTTACTAGGCAATTAAAGTTGGAAGACACGAGTATCCTTTCATCCCAAAATCTAGACTAATGTGATTTCATTACAAGAATAGCAGTTAATCCCCACAGTAAGGATCACAATCATTCAAGAACTTATATATAATACTCTCTCTGTCTCATTTTATGAGATACATTGTCAAAAAAGATGACACCTTACTTTTTTTGGAAATTATTTAATCTTAGCATCCCATTTTACCCCTAATGACATAACTTATTAGGACCACTTGATATAAAAGTTAAATCCTTTATAAGGAAGGAGAGAGAAAATGAAAATAACATGTGGAACTCTCATCACCAATCATAGTATCACTTAAGAGGATATACATATATAGATCCTCTCCTGTTATTAGACTATGTATTTTATTTGTAAAATTATAAGGATTAACTCCCATATTTACCATTCCCTGAAATTCTTCGGGGAACTCGGTTTTATTGACCTAGAAAAGATAATACAAATATTAGACGAACTAGAGATAATAGGAGAAAAACCTTTAAAGCATTGGGACTCCAACCAAATAAAATGTAAGTTAGATATAATTAACCCAGAATACATGGTCAAAACAGCTTCTATAGAAGCAACAAACCAAAACCTAATAGACATTGAGACTCAAATAAAAGAACCGTTAGAACTAGGGGTAATAAGAAGGTCAAGATCAAAACATAGATCAGCCACGTTCATGGTAAGAAATCATAGTGAAATAGTAAGAGGAAAGGCAAGAATGGTAATAAACTATAAAAGACTAAATGACAATACAAGGATGGATGGATACAAGCTACCAGATAAGACAGAACTAATAAATAGAATACAAGGAAGGAAAATATTTAGTAAATCAGGATATTGGCAGAAGAAAGTATAGAATGGACAGCCTTTACATGTCCAGAAGGACATTTCGAATGGTTAGTAATGCCATTTGGGTTAAAGACAACACCGCCAATTTTCCAAAGAAAAATGGATAATATATTCAGAGACTATAAAAGTTTTGTTATAGTTTATGTGGACGATATCTTAGTATTTAGTAATAATATGAAAGAACATCTCGGACATTTACAAAAGATTTTTAAACTGTTTGTAGACCACGGAATCATAGTTAGCAAAAAGAAAATGGAATTATGTAAAACCCACATCAGTTTCCTTGGAGTAATAATAGGAGAAGGAACAATAAAGTTACAACCACACATAGCCCAAAAGATCCTAGAAATGCCGGATAAATTAGATAAGAAAAAGGAATTGCAAAAGTTTCTAGGAATACTAAATTATGCAAGACATTTTATAAAAGACTTAGGAAAGATGGTTGGACCACTCTATTCCAAGACAGGATCGACAAGACAAAAAACATTTAATATGGAAGATATAAAGCTAGTTAAAAAACTTAAAGATATGGTAAAAAATATTCCAGACCTAGCAATGCCACTAGAAACATATTATTTAATAGTAGAAACAGATGGAAGCCTTGAAGGATGGGGAGCTGTCCTAAAAGCGAGAAAAAATAAATATAGTGAGAAGAAAGAGGAAAGAATCTGTGCATATCAAAGTGGTAAATATAAAGAAAAAGGTGACATGAGTAGTATAGATGCAGATATACTGACAGTAATTTATGGATTAGATAGTTTTAGACTCCATATTTTAAATAAACCAGAAGTACTGATAAGAACAGATTGTGAAGCCATAGTAAAGTTTTATTAGAAAATAAATGAAAAGAAGAGTAGTAAAAGGAGGTGGTTAAATTTTCTGAACGCAACTTCAGTATATAATATAAAAGGAAAAGATAATAATGTGGCAGATCAGTTGAGTAGACTTATTGAAAAATAAAATTAACAAAATTCTATGTTATAGTATGAATGCAGGAAAAGGGAAAGACAAGGTGGAAGCCTCATCATCTCCTAGACAAGGATATATTAAAGACATGTACCTACAGACTCTTAACAATACACAATTCAGACCACAGACAATGTTAGAGAATCAGAAGCTTGAAAGATTATGGTTCGGAAAGTAGAATTTGATATGCTACCCGCAATCGAACATGAGTTTCAAACTGAAGACAGACACACAGGTAGACAAACAACATAAATGCTTAATAGACAATCTATGGATAGCATATAACAAAATTCCCAGAGACAACATTTATTTTATCTCAGTAGTAAATGCGTTAAGTTATTATTTTACAAGCAAAAACCAAGACAAAAAATTTAAACTTTACGTGGTAATAAAAGGACAAATGCCAGGAGTATTTCAGACATGGATAGAAGTGGTGGATGCGGTAAAAAATTGTCCTACATCTCTCTTCAAAGGATTCAACGACCTAAATGAAGCTCTAGATTATGCTAGAGGAAATCTTGGGCCAAATTACTTTATTACACTGGCCCTCAGACAACCCAATAGAAGTATTCCCCAATACAATATCCAGAAAGACACAGATAAAATAATCTTTTGCGATCATTGTTCCACAATGACCGAAGCTTTCAAAAGACTGAACCACGAAAATGAAAGACTCAAATTAGAAAAAGAAAAACTATTAGAACATATTAAGCTGTTACAAGACAAAGAGAAAACCCTTTACTTCGAATTATACCAAATAAAAAACTCTCAAAACCCAGATCAGAGTTCTCCATCTCTATTAAAAATGGATAAGACGGGTGTGCATTCCCCAAAGAATGCAGAAAGATTCACTGTATCGGATAAAGGTACAGCTAGTCCAGCTCAAAGGTAGCTGGTAAAGATAAGACAAATCCGTTTATGGCTGACACTTTGCCAAAAAGTGTAAGAATACTTCCTGCAAGCTTCAATACAGAAATAGAAGGGACCTCAAGACAAAATACAAAAATACAAAAAAAGGGAATATGTTTAAGAAAATATAAAGAAAAAAAGAAAATAGAAAATATGGTAGACAAAGCAGTAAAAAGGTTACTTAGCGAAAGAACAAAATAAGTCATTATAGAACACCCAAAACCAGAACCAAAGACTGTAGAATCAGAAAGTTTGGAATATGATCCCACCATGGACCAGTTTGCACAAGATCCAAACGAAGATGATGACTCAGGCATGAGCTTCGACTCAGAAGCATTGCATAACTTAGATACACTATGAGACGAAACAAAAAGACAAGGTGACGTAAGTAGTGACGATTTACTACATAAGACGTAAGCAGTGACGATTTACAGCATAAGTCGTAAGAAGTGACGATACCACTACTCGGATAAAGAGCAATAATTGATAAAGTTTCTGACATAACCATGTGACAATGGGGCCCAGAGCGCACTCGACAGGTTGGAAAGATTCTTAAATCAATTTGAAATCCGACTTTCAAATCCGAAGGAGAGATAGAAGACAGCTATAAATACCTCAAGTTTGAGGAAGAGAAGTAGAGAGAAAAATCTACTCTTATATTTAAATCTCTTACCCATATTTTTTCTAGCTTATATGTCGGTTTATAGAAATTAGTGCACGTATTTACGAAACTTATGGTTGCTTTACTTACATAGTGTTTGTATGTATTAAAAGATCCATCAATTTGCATAGATGTTTGTGGGGTAGGTAGTTTTTTTACTAAATTTGGTGGTATAATTTTTTTATTTATTAAACTTTTCGTACATCCTGAGTCTACTAATGCTAAAGTTTCTATCTCGTAGTCTTGAATTCTTATTCTTGCTAAGATTTTTATCGTACTTATTTTTTATCTTCATTACATATTAGTCCTTCAAAAAAAGTGCTCAGGAGTTCTTCCTCTGGTTTTTCTTCTTCTTCTTCTATAGCCTGTTCTTTTCCTTTTTCTATTCTTCCTAGTCTTCTTTCTAGATTATCCATTCTGACTTCTAAAGCCTTTATTTTTTCTTTTGCTTCTTCATTTCTAGTAACTATGGCAGTATTTACTAATTGAGCCTTTCCTTGATTATTTTCTTGTATATTTTCTTGTAGCGTTGTCTTCTTTATACATGGTATGCATCATTTTATGTAACAATTTTTACATTTAGCTCTCCTATTTCTTCCTGGGTACCAATGGCATATATAACACTGGTTGCTGTCTAATCCTTTGCCTTGTTCGAATTCATGTTCACAAGTTGAAGATATATTTACTAGATTATGGTTTTCTATTTCTTCTAGGTTTAATTTTTCTAATCTGAATTCGTTTATCAATTCTTCTCCTTCAGAATCTGAGGAATATTGTTTTTGTTCTTCTGTCGCTTCTACGCTTATGATAGAGTATATGTTTTCGTTATCTGACATATATTCATCTACGTTTATTAACGTCTCTTGAAAATCTTCTATTAACTGTGCATTTCTTGTCCTACTATTATTTCTTTTTGGACAAGTATTTGCTAGATGTTCTATACTACCACACATGAAGCATTCTAGTCTATTTTTATAGTTCCTGTTATTATTATATTTATCTAAATATGGTTTTTTGGCGGTTGATTTTCTTAAGTAATATTTTTTCTTGGGCTAGTATTTTTGGTATTTCCTTTTATTCTTCTTATCTCTTTTCTTTGGATAGTCTTGGTCATAGTTTTGTGTGGTATATATACTTTTACATAAATTAGTCTCATTTTGCTTTAGCTGTTTCTTTATATTTGTACATTTTTCTTGTAATATTGTCATAATGTGTTGTATTCTTTGTCCTATTGACCACCTTCCTTCTGGATTTTGTATCACTCCTTCTCTTTTATACCATTTTTCTTCTATTTCTCTTCCTAGGGCTCCAGATAATTTATTAAAAAAAAAATTCCTAGGTTTCCATCGAACGCATTACCACTGATACTACAATAATAGAAGTATTCGTTCAGGAATTCTTTTATGTTGAACCAGCTACTTATACTGAGTTGTTCTAATTTTATTAATGCATTTCTTTGTAGTGTTATTAACCCACTATTTGGATCCTCTCCTGTTATTAGACTATGTATTTTATTTGTAAAATTATAAGGATTAGCTCCCATATTTACCATTCCCTGAAATTCTTCGGGGAACTCGGTTTTATAGGCTTCCCACAAATCCTTTGTGGATTCTCCTAAGAATGTTTCCATATATCTATACATTGTTTCTGCATCAATTTCTTGATTAGTCTGTTTGTAATCTGCTACCACTATTCCCTTCCATATGTCTATTACCGAATTCCATAACTGGGGATCATGAGCTGCTATATTTAAATTTTTTCCTTTATTTCCCCCTTCTTGGAGTTTAATGGGTTCTTCTATGAATAGTCTTTTTCCTTTAGGCTTAATATTTTCTGTTTGAACTTCCGGATTTACCCTATATACTCTATATCTTGGTAGATTTCCGGTGCTTGTTTGTACTTGTTGCATTGAGGTTGTTTTTTGGAAAGGGCTTGAACTGCTCGAAGCGCTTTCCATTAATTATTTTACACTCATTATGGTCTCACTAAAGATTGACTCACTTTCATCGTATTTTGGAGTTTCTACTTTCGTTCTATATCCGTAATTATCCCGTCTAAACTCACATTTCTTAAAATGTTCCTTTACATCACTAAAGTTTAAACTTCCTTGTTTACACCCTTTGCATCTGAATTTCTGGCTATTATCTTTTTCATACATCTGTTCTGCTTTTATTATGGCTTCTTCTACCATAAAATCATCTTCTGGTATTATTTCTACATTCATCTGCTCAGTGTCCACTTCTTCATCAACTTCTTTTTGGTCTGTATAATTATAATCTGTAAATCTTACTGAAGTTTGTCCTTTACTATTTGTATACATTAAATGATCACTTGGTTTGAGAATTTCCTTTTTACTTAGGTTCTCTAAATTCAATTCCAGACCTGCATATTCCTCCGAGTCTAATTTTAAAGGTTTCATTACTTTTATACCTTTGTCTCCCATCAATCCTACTACGTCTTCTACTTTTAGTTTAAACTTTGTATTACTGTTTGTTGGAATTTTTCCTATGAAGCCTACGCATATCAGTAAATTGTTTCCTCCTATCATTTCTTCATATTCTTTCGTCTGAATTCCTATTTTTATATGATCTGCAAAATCAGTAGAGTTTAACATAAAATCGGGACTGCAATAGAAGAGTCCTCCATTGTTTGTCATGTCTACTTCTATTAAACCTATTATGGATTTCTTTAATTCTGTCCATCTATCGTCATAAATGGTGATTAATACTTTTGTTCCTAGGTTTTTTCTTGTTAATCCTTGTAAACCTATTATTATCAGACCCATATGCATTAAGGTCATATTTGAAGTCTTAATATGTCTCAGAGATTCTTTACTGATTAATCCGATACTCTTACTATCCTTTCCTATGACACACATTTGCTCTTCTCTGTAGTGTTTATACAATTGAGCTTGTCTTGAGAAAAAACATGTATTGTATAATACTTTGGAATTTAGTAGTTTTAATCTATTTTGCTGGAAAAATTGGATGTCTTTGTCTACATATATTACTTCTAATTGTTGACTTGTGGTTGCTATAGATTTAGATGAATTTAGTATTTTTGTAATTAAGCCATTTCTTAAACTGTCTTGTGAGAAGTTTGCCCTTGGTTGGTCTGTTCTTCTGGACTTAATTGGAAAAAGTTCCATAGCTACTTCTTTCTTGTAATATTTAGTCTTTCTTTTTGCGGTGTTACCTCTATTCTTTTTAGTTGTACTATAAGTTAGTCTATACTCTTGTCTTGAATGGCTTGTTTTTCTTCGTTTATTCTTTCCCTAATGACTCTTTCTAGTCTATTATATATTTCTAATAGCAAAAGTATTATTATGTTATTTTGTTTTATTATCGTACCGTCTGACTTTCCTTGGGGTTGATGACTTGATAACCCTTCAGGGTTTGGCTGGATCTGTTCTGTTCTTTTTAAAGTTGCCTGATAAAATGGGTCATTCATGAAAGGATTATTTCCTTTATCTGACTAATTTCCCTTTTCAAGTCTAGTATATCTTGTTCGAGGTTATTATTTTTACTATCTTCTGATCTGCTATTGCTTTTATCTTTATTATTTAAAGTTTGTATCTTTCTATCTAAATCGGCCTGTTGAGATTTTATGAATTCGAAATTTTTTTCTAATTTTTCTAAAAGTCTGTTATGTTTATCTTGTAGGTCTTTAAGGGCTTCTATGGAATTAAGTATCCCTGTGTTATCTACTTGGACGGCTTCTCCCAGATTTATGATTAGATCTGCAATTGTATTTAATTGTTGGTCTGGCTGGACCATGTAACAAATGTTCACCGTTATTAAAGTTACACCTTATGAGTGAATCGTCTTTAAGCCTTCTATATTTTTTCTCTGGTTGTATTTTTAAGTCTAAATCTCTTAGGTTAGCTATTGTATGTTAATTTTAATTGCTTTATTAACTTTGCTTCTAGTTTTGAGATGCGTTTTATTAATTTATTTAGTTTCCTCTGATCCTTTTTGCTTTGATTCAAACTTTTATATTCTGGGTATAGTAAATTTAACTTCTGTCTTATTTTTTGGTATTTATTCATTTATCCCAACGGTATCCACAACGGTCTTTCTTTCAAAAAACTTATCCTTCGTTTAAAACTTTCAATATCTCTTACCAATTCGTGTATTTCCCACGTTACCGCCGATACAAGCTGTTTAGTAATTGTCAATATAGCCTGTTCAACTTCGTCTGCTGGTGTTCTTTGTGATAACTCTGTAATTACTTCTAGATAAGCTTCTAAGCGTTCTTTATCGTTTTTCCGTCCTTTTAAGTCTTGTAAATTCCTATATAAATTCTTATAATTAATACGTATTTGCTTAGTGGTTGGATGTGTTTTCATATAAATCCTTAACTTATCCTATCGGGTAGTATCTTATTTTATCTTTAAAATATTTTTTATATCCTAATATTGTCTTTATATCGTATTCTATATTGTCTATTTCCCAGAGTACAAACTCCTTTACTTGAATTGATTCTGCGTCACATTGATCTAACTTATCTTCTATATTATTTAGGATTTTTATAAACTCACTCTTAATTTTTCTGAGTTTAGTTACTTCGTGTTGCGCTGCGTGTGCTAGTGTATAGTGAAGACTTATATATCTTGAATATCTAATAAGTCTCATAGACAGTCTGTCAGTCTAGGAAATATATATATATATATATATGGCTTAGATGTCAACGTCTTCTTAAATCTTAAACTACCATACCTAATCAAACATCTTCACATAAAATGGGACGGAGTAATAATTAAAGGCGAGCAAAGTTTCAGTGTAACTTGGTAGATAAGCCTGTCAAAATTTACTATGAATAATACTTTACAATGAGTCACTAGTAAGGAAAGATAAGATATTAAAAAGGGTCGTCGCACTGAATGGTATAGTTTTTCTTTTAATTCCACCGCCCACTTTCCATCTCCAACTTCTGATACACAACTGTTTGGAGAGGTAACTGTATATCTTTTTTCATCGAACCAGGTAACTAGCATATGTCAATAATAGCACAACAGAATGGGGGAGAAAAATATAGCAAAAAGGGATTGGAATGAAGACAATAAAAGAGAATGTTAATGCAGTAAATAATGGGAAGAAAAACCTGGAAACTTTCAGGTCCAAGATAGCTCTGTAGCATCCGGATGACAGATGCACCTTTTCTATAACTAATTGCATCAAAAATTTCATCAATTTCTCCGGCATGATTGATGTCAACCTGGTAAGACAAAATAAGATTTGTATTAACTCTAAGGGTAGCACAACTAGTAGATGTCCATAATTGGAGAAAATACACAAAATTGCATCTTGCATTTAGGCTTTAGCACAATACAAGAACCAGACCGGAAATTGCTCCATACCTCAATCGGGTGGGATTCTGCGAGCCCATCTAGACGAAGTCCCTCAGTGGCCTCTTCAAGAAACTGAGTCCAAATTTTCCATTCTGGGAACAAGCTGTCAGTCGCCAAATAACTTACCTGAATGCCAACCAGAGAAAAATTAGAATGAACAGCTTAACGACTCAGTCAAGTCAACGAACAAAAGCATATACTTCTAAGAAAAGCAGCATACCCATGTTGCAAACCCCTCATTCAGCCATAGATGTGTCCACCATTCCATTGTTACAAGATTGCCAAACCACTGATGAGCAAGCTCATGAGCCACCACAGTTGCAACCTGAGGAAAAACAAAATTTTATTCAACACATCCAAAGATAGAATCAGTCAGTTTAATACCACGTGTCATAGGAAGCCAACCAACTTCCAACAAATATAGATTACCCTCTGCTTGTTAGCAGCAGCAGAATGCTTATCATCATAAAGCAATGCTGTTTCTCGGTATGTAACTAGACCATAATTTTCCATTGCGCCTGCAGCAAAATCAGGAATTGCAATCATGTCCAATTTGGGTAGTGAATATGGTGCACCAAAGTACCTGCGAGTATTTTACTCCACAAATTAGAATACATTTTCAAGCAGTTGTTAGAACCCCCCCCCCCCCAAGAAAAATACCCTTGCCAAACCAAAAAAGAAACTTAAACTGGAATAATGGTACATTATCAATACAAATATCTAGAAACTTTACTTCAGGGAAAAACTTCCAAGTTTTACCCTCGTGATCCCTCTTCTTCATTAGTTTTTCTTTTCCATAAATGAAATGACAAAAACATATTTAATCAAAGTGAAGCATACTCTTTGAAGAGGGGCAGCGTTTTGACAGCAACATGCAATGCAAAGTTTCCTTGATTTGCCTTGCCTACCTGACAGTATACTCGAACAGGAATTCCTGCACAAAGCAATGTTAATTTACCAACGAAAAATGATCAAAGACATATTCACTAATGCCAGAATATGTACCATCAGATGTACGATCCTCAACATAGTCGAATAAGCCAACCACAATTGCCACCAAGTATGTAGACATGATTGGAGACTCTTGATAATGAACTGTTTTAAGATTCCCCGTCACTTTTTCTTCTTCAACCGGCATGTTAGAGAGAGCTACCAGTTCTGATGGTACTTCAAGTGTAATTTTAAAGGTGGCCTGGATAGTTCATATCAAGGAAGACAAAAGAAAAATAAAACTTGAGTTCCTAATAGAACTAGAAGAACCAAATTCTGTAAGGAACAGAATAAAATCCTTGACAAAGATTAAAAAAAGAAAAGAAGATTAGACCAAGTTCGTGTGCGTTTTGTCACACTAATAGTTCACGTATGATAAATATCTAACGGCCAGCTGCCGTCAATAGCAATTAACATCACAGAGTAGATAAACAAAGAGAAAAGCGCACAGGTGGAAACACCAAAGATGGCCATATGCTGACAATACCTTACAAGCAGGTTCATCCCAGCATGGAAAGCAACGCCTGGCATCAGCTGGTTCAAATTGAGTAACAGCCATATTCCGTTTCTCCCCATTATGTTCGTAGGTACTGCAAGGAGCCAATCAAAACTGTTAAGTGATCTATAGACAGCACAATCATAAAGAAGTATACTGAAAACAGAACTGCAACATTTTCCGCTCTTGTTTTTCTGTCAAACTAAGATCACTAAAGGACTACTACCAATTCACAGGGAACGAAAATGTTGGATTGATATACTAGCTTCCTAATCAACAGGCTACATCATAGAACTAATGCAGTTAGGCCACCACAGAGTAAACTCAGGTGACTTGCCAACGTACCTTCCAGACAGAGCTTCTGGAAGTAGCATTACCTTTCCAATGATACTTGAATTAATCAATTATCAGCCTAATATATTATAACAAGCAGATATAGATTCTTGGTAAATATAAAGATAACACCAAAATAAACATGTTTTGTGAAGTTCAATTGAAGATTATTGGGGTTTTCAAAAAGCATAAACAAGATAATCCCAAATTCTATGAATGGAAAAAGCATGAACAATCAATAACCATCTATACTTGGAAAAAAAGAAGTAAACAGTAAATCACTACAAGAGAACAGAAACCAATTCCCTCAAAAACTTAATACCTCCTGTAAAACCCTTTCATCCTGTCATTCAGTGTTCCTTCAAAGGCCAAACTGAGAACTCCGAGACCAAGTGGCAAACTTTCTCCAAACTCGATCACCAATATCTCATCCTCTTCAATCAACCCCACTTCCAATGCCTCAAATACCTACACAACATGTTCAGTTACTTTACTTTTTTAATCAAACTACTTTCTCTAACTTGTTCAAAAGAAGGTCAATCTTCAAGAAAAAGCACCTTGTTTGAAGATTTGAAATGAACAGCTTTAGGGTCAACAGAGAGTTCGGCAGCATTGAGAACAATGAATTTGGTGGGAGAGACAACATCAACGGAGATGTCAACGGCGCCGGCGAATTTGCAGGTGACAAGGTCGGGTTTCAGCCTTAAATCATACCTCTTTGGGACGGCAAATTTGGGAAGACGAGGCTGTCCTTTGAACTGATCGTAGTTTTTCTCCATCGTTGGTGGGTTTTCTGTATCTCTACGTTATGAATTTTGGATCTGGATGATTACAACTATGAGTATGAACTTGGAATGACCAAAATGGTTTATTTTCCTTCTTAATATATTTTGGTTGATTAAAATGATTCCTAATGTATAATAAAAGTATTTATTTTAATCTTTGATATATGGTTGGTTGATCTTCAATTAATTAAAATGTGATATTTTAGCTCCTAAAGTTAATAAATTTGAGAATTATTATCTAAAAGCAATATATATATATATATAGGAGCAAATATCTAATCTACTATTAAAATCATTCCTTTTAGTAATTGGTGAGGCAGTTTTTGGTATATCTTATATCTTCATTGGGATAATGTATTACTCAATTTCATGGTGTTAATGTCTAAAATGTGTGTCACATGCTTCACAATTGGTTGTGCATTCATCATTGACTCATATTTAACCATCAAAGGTTGAAATAATTAATTTACACACATCTATTTAACAAATCACAACATAGTATTACTACATGTGCCTCTTCATGTTTGTCAACCAAATTTTCCTCACGATTCTTCTCTGCGCCTGGCTCAATCTGCTGAAGAGGGTATAGAGTCGTCAGCCTTCTTTGTTGATGGAGAAATTGTTCAAATTGTTCAGGTTCTAGTAACGGCTCTACAAGTTTTCTTCCTCGAGCCAGGATTGTGTTTTGCGTACTTGTAATTTTAGAACAACTAAGATCAAGTTATCAACACTTGAACAATAAAATAGTAAACTTTGAAGAATTAAATATAAACTAATTCTAAAGTCTCTGGCAATGGCGTCAAAAACTTGTTGCTCCCAATTGCACACGCAAGTGCAGAGGCGTATCCAGGATTTCGAGATGAGGGTGCACTATTGTAAAAATGTGGATCTAAGATGTAAATTTGATCGGATATATCTATACATATATAAGATTCATATTTCTAACCTTACTTAGAGAGGTTCACCCAATCATCGTCACATAATATGATACTCTGAGTATGGGTTCGCACATCTATATTTCAATATTTTTAAAAAGATATAACACTATTATATATGATCTCGGGAGGAGAGCATGGGTTCACATGAACCGGGTGACCCCCCCTAGATACGCCCCTGCGCAAGTGTACGTAGTCGCAAGAGTAATAAAATGGCTCTTTCATAATTGGATTGTCGAACCCAAAGGACTTAAAGTCGATTTATATTCAATTCAACTAAATCCATAAATCAAAGAAAGTGTTTTCAAGAAGTTTGTGTTTTCTATCTATACTACAATTACAAATAATTAAAATTTAAAGTTGACTAACAATGGACAACTTTAATTTCAGTGTTTAAACAATAAAGGGACAATTTAAAGGCTGCGACATACTAAGGAATCATGTATCACATCTCTTTCATAGATTTCTTATGATTATCAAATTACTGATCATGATCACTCGATCTCTAATCACCTACCTCAATTGATTGTCTTACTACGTCGTTGAGCGAGGATAGACAGACTCAAACTGTGGAGCATTTATTTTTTATCCTATCTCTTAATCAAGAACGGTGTTCGTCCAGGTGTCAATCCTAAACACGAATCTAAACGAGTAGTATGCAAGAAAGATCTCGCTCCTTATATTTTTTGGTCTATCTACCTATTCATATCTCGAGTTCAAGAATAAATAATGAATTTATCTCAATGGTGATCAAGCAGGAAATAATAAACAAGAATACAAGAGTAATTTATATGATAACCAAATTAATCCATAGAAATCGATGTTCAACAATCATCAATGGCTACAGTCTCAGAACAAAGGTTTTTAGCCACTCAGAATCATCAAAAACATAAATAAGATTGTTTTCATATAATTCAAGACTAAAGAAAAAGTAAAAGATTGAAACCAAAGATGAATTGTTATCTCTTGCTCTTGCACTTGAAAAAGAAGAAGTTTCTTTACAAAATAAACCTAGGGTCCTATTTATAGGGTTTGGAAAACTCATCTCGTCTCCTAATTGGATTTGGAATTCTTAAAAATCTGAAAATTCATCGGAGAAAACGGGGGCAGGGCGTTAGCAGTACGCCAGGAATAAGCTGCAGGATTTTCCAAGCTGGTGCTGCGCGCTGCCAGTGTGTCAGCAACTGGTCCTCAGTTGTTTTGAGGATAGAGAGGCGCACTAGTGCTGCCCCATGTGTGTATTTTCGTTGTGTTCTTTTTTTCCTCACCCTCGTAAAGTCTTTTTCAACTCTTATAGTGCTCATACTCCTTTAGAAATCCATGCATATTGTTGCTCCCAATTGCACACGCAAGTGTACGTGGTCGCAGAAGTAATAAGTGGCTCTTTAAGAATCGGAATATCGAACCAACAGAGACTTGTCAATTAACTATTTACTAAATTATACTAGTCTAATTATTTATTTAAGAGTGTCAAAAGAAATAAAAGAATGCAAGAATTAAATACTAAGATTAACTTACAGTGATTGGGACAATTCTAGGGCTGCAACATGCATAGGGTTTCATGTGTCGCATATCATGTAATGAATTAACTAAGGTTATCAAATTACTGATTTACAGGGTTGATTTTATGATCATGATCTCTCGACCTCTAATCGCCTACTCCAACTAGCTGTCTAACTTCATCGTTGAGCGGGGATAGGCAGTCCTAATTGGCGAGCATTTATATTTCATCCTGTTTCGTAACCAAGCGAGGTGTTCATCCGGGCGTCACTCCTGAACACGAATCTAAACAAAGTTAGAACAAGCTCTTTACATTCTTTGGTCTATCTACCTCTTTATCTCTCGAGTCCAAGAATAGACAATAGATTTATTTCTATGGTGATCAAGCATGAAATACTAAAACAAGAATACAAAAATAATTTAAACGATAACCAACATTAATTCAAAACAATCGATGTTCAACAATTACCCATGGCCGCAGCCCCAGAACAAGGGTTTTTAGCTACTAATACCTAAGAAAAAGAAGAAGAAAAGAATCCTAAAAAGTATTGACAATTTTTCCTTACAAAGTGTCTTCCTTAAAAAGTGTGCTTTTCAATAATTATTTCTATGGACTATTTATAGATATAGAAAACCCTAAATAAAATAACTGAGTCCAAAACAAATTAGGAACCCAAAATCAAAACGGAATTGGAATTCTTTACCGCCGCCCAACCTTTCCATATATATAAATATTAATATAATATTCAATTTAATCCATTAAGCTGCCTGCTTGATTTTCCTTCTTCAATCTTTCATAATTAATTCATTTTAGCTCCAAACTTCTTCATCTTCATACCAATTTAATCCTACACATAAAATACACTATTTAGCACAATCCATAAAATCCATGCTCAAAAAGGACAAATATAAATAATAAATATGAGGCAATTAATGATAAGCATATATATTTTTGGCCTCACATCACATATCGCTAATCATGTAGGTTAGTGTGCAATCATCGCAATACTCATCAAAACATATCAATTAGCATAAAAAATATTCTCGAAACATAAGGTACGTGTGGATAAAACATAGTGATTGGACATATAAATATGCCCAAAATCAAATGAATTCTATCCTAAAAATTTTCATGAATCAAACTTTACAAGAATTTAAGGTCTCCTTCAAGTAATTGAATCTTCAAGTTTCAATGTTGACCTAATTTAACTCCTAAAGTGTGAATACAAAATTAGTTATATGTTGATTTTTATTTTTTCACTATATAAAATTCAGTGAGCCACATTGTTTTTAATCATACAAATATTTTCCAAATCCATCATATTCCTAAATCATTCTTCTTCATATCTAGTTTAGCATCGTGGGTAAAATAAAAATTTATTAAGAAGAGATTTTTCATAGTATGATGACTATGAATTTAAAATGTAAATCATCCAAACAAGTCATGTCTTTTTAAATATTTTAGAAGTGTCATAACTTTAACAAATTTTATCATAGATGACTACTTGTGAAACGTTTTTAAAAAATTTTATGTTGAAAGTTTTCATGAATTAAATTGATAATCTATCTCTTAAATTTTTTGTCCATTCACTTCTCAATTTTTTTAACTCTTTCCTTCAAGAAGTTCTTTTGAAAAAAAGAAAATGAACAATGAGATATCATTTATGTCACGCCCCGAGGCTACCTCCTAGGCGCAACACGGTGCTTAGTGTCACGAGTGACCCCAAGCTAACTCATGGCCTGACATATCTATACAAGTTCAATTAAAACAATACTGTGCGGAAGCTAAAACAAGTTTAATGTCTAAAGTGGGAAAACCCCCAATATGTCCGAATGTATATAAAAGATACGAAGAGTTTAATGATGACTGAAAATAACATCAAAAACTCAAGCTGAATCTAATCTATGTCTGAAAGTTTCTAACTGACTTGAGTTGCTGGGACATGCCCCCAGCTAACTCTAAGAAGTCTGAAACTGAATGTAAAGATTGAAAAGTAAAGCATATCTATCGTCCTCGAACTATGAGGACTCACCACTGAAGCTGTTGAGTACGGACTAAAAGTCAAGCTACGCGCGGTCTGGATGCTGAGTACCTAAACCTACATCATGAAACGATGTAGCGCAAAAGTATGCGTCAATACTTTGAATGTATTGAGCATGCAAGATATATATACTAAACTGAACAATATAAACTGAACATGGAAAAAAGATTGTACTGAAGTATAACTGAAAACTGAGCTAGATGCAATGACCAAATACTAATCATGAAGATAACATGTTAAACTGTATACTGATAACATGGTCAATGCAATGAGAGTATGACTGTGGAAGCTACTGTTAACCGACATAAACCACGTGAGCCCAATGTATGCTCCCCATCTAGAGGACCCAATATACCTTGCCAGGGTATAAAGGCATGACTGTGGCGTGATCACTAAAAACTGATGCCCAATAGAGGGGACTTCTGAACCTACGTTGGCACGTAGTTTTGGGACTTTGAGGGTATGTTGAACCCTAGTCTAACTCGGTGCTTTGTCTATTTCCAACTGAATATGCGAAGCTAACAATGCAACTGATATACTGAGTAGCTCAAAATATTGACATGCTATCTGGGAATGCAACATAAATATGCTGAAAAATATGGCATTCAAATACTGGAGCATGATTTTCTAACTAATCTATCTAGCAAGTATAATTCATGAAATGATGATAATCAATACAAGCTAGGGTTCTGAGTTCTATACATGGGACTACACTAATTCTAAAAAAAAAAAACAGGTAATCAGTGCAATGGAACTATAGCAGCTAAATTTCAATGGATTCCCAGGATTTGGGAACCCTAGGTCTAAGCAATTTATGGAGAAACAGAAGAACTGACTGAATTTTATGGACCTGATGGGTGAAAGGAACCCACTAGTGAAATTCCACATACCTGGTGATGAAAACTACGGAGAAATCCTTTGTATTTGGGAGGGCTGAACTTGAAGAACACCGCTGCTTGTTCTGGGGAGAAACTGTCGCTTCTTTCTCTTCTTTTCTTTCTAAGCTGGATGATTTTTTAGAATGAGGGTTCTAAGTAGTTTTTGACTAGGCTATTAGGCTTAGACTGAGTAAAACGACGTAGTTTAGGCATCAAACGATGTAGTTTAAGTGCCCAACGCATAGGGAAAAAGAACAATATGACCCTGACTTAAAAACTGTCGCATTGACTTCAAAATAGGCTTCACGAGCCGTACAATGCTTCATGGCCCGTATAGTGGGTCTTGAAGCTTTCAAGACGGGCTTCACGAGTCGTACAATGCTTTACGGCTCGTACAGTGGGTCGTGAAGATTTGTCAGCCTGACAGCGCTCCACTAAAATGTGCATAACGTTTTACTCCGAACTTCAAATGGAGAAAACTTGGTGGCGTTGGAAAGAGGACTCAAAGACCTTTAATTTTATGGGTCATGGGTCACCTAATATATATTTTCCTAAAAGATATGTTTGTTTGAAGTTGACCCTAAGCTCAAAATCTGAAGGATGCCTTGTACGGACCACTATACGGGTCGTACAGTGCACCACGGGCCGTTTAGTGGCTCGTGGTGAGTGACTTCACCTTGGCTTCCTTGGGTAGTCCTTCACGATTCCCTATATGGGTCGTGGTCCCCTCCACGAGCCGTCTAAGGTCTCGTGAAGGGTCCATGGTCCATTTTTGGTTCGTGGACCTTTCCCGTTTCCCCTTTTTAGCCTTTTTCAAATCTGAGATTTTACAATATCTCCCCCTTGGGATCATTCGTCCTCGAATGAAGTCTACACAAGTTGAGTTCTGAGGAAAGAGTTGTAATCCCTACCAACTGAGTACTAGACACTGATATCTAATTGAAATGAGTTTCATGAACATGCATATATGCTGAAATGCACGGATAACTGGGGAACAAGATATTGAGACTAAATTTACACAAGAGAGGAGCTATTACCTCAAGCTGAAAGTGAATCGGAGGGAAAAAGATGGGGATACTTGGTCTTCATAGCTGCTTCTGCTTCCCAAGTAGCTCCCTCTACCGACTGATTCCTCCACAAAACCTTTACCGAAGTGACCTCCTTATTTCTCAACCTACGAACCTGACGGTCAAGAATCTCAACTGGAATCTCCTCATAGGTGAGGCTATCCTTCACAGCCACACTTTCTAAGGTACTATCAATGCCGGATCACCCACACACTTTTTCAACAAGAAAATGTGAAAGATTGGATGAACCGCTGCTAGTTCTGTTGGCAACTCTAACTCATAAGCCACATTACCAACCCTTTTTAGGATTTTGTAAGGACCTACATATCTGGGACTGAGCTTCCATTTCTTGCCAAATCTCATCACCCCTTTCATGGGTGACACTTTCAGGAAAACCCAACCATCTATTTCAAACTCTAAGTCCCTTCTCCTCACATTTGCATAGGACTTCTACGACTCTAAGCAGTCTTTAGCCTGTCTCTGATGATCTGAACTTTCTCCATAGCCTCATGAACTGAACTGGCCCAACCAAGGCTGCTTCACCTACTTCAAACCAACCAACCGGAAACCTGCATCTACGCCCGTACAGTGCCTCATAAGGGGCCATCTGAATACTGGAATGAAAGCTATTATTATAGGCGAACTCTATGAGAGGTAAGTGATTATCCCAACTACCCTTGAATCGATCACGCAAGCTCTCAACATGTCCTCTAAGGTCTGAATGGTACGCTCTGCTTGACCATCCGTCTGCGGATAAAATACTGTACTGAGATTTACCTGAGTACCAAGACCTTTTTGAAACGATCTCCAGAAATGAGAGGTAAGCTGAGGACCTCTATCTATAAACAAAGGAGCCCCGTGCAACCTGACTATTTCGTTAATGTAGAGTCTAGCGTAGTTCTCCGCTGAATATATAGTCTTGACTGCCAAGAAGTGAGCTGATTAGTGACTCTGTCCATTATCACCCAAATGGAGTCATGTTGTTTGCGAGTATGAGGTAAACCTGTAATGAAATCCATGTTTACCACTTCCCACTTCCAAGTAGGAATGCTAATCTCTTGAGTCACACCTCCTGGTTTTTGGTGTTCTACTTTAACTTGCTGATAGTTGGGACATTTAGCCACAAAATCTGCGATATCCTTCATCATGCCGTTCCACCAATAGACTTCCCGTAGATCACGGTACATCTTAGTGGCACCCGAATAAATGGAATATCAGGAATTATGAGCTTCTGTAAGGATCTGCTGCCTCAACTCACCCACATTAGGGACACACAAGCGACCCTGGTAACGAAGCACACCATCTCTCCTTTGGGAGAAAACCTCAACTCTCTACTGATGAACTGCACCTTTCAACTGAAGCAATATAAGATGACTATCTTGTTTCTCCTTACCCTCCGCTACTAATGAAGATTCTGACCCATTCTGAACTATCACACCACCATCTGATGTGTCCATAAGGCAAACTCCTAAGCGACCAAGCCGGTGAATATCTTTGGCTAATTCTTTATTCACTTCCTCAACATGTGCCACACTACCCATGGATAGTTTGCTGAGGGCGTCAGCCACTACATTGGCCTTACCTGGATAGTAGAGCACATTTATGTCATAGTCTTTGAGGAATTCAAGCCATCTCCTTTGGCGAAGATTCAACTCTTTCTGGGTGAACACATACTGGAGGCTCTTATGATCTATGAAAACATCAACATGAACACCATACAAGTAGTGTCTCCAAATCTTTAGGGCAAACACGACAGCTGCAAGCTCGAGGTCATGAGTCGGGTAGTTCTTCTCATGGACCTTAAGTTGTCTAGAAGCATAAGCTATGACCTTACCCTGCTGCATCAACACACAACCCAGGCCGACCCTGGATGCATCACAGTAAACCACATAACCGTCTGAACCCTCTAGTAAAGTCAAGACAGGAGCTGTAGTCAACCTAGTCTTCAGTTCTAAGAAGCTTTTCTCACACTCATCTGACCATTGAAACTTGACCTTCTTCTGAGTCAACCTGGTCAATGGGGAAGCTATGGAACAAAATCCTTCTACAAACCTTCTGTAGTAACCGGCCAAACCCAAGAAACTTCTGATATCAGTCGGAGAGGTGGGTCTGGGCCAGTGCTTTACTGCCTCAATTTTCTGAGAATCCACTCGGATCCCTTCGCTGGATACCACATGACCAAGGAAAGTGACCGACTGTAACCAGAATTCACATTTACTGAACATGGCAAATAGCTGGCGATCTTTGAGGGTCTACAGAACCACTCTCAGATTAGTCGCATGCTCTTCCTCATTCCGAGAATAAACGAGGATATCATCAATAAAGATAATTACGAATAAGTCCAAATACTGCTTGAACACCTTGTTCATTAAGTCCATGAAAGCTGAAGGAGCATTTGTTAGTCCAAAAGACATAACTACAAATTCATAGTGACCATACCGAGTTCTGAAGGCTGTCTTCGGGATGTCACTATCTCGGACTCTGAGCTGATGACAGCCAGATCTGAGGTCTATCTTAGAAAAGCAACTAGCACCCTGAAGCTCGTCGAACAAGTCATCAATCCTTGGGATGGGATATTTATTCTTGATTGAGAGCACATCCTGAGGGAACTATCTTTCTTACGCATGAACAACACTGGAGCACCCCATGGAGAGATACTAGGTCTGATAAAGCCCTTATCTAGAAGGTCTTTCAACTGTTCTTTCAATTCCTTAAGCTCATCTGGAGCCATTCTAGAAGGAGGAATTGAGATAGGCTGGGTATCTGGAAGGAGATCTATTCCGAAGTCGATTTCCCTTTCGGGAGAAACTCCGAGAAGATCTTCTGGAAAAACTTCTGGAAACTCATTCACCACTGGAACTGACTCAAGGGTTGGGGTTTCGGAGTTTGAGTCCTTAACTCGAACAAGATGATAGATATACCCTTTGGAAATCATTTTCCTGGCCTTAAGGTAAGAGATAAATCGACCTGCAGGCACTAAGTTACTACCCTTCCACTCTAAGACTGACTCATTTGGAAACTGAAACCGAATGATCCTAGTTCTACAATCGACTGATGCATAACAGGAATGAAACCAATCCATGCCTAGAATGATATCAAAATCTATCATTTCTAACTCTACAAGATCTGTTGAGGTGACTTTCTGGAAAACTGTGACGGGGCAATTTCTGTATACCCGTCTAGCTATTACTAGGTCACCAAATAGGGTAGAGACTAAGAAGGGTTCTGAGAGAGTTTCTGGACTGACATCGAAGTTTACTGCTATATAAGGAGTAACAAACAAAAGTGTAGCCCCTGGATCTAATAATGCGTAAACATCTAAACTGAAGACTTTTAACGTACCAATGACTACATCTTGAGAATTTTCCTGGTCCTAGCAAGCCTGAAGAGTATACAACCTGTTCTGGCGCTGACCACCACCTGTACCAGATGAGGCACCCTGCTGAGTAGGGCGACCTGCTGGCGCTGCTGAAGTTGTAGACTGAGCCCTGTTACCTTATTGTCCTTGCCTGGCAGAAGGGCAATCCTTCAGCCTATGACCAGACTGACCACACCCAAAACACCCCTCTCTGCCAGCAAGACACTCTCCCGGATGGTTCTTACCACACTTTGGGCAAGACGGAAAAGTCCGGTTACCTGAAGCACTTCTGTGAGACTTAGAGCCTGATGCCCTTCCTTTCTGATCCTGTCGAAACCTGGGGGATGGAGCGCTAGCTGATGAAGGTGCTGGGGCTGTAGACCTCTACTGAAACTGTGAGCAACTTTCACCGCCCGACCTCTGCTGAGAATATTCATAGTTTCATGTTCTAGCCTTTTTGTTATCCTTAGCCATTTCCTTAAGCTTATCTCCCTCGACCTGCTGAGCATGAGTCATTAGTCTAGAGATATCCATATCTCCAAATAGCATAGCATTCCTGCACTCAGTCTTTACCAGATCGGATACTCCAAACAAGAACTTGTTCATTTGTGTCCTCGAATCTGCCACCATATGTGGAGCATACCTGGAGAGCTGAGTGAACTTTAGCCCGTATTCCTGGACTGACATCGACCCTTGCCTCAAGTTCATAAACTCGTGAGCCTTAGCTTCCGTCAACTCTCTCGGGAAGAACATGTCCATAAAAGCTCCAGTAAAATAGTCCCATGTCATCGGAGCTGCATTCGCACCCTCTTTTTCTTTCCACTGTGTGAACCAGATATGGGCCACATCCTTGAGTTGATAGGATGCTAGTTCAACACTATCAGTACCAGTCACTTGCATTACCTCAAGGATCTTCTTGATCTCATCAATGAAGTTCTGTGGGTCATCACCAACCTTCGACCCTAGAAACTTTGGTGGATTCATACGAACAAAGTCTCAAACCCTTACTACAGCTGATCCACCAGTGATGTTTGCAGAAACTGGGGCCTGCTAATTGTTCTGGTTGGCTACGGTCTGAGCCAATAACTGGATCGAAGTACAAAACTCTTCATTTGTAACCTCATGGTTTGGGACTGGAGGAACTGCGTTAGCATTCCGTGCGTTAGCTTTGCGAGGAGGAATGATCTGAAATGCATGACGATGGATTAGAAGGGAGAAGTTGAACCACAATACAAATACGATAGGAATAGAAAAAGAAAGAAAATTTTCTTAGAACACCTAGTAGCCTCCCTCTCATAGGTGTGGCACGCTTCACACTCATGAAAGAGACTCTACTTAGTGTGGCTTTCAGACACCCTAGGACTCTTAAACCTGATGCTCTGATACCAAGTTTGTCACGCCCCGAGGCTACCCCTACGCGTAACATGGTGCTTAGTGTCACGAGTGACCCCAAGTTAACCCCTGGCCTGACATATCTATACAAGTTCAATTAAAACAATACTGTGCGGAAGCTAAAACCAGTTTAATGTCTAAAGTGGGAAAAACCCCAACATGTCTGAATGTATATAAAAGATACGAAGATTTTAATGATGACTGAGAATAACATCAAAAACCCAAGCTAAATCTAATATATATCTGAAAGCCTCTAACTGACTTGAGTTGCTGGGACATGCCCCCAGCTAACTCTAAGAAGTCTGAAACTGAATGTAAAGATTGAAAAGTAAAGCATGTCTATCGTCCTCGAACTATGAGGACTCACCACTGAAGCTGTTGAGTACGGACTAAAAGTCAAGCTACGCGCGGTCTGGATGCTGAGTACCTAAACCTACATCATGAAACGATGTAGTGCAAAAGTATGCGTCAATACTTTGAATGTATTGAGCATGCAAGATATATATACTAAACTGAACAATATAAATTGAACATGGAAAAAGGATTGTACTGAAGTATAACTGAAAACTGAGCTAGATGCAATGACCAAATACTAATCATGAAGATAACATGTTAAACTGTATACTGATAACATGGTCAATGCAATGAGAGTATGACTGTGGGAGCTACTGTTAACCGACATAAACCACGTGAGCCCAATGTATGCTCCCCATCGAGAGGACCCAATATACCTTGCCAGGGTATAAAGGCATGACTGTGGCGTGATCACTAAAAACTGATGCCCAATAGAGGGGACTTCTGAACCTACGTTGGCACGTAGTTTTGGGACTTTGAGGGTATGCTGAACCCTAGTCTAACTCGGTGCTTTGTCTACTTCCAACTGAATATGCGGAGCTAACAATGCAACTGATATACTGAGTAGCTCAAAATATTGACATGCTATCTGGGAATGCAACATAAATATGCTGAAAAATATGGCATTCAAATACTGGAGCATGATTTTCTGACTGATCTGTCTAGCAAGTATAATTCATGAAATGATGATAATCAATACAAGCTAGGGTTCTGAGTTCTATACATGGGACTACACTAATTCTAAAAAAAAAAAACAGGTAATCAGTGGAATGGAACTATAACAGCTAAATTTCAATGGATTCCCAGGATTTGGGAACCCTAGGTCTAAGCAATTTATGGAGAAACAGAAGAACTGACTGAATTCTATGGACTTGATGGGTGAAAGGAACCCACTAGTGAAATTCCACATACCTGGTGACGAAAACTACGGAGAAATCCTTTGTATTTGGGAGGGCTGAACTTAAAGAACACTGCTGCTTGTTCTGGGGAGAAACTGTCGCTTCTTTCTCTTCTTTTCTTTCTAAGTTGGATGATTTTTGAGAATGAGGGTTCTAGGTAGTTTTTGACTAGGATATTAGGCTTAGACTGAGTAAAACGACGTAGTTTAAGTGCCCAACGCATAGGGAAAAAGACCAATATGACCCTAACTTAAAAACTGTCGCATTGACTTCAAGATAGGCTTCACGAGCCGTACAATGCTTCACGGCCCGTATAGTGGGTCTTGAAGCTTTCAAGATGGGCTTCACGAGTCGTACAATGCTTTACGGCTCGTACAGTGGGTCGTGAAGATATGTCAGCCTGACAACGCTCCACTAAAATGGGCATAACGTTTTACTCCGAGCTTCAAATGGAGCAAACTTGGTGGCGTTGGAAAGAGGACTCAAAGACCTTTAATTTTATAGGTCATGGGCTACCTAATATATTTTTTCCTAAAAGATATGTTTGTTTGAAGTTGACCCTAAACTCAAAATCTGAAGGATGCCTTGTACGGACCACTATACGGGCCGTACAGTGCACCACGGGCCGTTTAGTGGCCCGTGGTGAGTGACTTCACCTTGGCTGCCTTGGGTAGTCCTTCACGATTCCCTATATAGGCCGTGGTCTCCTCCACGAGCCGTCTAAGGTCTCATAAAGGGTCCATGGTCCATTTTGGGTTCGTGGACCTTTCCCGTTTCTCCTTTTTAGCCTTATTCAAATTCGAGATGTTACAATTTATGTGTGATACATTTTGTTATGGTGATTTTGAAGTTACATTCGCGAAGATGAATTTCATATTGGATTCTAACTATAAAAAAATTTCGAACAATGAATTTCATCTTCAAATGCAACAAACGAATTACACTAAGATCCTTTGAGGATGAAAGTCATTTGCTGAAAAATAATTTAGTTTAGAATTTAATGTCAAATTCACCTTCACCGATATGACTTTAAAATCACCACAACAAAAAATATCATACATGAATGATATGTCATTATTCACTCTCTTTGCTCAAAAAAATTTCTTGAAGGAAAGAGTAAAATGGTTAAAAAGTGAGTGAAAGAAAAGATTGAGAGATAGATTATGAATTTGATTCATGAAAACTTAAAGCTATCTCAGTTTAAACATAGAGACTTTTGAAAAATATTTCACCACAAATAGTAATTTTATGGTAAAAAAAATTTAACCAATGAAACTCCAAGAAAATTTAGAAAGACATGGCTTTTTGGATAATTCAACTTCTAAATTCATGATCATCATTCTATGAAAAAATCTCATTTTCAGTTTTATTAACAAATACATTTTATATTTTACCCATGATGTTAAATTAGATATGAAGAAGAAGAATATAAATATGGTGAAATTGAGAAATATTTAGATGAATAAAATATGTGCTTCACTGAGTTATATATAGCATAAAAATAAAAGTCAAGATATAACCAATTTTATTAACAAATACATTTTATATTTTACCCATGATGTTAAATTAGATATGAAGAAGAAGAATATAAATATGGTGAAATTGAGAAATATTTAGATGAATAAAATATGTGCTTCACTGAGTTATATATAGCATAAAAATAAAAGTTAAGATATAACCAATTTTGTATTTTCACTCTAGGAGTCAAAGTAAGTCAACACTAAAACTTAAAGATTCGATTACTTGAAGATGAATAAAATAATGTGGCTCATTGGATTATATATGCTGTTAACCATGTGTTTAGATATAATATTTTTATAGAATATTTTCTTATTCAATTTTAATGAAGATTTAAATAGATTATGTATTTGTATGTTTGTACTTTTATTTATATAATAGATGATTTAGTATAAAGAGTTTATCTTATACATGAAAGATTAAATCACCGAGTTTTATAAGTTATAAATATTTTAATCACAGTTTAAGATGAAACTGGACAAATCATAGAAATGATTGTAGACAAGCTTAAATAAAATTTATCTTGATTATGAGAATGACATAATTACAACTTCTTGTGCTAGTATATTTTGTATGTATTGAACGAACCAAGTAGATATAAGTACTTTATATAAACTTAATCAAATAATTCTATAGTCCATTGAATATATTTATACTCTTAATTCAAATATAATTATTATTAGTTGGGTATATTTTTATTGTTTTGATTTATTAAAAGATAAAAAAATTTATTGAGTAAATATATCTCATAAATTGAATGATACTAATATACATTGGTGAAATAATAATTAGTTGATTAAATTCGTGTCAAGGGAACAAGAATTATTTTGACCTAGTTAGTGCAAGTTTCAATAGTTGTTTAACTTAAAGTAAATAAACTGAGAGTTTTTGTGAATGAACTAGATTATCAAACAATGACAACCAAATCACTTGTAGCACTTGAATAAAAAAAATCAATAGTGATAGACTTACGGATATGTTTGGATGAGTCTAATTAATACAATTACAAGATATGATTTACTTCATAATTAATATTGATATGAATAAAATTGATTTCAACTATATTTATGATTTCTCAATGCACAAATATATATCATCTTGAATTTTCTCAAACCCCAAGATGTGAACACTTTAACCAATCAATCCTCAAACAAATAATTAAGAAGATTTTAATTCCTAAAAAAGCAAGTAAAAAAATTATTAATGATAAAATACCTTTTAATTCTCATAAAGAGATTTCATCAAAGAATATTAATGAAAATAAATAAATAAATAAATTTCTATTGGAAACTGTGAAAACAAAGAATCCCTATTGAAAATATGTTTGTGATGATGACAGTAGTTGATGAGGTTCTATATTGTTGTTGCAATAACAATGTACAAAAAATTGTGATCATTTATTTATTACTTTTCATAATTTTAATAATCTATGGAGAAATTTTTCAGGAGCAATAAAAATATATGACTCTTTTCTTCAATTCAAACATACCATTGACAAATGATGAAGTGATGACTATATAGCTAAGCTGAAGCTTTTGTATAAAATAGTGTTAATATTAGTTTATGATAGATTTAAAAAATAAGAAATAATATTAAACATGGAAAAATATGTTAAGGCATGTAATGAATATGAAGGTGAATACGAATATATATTTATTTTCTAAAAATAGATACTCCTGATTACAAGAAATTTTAAGTACATAAGGCTAAAATGTTTGACGAATACACTTATTTAATTTCTTGTAAAGTTATTAGATAGAAATATTTAGAAATGAAAACTTACAGGTATAATAATGATGGTGTTTGTAGAGGAAATCTTAGAAAAAGTTCTAGTGCATACTATATTAGAAACGGAGAAAGCAAATTTATGTATCCTGAAGCAAGAAAAATTCATCATTATTTAGTGTTAATGACTGAAAATATAGCTATGAAAATGAGATTGAAACGCAATATCTTTTACAATTTATTATCAATAACATTAGAGATTGACTCTCTTAACCTAAAAAGAATATTGGATGAAATTTAAAAAGTGTCATAGGTTATTACTATAGAGATAAGGAAATTCAGAATGGCGAAGAGCAATATCGTAATAGGAATATAACTTATATTGAAAGAAGAAAATCAAGTGACTGATTTTTTTTCTAATATTATTTTTAGTTTTGCAGGTACATGAACTTAATAATAGAATTCAATTCAGGAAGTTTCAAAATAAGTAAAATCATTATTACAGTTGAACAAGATCAAAATACCTAATCTTCGATTCAAAAAATGTCAAATTAAATTTTTTAAAGGCACAAAAAATTATGTATTCACATTAAGAAACAACATCACAATATAATTGGGAGAGTTAATTACATCTAATGTAAGTGAACCTAAAAAATAAATCAACCTCAGTGAAAGCATGTTATAAAGAGGCGTCTCAACTTTAAATTGGAGGAGAGAGAAGGTTTCGACGTCATACTTGTTAGATCTGAAACTTTATGCCGTGATATTAGCTTCTTTTACCACACCGTCATGAAATTTGTCATTAGGAATATATTGGAGGCAAACTGAATACACTAATTGAGAGATGTAGAAGTCTTTGTAGAGATCGAACTCATGGCGTTTGTGAGATTTTAATCGAAGTGAATTTCACTCAAGCTCACTATTTTGATATCGTAAATCTAGTCAGTGAGGTGAAGATCTAGTGATGGTTGAACGGTTTCATTGAATCCCCTAGAGTTTGCTAATCTCGATTATTCTACTTTCACCTAGATATATATAGATTTTTTTTATTCTTGTGTGTTACTGCCGATATTCTTTCACCCTAAGAATATTGAATAGGATAGTAATAGATAGATTTACTTTTTTTTGGACCCGGGTCACTCTAGGACCCAAGTCATGTACAAACTATTTTTTTCTTTTCTAATAAATAGACCCCGACCTAGTTTGACTTTTTTTTAAAAACTCATGCAAAGAAAACACTGTGATATATCTTATTTTTTGGTTATCTAAGATCTTTTATTTAGGAATTCAAAGCTAAACAGTCATCTTTTTTAGCAGAAGTGTATAAAGCGACATTTTTTTTAGAGATAATCAAAATGAGCAAATTGCTCGTAGCTCAGAGACTTATCTAAAATAAGATGACTTCATCAAACGACCGTTTGACCATTTAATTTTTTTGAAAGTCGTTGGGGATGGGGGGAGGGGGTGGGGGCTAAAATTTATCTCAAAAAATATTGTTCTTTTTATATATATCGTTATGAGTGTAGCAACTCCTTTTCACACAATAAATATATTCACATGAACCAAATATATTAACTTCTGAATTACTTTTTCTGATCTCATATCACGTGAATTCTAATATATATATATATATATTAGAATTCACGTGATATTTTTAGTTGTGTTTGGAAGCATGTTGCAGATCGCTTATTTTCAAGATTCGCCTATTTTCTGTAAAAATTTTACGTGAATTTATATCAGAATATTTCTAGATTCTTTTAAATTTTTTGTCAGTTCCTAAAAAAATTCACGTGAATATATGTATCAGATGATGCATTAGATTCTTTTATTTAGTTTTACCTTTTCTCTAAAAATTTTTATGTGATTTGAGATTAGAAAAAACAACTCTAAAACTAATATATTCGCTTCATGTGAATATATTTACTGTACCAAAAAAAGTCGCTACACTCACATCAATATACATAAAAAGATTTTTTTGGATAAGTCATCGTCCACCCAGCCACTTACAAAAAAATTAAATGTCACGATCTAAAACTATCCCCTAGTCGTAAGATGGTGCACAAGTTACCCCAAGCTAACCCTTGATACTGACATAAGTTATGAGCAACTAAATATGAACATGTAAAAGAACTAAAATGACTAAGCAAAAGCATAATTATGGAATACTGATTCAATATATTTTTGAACAATATTTTGTATACAATAACTATAATCTGAAAAGAATCTGAAATTGAATACAACAACTCTAACTGAATGTGTATGAAGCCTCTACTAATACTGATTATAGGTAGTCGGGACATGACCCTTGTTCTCCTTAATCAATATATGCGAATAGAAATAATATACTAGAACGACAAACTGACTTGAATCCTCAAAATAAGAGAAGTCATCACCTGCTGGCTAGAAGCTGCAATCCGACTGATGAAGATTCTGATAGTAAGCACTTGAATTTACATCACATGAAAAATGTAGTCGAAAGAGGTATGCGATCAGTACTTTGAATATACCGAGTATGTGAGATATGTATGATAATATGTAAAGCTGGACATGATTAATCTGATATGCTAAATTGAATATGTAACTGAAATACATGAACTGATGTATTGACCAATTAGTAAATCATGCAATCGATAAATACTGAAAATTGAAATAACTGAATACAAGGTCATGCAATATATGAGACTGAACTATGCTAGATACTAATAACCGATATATAATAATCCCCATAAAAAGGTCCAACATATCTTACCATGGTATAAAGGTTGATATGAGCTCATATGATATCGCTAAGCTAATGTCCATAAAGGACTAAGAAGTCAATCCTGATCTGACGAATGATCCTTAAATACCTATAGTGACATGTAGTTCTGAAACTTAGAGATTGCTACTAAAGGTCTTAGTCCTAATTGACAGGTGAACCATCATCCCTAGATCCGTTCGGTGCAAAGTAAAACTCTCAGTAAAAATATGCTGATAAACTGAAAATAGTAATAATCTGAATATACTGAATGATGCTGATAAACTGATAAATCTGAGTTGCTCATAAATATTGATAAACTGATAAATACTGATAGGTACTTTATCTGAAAGCATTCTTAATAATGAAAACTGATAGTTTGGGATGTGCATATGAAATTACATAATTTCGAGAGATGAAAATATCTATATTCTGAGGGTTCATGAAAATACTATTTAAAAATACTGAATTAAAGTTTGAAGACACATAATTAAACTATTCATGAAGAGGAATTAAAATACGGTAGAAATAGTGCTTTTCATACCCTAATTGTTGTAGAAATCATGAATCAAAAACTAGGTTTACTTTGAGACTTAATGGATCAAAGGATACCCATTGATTAAATCCCACATACTTGGAACAAAAAACCTTGATAGAATCGCTAACTTGAAGCTTGAAGGTGAAGAGCTTTAATCTTACTAATTAAAACTGTTGATGTAAGGCACGAGGGAGAGCTAAGTTCCTCATTATGATGACCTTACAAACCTTAAACTCTTCATAAATCTTGAAGAATAATTCTAATTTGATGAAAAACGATCAAGATATGCTTTCTTGAAATTCTTGAATTCGTTTCTTGAAACTTCTTGATTTGGAAGGAAGAGTTCTTGATGAACTTGTTCAAAAATCAAGTCTTGAACCCTAGATTTGAATTCTTGACTTCACTAGAGATAGGAAGATGATTTGATGTTAGAATCTTGCAGAAATTCTAGGATTTATGTTGTAAAGTCACAGAGAATACTTAACAAGACTTAATAAGGTTGCAGATAGCTTTTGGGGGCTGTTGGGGGTTGACCAAGGGGTGAAAAGAAACTCAAAATAAAGTTATAATGAAATCTGAAAATTTTAATATACAATTGATATACATGATTTATGAATCATTTTTACGGCCCGCAAAATGATCCATGGATCATGGATTGAATCCGTGGAATTCAGGTGCAAAATTTGAGCCTCTGATTCCATTTTTATGACTTGGAACTACAACCCGTAAATACTTTTACGATCCGTAGTTTCTTGTCGTAGTTTATGGAACAAAATTTTAGACTGAAGTGTCTCTAGTAAAATAGTCATAACGTTTTACTTCACACTCCGATTAATGCAAATTTGGTGGCGTTGAAAAGAAGACTCATAGAACTTTAATTTGGTGGGTTATGGGCCACCTAAATCATCATATTCTAAGAGATATGGTCATTTGAAGTTGACCTTTGCATGATTTCATGGGAAATCTTAGCGAGTAGGAAAGACTTTGGACTCGGCTTAGTGCTAGAGGTCCCTAATGACCCTAAAGCACTTCCAATACACTTCCTACACTTGAGAATAAACCTTAACACACATGAACAAGTAGGAATCATTCGGTATGATCCTATAAACATACACAATATGGTTTGAGTTTTAGCTTAGATTTTTTTTGGAGTGTTACATTAAATGACCAAACAGATGCTTGACACGGTCGTTACCTTTTGGGTAAGTCGCTGGGCTACGAGTAGTGTGGTCATTCGGTTCGATTTTATCAAATTTTGATTCGGTTCTTCGACATTTGATTTTAAAAAGTGTGCACCGAATACTGAATCAAACCAGTATGGTTCAGTTTGATTTTTCTTAACTCCGTTTCGGTTTAGTTTGATATTTTTAAAAATGATTTTTTGATGTAAATGAAAAATAAAATGAGGATAAAATTATCAAAGTACTTAAGCTACAATGCGTAAGAGTCTCAAGAGTCCTCAAATCTTTGTAGTGAGTGGATTTGCAAATCTGAAAAGCTAGTAATTTTATGTGTCTTCTAGAACGAGTCAAGTGCTTCACGGATGTGGAGCATGAACGCAAAAAACTTTTTGCTTAATTTTCAATTAGAAAGAAAGAAGTGGCTTTGCAAATAACAAAGGGAGGAGCAGGGGTATTCGGTGTACACCACCATTGTTTGATTTAGGAATAATGGGCTTGGGCTCCAAAATTTGAAATGAATTGGGTGAAAATTAATTTTTTTGGGTCAAATATATAATTAAAAATATTATTTTAAATTTATTTAATGAAACTTCGATTATTCGGTGCATCGATGAATCGTGACCCTTACACCAAAAATCGATTCGAATTTCTCGAAATAGCAAATCGACATCGAACCGAAACACCGAAGAACCAAAATTGAAAAATCAAATTTGTTCGATTCAATTTAATATTTTAATTTTATGATATTTATGTCCACCCCTAACTACGAGTGATTTGCCCATTTTGGTTCTAAAAAGGAGTGTCCCTTTTTATGTATTTTTGCTAGAAAAATGGCCCTTTGATTCCAAATTTCCTATTTTAGCATAATATTTTAAAATGTATCTCTAAAATTGCAAATAGAATTAGTTTGACTATAATCGATTGACAATTTTCTTGAGTACATGAAATGATTTCCGATCATCTTCATTGCTACTTTTTCCTAATGTATCAGCAGCCAATGATATTAGTAAATTGTTTCTTACTAATCAAGTAGATTATGCTTGTAGATCTAGCTTTCACCATTTCAAACTTCACTTCTTCCTTGTCACAATTTATACCTTTTTTTCTAGAGAAAATACATAAAAAAATTCCCATAAATTTGGCAGCACAACTTACTTTAGCACTTAAATTACACGGGATTTAAATACCCCCTTAATATTTTTTAAGTGGTTTTTTTTTCAACCCTTATAGCACCAAGCCAACGCGCGTGTTAAAATATTTTTTTTGAGCGCCTTAATCATCTAATTTTACCTATTAATTTCTTTTTTAAATATATTAAATCCATTTTTTCACCTTGGCAACATCCTACCCACCCTGACCCAATTTTCAACTTCAAGAACCCTAATTTTCTTTCATTTTCTCTTCTCCCTCACCTCAATCAATCCAAAATCTGCTCAAGCTATGCAATTGCAATCCAATTTCTTATCTTTTACTTGATTCATCTCAAATCTTAGCTCTTTAAACCTAAAAATTGAATCTTTAAAGGAATAATTTTTCTATTGTTTGTCCGAGAAAAGGCTATACGGGTGACAAAATCATGAATAGAACTGTAGCAACACCCATAATAACCTATTGAAGAAGAACCCCTTTAACAACCTCTTTCTTGGAAACCAAAATTTTCTCATCTTCATCTTTCTTAGTATGCAACCTATAATTCTCCATACCCCCAAGCAAACAATAAAATTCTGAATAAATACAATACACCATTATTGATAAAATAGTCCCCAACAGTTCATCTGACACATGTAATCCTCCTCTACCATCATTGTTCTCAGTACTCATTATCTCCTCAAAAACACGATTCTTGAAAATTATGAAAAAAAAAAGATTCAAATTTTATACAAATAAAATAAGATTTCGGAGATTTATAAAACAAAAGTTTATTTATAAAAAGATGGAGGAGTTGGAGCTAGGGTTTCTGAGGGGGTGGGGATTGAAAAATCGAATTCTCTCCCAAAATTGAAATTGGAAGGAATTCAAGAAAACACAAAAGAGTAAAGCAGATAAAGAAAAGAAAGGAAAAAAAAGCAAATATGAAACCGATGATGATCTATTTCTGATTGTTTATGCTCTGTTTGTGACTTTGTGATTTGAAGTATTAATATTATTTGTTGTTATCAACAACATAAATGAGGGGACTTAGAAAAACTTTTCCGTTAAGTATTATATAATTTATTAAATTATTTATAAATTATTAATTATGTGGACGAATGAAAAGGTGTGTGGCTCAACAACACCCATCCTTCAATTGGGCAGGTGATGGGAGGGTAGAAAAAAATCTTGAAAGATGTTAAGGGGTGTATTTCAATGCCTGTATAGTTTAAGTGCTAAAGTAAGTTGTGTTACCAAGTTTTGAGACGGGGGTGTTTATGTGTTTTCTTTTTTTTAATTTTATTATCATCACCATAAATATGATATTTTATATATGATTAATTAAATTTTATCACTCTTTTGTTTTAGTCCACCAATGGCCAGATGATTTTTTAGATACGTTCTCTTCATTGCATTTTTTGGTTTCTACAAGAGGAAGTTGGAGAAGCAAATTGCTTCAACTTCTTAGTATACACTTTATTGTCTTGGAGACTTAATTTCGTATTAATGGGCTTTTATTTGGTCCTGATGCAATGCATATATCTTTCTTGTGTTCAAAAGAATAATGTAGTATTTTATAAATTTTTTTTAAAATTGAAAATCTTTACATATCTAGAAATTCTTGTAAGAATTAAATTGAGTTTTAAAGGGTAAAAATATCCTGTTGGGAGCGCTATTTTCAAAATGAACTCTGCATACGCAATTCAAATTTAATAAGAACTCTTATGTGAACACTGAACATTGAATGAAAAACCAAAAAAGAAAAAAACTTTCAAAGGACATTTTTATTGTTATAATAATATATGATTATCATATTCCTTGTAAGTCCACTAGTCAAAGAATCAACAAAGTCATCTTCAATTTAATTTAAACCTAGCATAAACGAGAAACAATTCCATCATAAATCAATTGCCATATGTGCTCATATTTCAAAACAATACACTTGATACTTTACCCACAACTTCAATCGTAATTTAACATGTTAGAATTAATCATATTTACCAATTGTTTATTCCCCTTTCAACAAGATCATTTTTATTGTGGAATATACAATGCACTAATTTGGTGAATCAAATCATTTTCTTAACAAAATAATTAGTGTCTGAACTGTGGTTATTTTATTTCTTAATTATATGTGTATCACATTTTTAGTTGTGATTATTTCTGCAGTAGCTATATTATTAATAGTAGCCCTAAAAGTGGTTGTTGGTTAAAATCATCACAATCTAATTAAGGCTTGACCAAATCCAAATTCCTCCACCTCACCACCCCCTTCATTTGCCGTTGAAGGGAGAAATGCAATTTTTCAAAATTGAACTTTAACTGCCCAGTTTCTGTGTAGATTCATGGATTTGTAGTAAGCCATTAACATGGGAATCTTTAAGGAGAAGAAAAATGCATCTGGGCTAGCTACTTCACCTTGTGCTCAACTAAGAGAGGCTTACCATAATTGCTTCAACAGGTCAAAAATTTAAACTTTATGATATATTATTTACCCCTTTTGGTTAATTTTTTGTTGTGGATCAAGAACAGTTAGATTATTGAATAGTTCATGTTTAACTAAAACCCTGACCCTGAGATTGATGATGGGTTTCTCTGTAGGTGGTATTCTGACAAATTCTTGAAGGGTGAGTGGAATAAAGAGGAGTGTGTTGTAGAGTGGAAGAAATACAGAGATTGTCTATCTGTGAGTTCTCTCTTCTTTGAATACTAAGCTCAATGAGCGGAGGGTCTGTTAGAAACAACCTCTCTACCTTTCCAGGTAGGGGTAAGGCCTAGACCCACTTGTGGGATTACACTGGTGTTGTTGTTATGTATTTGTCTTTTTAGTTACTTTTTTCATTAAAAAATTTCAGCAACATCTGGATGATAAGCATTTAAGTAGATTCTTGGAAGCTGATGGTGCTAATCAAAATGATTCAAAGGGCTCTGCTGGTGCTCCCAAGTAACTCACAAGTGAGCATCTTGAAGTACCATGAAAAAGGAAATGTGATTTAAAGTAAAGCATAATTAGAATGTTCTTGTAATTGTATTTGATGTTAAGTTAGGTGACATTGTAATCAATCAAGGAAAAAGTGCTTGAATCTTCCTCTGATTGAAAGGCTTTCTTGAGTTTTGCATGTAAACGTTTGAGTAGAACTAGGCAAGCATGCTGCATAGCGCTGAAAGATTGTCTTGCAATAAAGATGCTCCTATTGGAAATTTTGACACTTGATGAATTTTAAGCTACGGATCGTTAGACTGTGATCTTAGTTAAATTGCTTGTGTTTTGTGATGTGTAAAGTGTTCTTATTTCTTGAACTTGTTCTCCCCATTAGACCAGTTACATATGATTCCATCAGAATTCTTGTCGAATTTAAGAAGAAACCGGATTATGTTAAATGAAGATAGTTTGGATATGTAAATAATGAGAAAAGAAGAGATGTTATGAATGAATTTTTTGGTTATTCCCACAAGCATGTTGGGTTAAAATAATTTTTTACTGTTAATCCTAGAAAGGAAAGTATTTCCTGTTCCTATTTACACAATTTTAGGATTCAGCCTTTCCTATGTATACAAGGAATGAGCTCTTGCAATATTAATAATTTCCTGATTCTTAATACTTCTCCTCAAGTTGGAGCATACATATTTTATGCTCTTAACTTGCCACAAAAGTGATTTTTTAAAGAATATTTGCCAACTGATCATTCGAGTTAATGAAGCCCGTCAAAATGCACCCCGATTCAATCTTGTCAAATAAAATTTCAATGTACTTCTATATGCTCTGTTCTCTCATGAAACACATGATTCAAAGTAATACATATTGCATCTTTATTGTCACGTATCAATTTCATGTGTGCATCTCCACCATACCTCCAAACTTTGAGAAGTTATTTTAGGGATATAAGTTCTCACTTGTAGTTAAAGCCATTACGCCGTACTCTGCCACTGCACTCGATCTAGCTTTTACATCGTGCTTTGTGCTTTCCTAAGCTATTTGGTTTCCTCCAACTAGAACACAGTACCCTGAAGCGGACCGTTTGTTTGAAGGAGATCCTTTACAATATGCATCAGAATATCCAATACTATTTGTGTCTCCTTTATTCTCATACAATAGACCTTGTCTGGGTGAACCTTTGATATGACTTAAGATACAAATAAGTGCATTCCAGTGACTATCAGACGGAGTGTAGAAAAATTGGCAAATGTTGGCTAGCCACACTGGCCACAGATGAAATGTCCAGTCGTGTGATCGTAAGATAATTCATAATTGAGCTTCCATTCAATCTCCAATAAGGACCTGGATCTTTCAATGGCTCCTCCTGTCCATGAACAATCTTACGTTTGGCTACATAGGAGTATCAACTGGTCTGCAATTTAACATGCTAGTGCTTCCAATGTCAAAAGCATATTTCCTAAGTGAAATGAAAATTCCACGGCTGCATTGCGCCGCTTCAATGCCTAGGAAGTATTTTTGTTTACAGAAATCTTTTGTCAGAAAGTGACTGCAAAGATCCCTCAGAAGATGAATCATGCCTTCATGATCATCGCCTGTTATAACAATGCCATCCACAAAAACGACCAAGAATATGTGTTTGCCATTATGAAGCTGTTTATAAAATACTGAGTGGTCAGCTTCACTTCAAAGCATGTCAAACTGTTGGACAACAGTACTAAAACGGCCCTACCATGCCCTTGGTGATTGGTTAAGACTTAAGACCATAAAGAGATCTACGCAATTGACATACTAATCCAGATCCTCTCTAAGCAACAAATCTTGGTGGTTGCTCCATGTAGGCCTCGGCAGCAAGTTCGCCATGAAGGAAAGAATTCTTGATATCCAACTGATAAAAGGGCCAATGAAACATGGCCATGGAAATAAGTCGGTGAGCAAATACAATCTTCGCTAATGGAGAAAAGCTATCATCAAAATCAAGATCATAAATCTAAGAATATCCTTGGCTACTAATCTAGCTTTGAGATGAAATCTTTCCATCAGCACCCACCTTCATAGTAAATACCCAGTGACATCCAATTGTTCTTTTGCCCGGTGGTAAAGGAACTATCTCCCAAGTTCCATTATCATAAAAACCACTCATTTCCTCCACCATAGCCTTCTTAGCTTTAGTATTTCTGGGTGATCCTTAAAGGAGAGTGAAGAGCTTGCATTTTATTTTTATTTTTTGCATAAACTTGGCTATTTTATTATGTTTGGAAATTGAAATAGAGGCTTGAAAATGATGTTTATTGTCTGTTGTTCATCCACTTTTGACTCTCTACTTCCTTAGATATATATTGACATATCACGGCATGCTTTTAGATTTTATGATACTGTTGTTGTTAGTCGATGATATAGACTATTTTGGGTGGAGTAATTCCTGATTCCTTATGGTTTTTCCCCTTTCATTTGGTGATTTTCCTTTTAACCCATGTCCAAATCCTTCCTCCCAGGGGCAATCTTCATTCGCCTCTCTATCTCCTTGGTGATTAATGGTGGGGTGGAGGGCCTCCCTTCCTTCCTGATTCCAGTTTATGTTAAGGTTTAATGTGGATAGCGTTCCTTAGTCAGAAACCTGTTTCTATATTTGCGTGGAATCCCTTTGATTGTGGGACACAAGTTTAGATGATGAACAGGATTGGATTCTTCCAGCCTATAGCTAGGGTTATATTTAGCTGGAATTCTGCGATTACAATTGCGGTCTCCATGTTGTATGTGTCTTTGCAATGGGGTACTGGTTTTAGTCTGATGATCTCCCTTCAGCAATGGTTATCTCAGCGCTCCTTGTGCAGAATACTAAATATTTACCCAGTTTATCTGCACAATCATTTTAGTTTTTGAGTTTACTAATCTTTTTAAGGTAAGCAAGCAAGGTTTTTGAGTTTAGTACTTGCTCAACGTAGTATCTACTATCTGAATCAAGCAGATGCTGATTTTTTTGTCAACCAGCTTGCACTAAAAATATAGTTAGACTGAACGGCCGGGCAACTAACTTAAGTTGCTGAAGTTGAGGTGATCTATCTTGCTAAAGTTCTGCTTCGTGAATGCCAGAACCTGTAGGAAAATGAATTTGAAAAGCAACACTCTCCTTGGCTCACGTTTCCATTTGATGTTAGATTGGGAATATTAGCTTGAATCACTCTTTTCACGTCTCTTTTGCAGTTCAAGTCTTGCAAAACTTTTGGAAAAAAGGACTGATGGTTTGACTTTATGCTCAATATTGTGGGAAAACCCAGTTAATTACGATAAGGTAAGTTGTGCATTGTAGACTTCAGGATTGTTAATGAGATTGTGATGTATTTTGATATCAAAGGCATCAGAGAGATTGTACCTACCCTATCAGTTTTCTTTTTAAAACCTACATGAAGATATGGTTCTTTGCGAACGACTTGAGCTTAAAGTAAGAACAAGTCCTAAGTTGTACAAAGTCATATTCCTCTCCTTTAAAAGCTCTCTTGTACCTCTCCCTCCAAAGTAACCACTTGCTGTCCAAAAATTCTTTTTCTCCTCTTCTCTGCCTTTTCTCTTCTGGGATTTACCCTTTCTTCTGTCAGTTACTTGCTGAATCTTTCCAAATCTTGCTCAAATTAGTTTTGCTAGCAAGAAGTACCAAGGATAGTCTGCAAAAGGTTTAGAAGGAGTTTCTTTTTTTCAGTTTTTGAAGTGGGATTGGATATCATTGTTGTTTCTCTTTCTTGATTTTCTGAGGAAAAGAAACTTATTGAGTTCTACTATTGTTGAGTGACCTGAGTCTATTGTTTGGATTTCACAATTTCCATTTTTATTAGGTGTTATTGGATTTAGTATGGAGAATTCAAATGCAATTCTATATGATCGGTTTTGAGATTTTTCTCTTCCTCATTTACCTTTAGGTTTTGATTCTTTTATCTTGTCTCCATTGTTTATATTTGGTTCCGATGTCTTAAATTTACAGTTCTTTATACTGGTTAAAAACAATGCTCTTTCAGTGCCAAAATGATTTTATATTGTGTTAGAATAGTAATAGGTATATACAATCCTACTTAGAATAGGAATATGAATCGTAATAATAATAGGAATAGTATTTAGTATTCTACTTAGAAAAGGATTATATTGCAGTGTCCTAGTTGGAAAAGGTGTCTATTGTAGTGTCTATAAATAGGATTTTTATGCAATAATGTAGATACACAATGCTACAACAATTCAATAATATTCTTCTCCTATATTTCTCACATGGTATCAGAGCCTCTACGATCTTGGTAGAGAATCAAAGAACTTCCGCTGCCGGCGGGTGGCTATTACCCATATATGCCGCCCGTCTGACCAATGATTATGTTAACAAAAGTAGGACTAATGATACATGCATGAACCCCATATTCAAGGGAAGAAACTCAGTCAGACAGGTCACTGCGCGTCAATTTCCGGTGAATTTCTAGAGCTGCTTTGTGTCAACCCCATATTTGTCAGTATTTCTGTAGCACCGTGCGATCTTTCCGGTGACTACTTTTTCATAACTGATTTGTGTAGCACCGTGCCATCTTTTCGGTGACTACTTTTTCATATTTAATCTGTGTATCACCGTGCCATCCTTCCGGTGACTACCTTTTTCTTGCATATCTGATTTGTGTAGCACCGTGCATCTCTCCAGACTACTTGTCATATTTAATTTGCGTAGTACCGTGGATTTTTCCGAACTACTTTCTCATATCTGAGTTGCAGAGCACTGTGTGTCTTTTCGGTGACTCCTCATATTTGATTTGTGTAGTTCCATTCGTCTTTCCGGTGACTCCTCAAAATCTGATTTGCATAGGGTGTCGCCATCATTCCGACCCTATCCATATAATTTCTTTTTTTCAGTAAGGTCGTGCCATCATTCCGACAGTACCCATATTATTTCTCTTTTTCAATAGGGTCGTGCCATCAATCTGACCTTTCCTATATAATTTCTATTTTCCAGTTGGGTCGTGCCATCATTTCGACCCTACCTAAATAGTTTTATTTCTTAGATTATGACCACTTTCAGCCATCAAATTTAATACTCTGGTGTATGAGCATGTTCCGGCCAGTTTTTCGGTGACTTTCTTGTTTAATATCAACTCGTTTATTGATTCCAACATGATCCATATACTTTATACTAGATTTTGAGCACTTTCCGGCGACCGCTGCATTGTGAAGTAGTCTATATGGAGCAACCACCTAATTTTGTTGCTCAGGGGGAGTTTAGTAGCCTTGTATGTCGATTACTATCTCATGAGAAGACCAAGCACATTGAGATTGATTGACATTATGCATCAAATCCAGTATTCTCATGAGAAGACTAAGCACATTGAGATTCACTGTCAATTTTGTAAAGTCGAGTGATCAACGGGCAGATATCTCACCAAGCTCCGCATCTATTCTCGTATTAATTATATTTGTAACAAGCTAGATACATATGATTTGTATGTACTAGCTTGAGGGGGAGTGTTAGAATAGTAATAGGTATATACAATCCTACTTAGAATAGGAATATGAATAGTAATAATAATAGGAATAGTATTTAGTATTCTACTTAGAAAAGGATTATATTATAGTGTCCTAGTTGGAAAAGGTGTCTATTGTAGTGTCTATAAATAGGATTTCTATGTAATAATGTAGATACACAATTCTACAACAATTCAATAATATGCTTCTCCTATATTTCTCACATATTACCTCACCATGTCCTTGGTGATTGGTTAAGACTTAAGACCATAAAAAGATCTACGCTATCAACATACTAATCCAGATCCTCTCTAAGCGACAAATCCTGGCGGTTCCTCCATGTAGACCTCAGCAGCAAGTTTGCCATGAAGGAAAGAATTCTTGATATCCAATTGATAAAAGGGCCAATGAAACATGGCCATGGAAATAAGTCGGTGAACAAATACGATCTTTGCTAATGGAGAAAGTTATCACCATAATCAAGATCATAAATCTAAGAATATCCTAGGCTACTAATCTAGCTTTGAGATGAAACCTTTCCATCAGCACCCACCTTCATAGTAAATACTCAGTGATATCCAATTGTTCTTTTGCTCGGTGGTGAAGGAACTATCTCCCAAGTTCCATTATCATGAAGACCACTCATTTCCTCCACCATAGCCTTCTTAGCTTTAGTATTTCTCGGTGATCCTTATCTTTAAAGGAGAGTGAAGAGCTAGCAATTTTATTTTTATTTTGCATAAACTTGGCCATTTTGTTAAGTTTTCTGTCTCATTGGATATTGAAATAGAGGCTTGAAAATGATGTTTATTGTCCGTTGTTCATCCACATTTGGCTCTCTACTTTCTTAACATATCACGACATGGTTTTAAATTTTATGATACTGTTGTTGTTAGTCGATGATACAGACTATTTGGGTGGAGTAATTCCTGATCCTTAATGCTTTTCCCCTTTGATTTGGTGATTTTCCTGTTAACCCATGCCCAAAACCTTCCTCCCAGGGGCAGCCTTCGTTCGCCTCTCTATCTCCTTGGTGATTAATGGTGGGGTGGAGGGCCTCCCTTCCTGCCTGATTCCAGTTTATGTTAAGGTTTAATGTGGATAATGTTCCTTAGTCAGAAACCTGTTCCTATATTTGCATGGATTCCCTTTGATTGTGGGACACAGGTTTAGATGATGAACTGGATTGGGTACTCCGAGCCCATAACTAGGGTTAAATTTAGCTGGAATTCTGCAATTACAATTGTGGTTTCCAAGTTGTATGGGTCTTTGCAATGGGGTACTGGTTTTAGTCTGATGATTTCCCTTCAGCAATCAGCAATGGTCATCTCAGCGCTCCTTGTGTAGAATGCTAAATATTTACCCAGTTTATCTGTCCAATCGTTTTAATTCTTGAGTTTACTAATATTTTTAAGGTATGCAAGCAAGGTTCTTGAGTTCAGTACTTGCTCAATGCAGAACTGAATCAAGCAGACTGATTTTTTGTCACTCAGCTTGCACTGAAAATATAGTTAGACTGAACGGCCAGGCAACTAACTTAAGTTGAGGTGATCTATCTTACTGAAGTTCTGCTTCATGAATGCCAGAACCTGTAGGAAAATGAATTTTAAAGCAACACTCTCCGTGGCTCATGTTTCCATTTGATGTTAGATTGGGAATATTAGTTAGAGTCACACTTGTCACGTCTCTTTTGTGGTTCAAGTCCAGTAAAAACTTTTGGAATAATGGACTGGTGGTTTGACTTTATGCTGAATATTGTGGGAAAACCTAGTTAATTACGATAAGGTAAGTTGTGCATTGTAGACACTAGACTCCAGGACAGTTCATGAGATTGTGATATCTTTTGATATCAAAGGCAACAGGGAGATTGTAATCAGTTTCTTTTTAAAATACTTATTATGAAGGCAATATGATATGGGGGGGAAGGGGGGTAAAAACCTACATGAAGATATGGTTCTTTGCGAAAGACTTGAACATAAGTAAGAACAAGTCTTGAGTTGTACAAAGTCATATTCCTTTCCTTCAAAAGCTATCTTGTTCCTCTCCCTCCAAAGTAACCACTTGGTGTCTAAAAATTCTTTTTCTCCTCTTCTCTGCTTTTTCTCCTATGAGATTTACCCTATCTACTTTTAGTTCCTTGCTGAATCTTTCCAAATATTGCTCAAGTTAGATTTGCTAGCAAGAAGTACCAAGGATAGTCTGCAAAAGGTTTAGAAGGAGTTTCTTTTTTCCAGTTTTTGAAGTGGGATAATTGGATATCATTGTTGTTTTGTCTCTTTCTTGATTTTCTGAGGAAAAGAAACTAATTGAGTTCTACTATTGTTGAGTGACCTGAATCTATTGTAAGATTTCACAATTTCCATTTTATTTGGTGTTATTGGATTTAGTATTGAGAATTCAAATGCAATTCTATGTGATCGGTTTTGATTTTTTATTTTGAGATTTTTCACTCCCTCATTTACCTTTAGATTTTGATTCTTTTATCTTGTTTCTATTGTTTATATTTGGTTCCGATGTGTTAAATTTACAGTTCTTTATACTGGTTAAAAACAATGCTCTTTCAGTGTCAAAATGATTTTATATTTCCCAAGTCAAAGAAAGTGATTTTAGGCTAAAAATTTAACAATATTATTTGTACTTTTTATATGGGACAATGCAAATCATAGTACTTTCGTGTTGGCTTCTCTCTATTTAAATGTTATCTATAGAAAATTGTATTGTGATGTGTAAAGTGTTCTCATTTGATCTTGTGAGATAGCATTCTCCAAATACACTACTTATCACAACAATGAATAGTCCTCTAGAAAATCATGATTCCTTTGAAATGCTTGTTCAAACTCTGTTAAATGAAGACAGTTTACATATCCAACATGAGATGTAATTTTTGTTTCTTTGTGATTTTTAAAGAAGGGTAGAAAGCTTGCATTTTGTCCCCCAGAGTCCTAGCTGTTTTGTCAAGTTTCATGGCTTTTAAGGAAAAGAAAGACTTGGTAACTCTTTTTTTGGTCTGTTTATCCATCTCACATTTGACTGTCAACTATCTTATAGATATATGACATATCTATCATGACCTGTTTTTGGATTTTATTTCCTGCTGTATAAATTATTGGGTGGAAGAGTTGCTTTCTTCCTGATTCCTTATTTAGTGGCTACTTGAGAGTTCATGTTAGGTTTAATGTGGATTGTTTTTGTAAAGATATGGCAATTGCTCAAGTCCATATAAGCAGACCACCAGTCCATATGAATGTGGGACGCAAGTTTTGATGATGAAAATAATCAAATACATGGAGCCTAGTTCCAGAGGTGGAATTTTGTGATTACCATGGGGTGTCCATATACCGGTTACAATCTGATTTATCCCTTTTACAATGACAGAGGACTATCTAAATATTTTGCCAGCCTCTTATCTCCGCTATATAGTCCTGAATCATGTAGATGCAGATTATTTTCAGAAAACTAACTCAAGTTGCTGAAATTTAGGGTGATCTGTCTTGCTGAAGTTCTTCCACATTAATGCGAGAACCTGTAGGAAAATTAACGTGCTCACATGCCCATTTGTTGCTAGATTGGCAACACTATTGCTGCTGTCTCAGTTTTCGTGTTGCAGTTCAAGTGCCAGTAAAAGCCTCTAAACAAAAGGATTGGCGCTGGTTTCATGCTCAATATTGTGGGCAACCAACTATCCCCATATCACAGTGTAGAGGGGAGGATGAATGGAACATTTTTGTAAACACAAGGCACCAAATTGCCATTCAAGAACTTTTGTCCAAGTGGATTTCAGGAACAGAGTGATCACATTCTCAACTGCCTTTTCTGAAGCTCATTTACTGACATCTCATTTATGAAATTTTCTCTATATATGATAGAGCTGACGATGATAGCAACACATTCTACTTTAATTTATGGTAATAGTGCAAAGATGTTTTTGGGTAAAATGCATGTAGACATGCTTATTACTTGGTAGAGTTTGCTTGGCAAATTCATTTCTTCTTGAAGAGGAAATGTGCAACCATCCATTCTTCTCCATTGTTGTACCCAAACAGTTCAGCAACTGAAAGGAAAAAGGTTCTCCAGTAGACTGTCCACTTAACAGCTGAATCCTTCCCATAAGTTGACTCCATTATTGGCTTTATGGAACTCTTGTTCTCATCCATTCTCTTAAGCCATTCTTCGCTGCAAAACGGAGTTGAAACTTATTAAAACATCATGTTTCTTAATTCTGAAAATATTCAAACAAGTTAAGTTCACCTCGTCTGTGCATAATGTTTTCCATTAACCAGCCAATGATCAACCACAGAAACGTCATCCTGCAATCAAGCATCACAATAATTATCAATCCAAAAATTTTCTTTTATCAGAGATGGGTTCTTGTAGCCCTCATAAACATTGAAGCATTCTTGAGGAACCTAATACTGCCTCAATACAGCAGTCAGATTAGAAGATTATGCTATGGGTCAACAGAAACAGAGGATCACTACTTGCCATTCTGTTTTTCATGTAGGAGCTACTTTGCGCGACAATGGGCAAAATATGAGTGATTTTATAGGTATAAAACAAATGAAAGTGACTTTACTAAGTCATTTCTATAACTTGGATGACCATTCCAGGAGTTAACATAGGCCGCATGAATACCAAAATCCTCTTCACTTTCCTGGTTTGCCAAAATCCTCCTATAAGTCCATATAGACATGTTCTTTCAACAGAAAAACACTTGTTTCTTGTACTTATTCTTTTTATAGTTGTTAAGTCATTCATGCAACTGTACGCCTGTGGATTCTATATATGAACACTCTCAAATGATCTAGATGTAAGCATCAAAATAATGTCTTAAAATATGGATATAAAGAGGAATAAATAGCAGATACAAACTACATCATCAAGCTCACCTGAAAATAAAGGAGGAGATTGGCAGAAGGCATTGTACCTCCACTGAAGAAGTACCTAGTGATCCAATCATCATCATTCACATCCTGCACAATATTAGACACCACATCTGTAATTGAAGCAGATGAAATATTCATGCATTGATTAGCTAGCAGATCGATGTATATGTACCTCAAAGTGGTAAGCAAATGCTTTATGGCAAAAATAATGAACAAAAAGAAGACTATCTGCCTTCATCCATCTTGAGATCTTCTTCAGGAGATCTCCGTAGTTCTTCATATGCTATAAATATAAGTTTATTAGCTGTCGTCATAACTGTAAATTGTAAGGAACACACTCATCTTGCACTCAATACCTCAAACATTTCAATAGACAATATTCTATCATAGGATCCTTCCATCTCGAATGTGCTAATATCTGCAACTATGATCTCCAAATTCTGCAGCTGAAGCTCCCTAAGCACATAAACCAGAGGAGAACAATAAGAAAGGTGTACATATATATTTATATATATATATATCCTAGGTAGTCTAGCATCGAAAGAAGTTATTACCGGCACTGCTCTTCTATGTGTGCTTTTTGGGTGACTGAATTGCAAATCCCGGTAACTTTACAGGCACTATATTTTTGTGCTATGTATAGAGAAAGGGAGCCCCAGCCACAACCAACATCAAGTACAGTGTGTCCATCTTTCAACTGTGACCTTTCACAATATAATTCCATCATTGCTTTTTCAGCATCCTCTAAAGTGCTCAACTTGTCTTTGAAGTAACAGCAGCTGCATTAACATGTTATACAATAAGACAGCTTGTAAGACCATCACAATAAATTAACTTACTCTCTGATAGCTTAGAAGTGCAACATACATGAATGACACATCACAATATAATGAGAATATATATAGTTGCCTGTATTTGAGGTGTTTCCCAAGAACAATCTTGAAGAAAGAGGTAGGGAGCTCATAATGTTGGGACTTTGGCTTCTCAGTCATCACAGCTATAGGCATCTCTTTTAAAGCTGTATGTAAAAGAAGCACAGCAGTCGGTCAAGATACTTTAAAGGATGAGGCATGAAATTTGAAGCGCATATATCCTTATTAGTACACAACATATATTATTCTAGACACGACACTTTGTTCTGTTGTCTATGGTATACCAGCATTTACGTGTACATACTTCAAATATGCAAAGATGCATTGTTGATCTGAAAATTGGGAATGATGGTTGGACCTTCTATGCTGACATACTTCCTAATTTTTGTGTCTCAAAACTACAGAATAACAGATAAACCTATGAACATATATATATATATAGCACTGTGCTCACCGTGCATCATATATTAACAGGAATCAAACACTTTACCACTTTAGTACTGTGTGTCATATGAAACCCACCTTTGTATAAATGAACAGAAACCTACTACGATCTGATGCTTTTCAATTATCTGTTGTTATTTCTCTCTTCTTAAGTTGGATGTACCATGACTGTGTTTAGGGTGTACAATCGGACACTTATGGGTAAGTCTCACAGAACTAAGCCCCAAACATGAGTCTCGAGGCATTTTGTCAGTGCCCCTCCCCGAGGCAAGTCCCAAAACTACCTTTTAAAACACTGAATCACATTATACCATGATTCAAAAGTACTCATGAGATACTATCATAATTCAACAATAATCCCAGTATACCACACAATATATCAATATCCATTACTGTATTCTGAATATCATTTAACGTACAAGCAATCACATTAAACCATGATTCAATACTATTCATTGAATAATACATAGTAACCCATAAGTATATTCTGAATATCATTTTACAATTTACATACAAGTAATCATGAGATACTATCATGATTCAATAATAATCATGTATACTGCACAATAATTCAATATTCCGTTGATGAATATCATTTAATTTACCAGTCATCATACAGTTTTGATTTTTGTGCTATTTTTTCAATTTTGCTATCATTTTTGTTAGTTTATGTGATTTGAAGAACTTTATGTCTTTTAGCTAATGCAATTTTGAATCCTTCAATTTATACGCTAGAGAAAATGTATAACCTCACCATAGAAGTCGGAAACAAAGTTGAGCATTGTGCTTCGATCTCAGTATATAAATAAAATTAGAGAAAAGGTGCGTACAATGCACAAATTGGAGAAGGTGAGAGAGCTGTAGCTCAGAGGATGGCTTGTAACCGGAGCGAAGTCGGGCGGCTAAGAGCAGTCGTGTGAGGCGCCGTATAACAGTGTCCGGCAAGAGGTTGCGTTCAAGCGAACCCAGCATCAGCCGTACGGTAGCATCGTAAGGCAGCTGTACAATTGCATCCATCTTCGCTGCTGAAGGAGAAGGAAGAATTGTATGGACTTTTTCTTTTATCTTCTCTCTTTGGAGCTTATCTAAAAGTTATGGGTACTACCAGCTCACCTTTTCTATCATGAAGCGGAAAGTTCACGTGATTATCCATTTTTGGTAATTTGCGTCACAATATATTTATATATGGGAAAAAGGGTTTAATATACCTCTCAACTTTATCGCTGATATGCTCCTCGTTATGAAAATAACTTATATATACCCTTACCGTTATACAAATGGCTCACATATACCCCTACCGTTACAAAAGAAGCTCACATATACCCTTCATCTAACAGCAGTGAAAAAGTTAATTTAAATTTATATTTTTGACTTTTAATTTTTTAAAAAATCATGTAGGGGTATATATGACCATTCTAGCAAAGTTCAGGGTATATTTTAATCTTTTTTCATATATAAATTATTTTTTGGCTTCTTTGATTATCATAATTTGAGTTTCTTATTCTTATTTTTTCTATAATTCTTTAGTGTAAAGTAAAAAATTTAAAACTAACTATTTTGTGGCTATATTATAATTTAAAACTATTTTTTCGGCTATATTTTAATTTAGTTTTTGTATTTGTCAAAAAAATTGGGGTATCTATAATAAATTTTACAAGAAAATTAGTGAAACATAAAAAAAATTGACCATCAAAAAAATAAATTAAAATTAGTCGTTGAAAAAAGTAAAAAAATACGTGTGAGGATGATCAAATATACCCCATATAGATTACATTTTTTTTAAAAAAATAATTAAAAAATTAAATTAAAATTAATTTTTTTCACTTCCGTTAGAAAAAAAGGGTATAACAGTAGGGGTATATATGAGCCACTTTCATAACAAGGATATATTTGCTCTAAATGACAAAATTGAGGGGTATATCATGCCCTTTTCCCTTTATACATATATATATCATCCTCATTCTGGTGGTTCCAAAGTGAGATGAAGGGCATTCTTATTAATATAGCTTAAAATGAGTCTTTTTTATTATTCTATATAAATGGAAGTACTTCGGTACAACGAAGGGTAAAACAGTAAAAGACTATCTTCTAAAGTTGTGCTTTCATGTATGACGTGTTCTTTAGTCTTTTCTCTTGATCCTTTTATTCCTAATTGATTCTCACGTGTTTTAACATCCACGTGAATGAATCCATGCGCTTGATAGTGGACCTTCCCATTTGTTTTGCTTTCCACATTGTTGCTTTTATGTTCCTTACCAAAAAAATCATCTTTCTTCGCGGCCAAATCTGGAAGACCAAGAGTTGCACTGTGCAAAGCTTTGCTGCTTGTGAGAACGACAAAGTCCCCCTCTTGGATCTGCAAATTGTTCCTCTGGTTTGGACAAGAATAATATGCCGTTTTTTCCCTTGATTTGTTGGGTTCGTTCGATGTGGGAAAGTATATGCTTTGCTGTTGTAACGATCTGTAAGGTCCTTATGAGCCCTAGAACTATTTCGACTCTTCCCGTAAATTTTAAATGAGAATTTTGAACTATTCACTTAACTACGATTATTTAATTGACGGATATTCTTTTAAATAATTAATTTAATTGATGGTTAATGGATCAAATCCACAATTTATTTAATATCCTTTACCACTTGACCCATATAAATTAAATTAAGTTAGTAGGATTTAACATTTTCTTTCGATCACAATTTGAGAAGAAAAGAAAAAGAGAAGAGTAAAGAAACTGACGTAACAAGCTCTAAGTGTCACATTGAGAGAATAGTACCAAATAGGTATCTCTTCCCATTATTTTTAGCAGTGGTATTTAATGGGTAGAAATTCAATGATTAGTCAATCATTGTAGATAATGATTGCTAAATTATTAGGGTAGTATGCTTATAGGGAAATTGTAAGTTTGAGTCTTTCTTTTTAATTTCCTTCTTCTGTCCCGTAAATTCCATGCCTATTTTCAATTAGATATTGTATTTTCTTTCGCTTAAAGTCATCGATATCACAGACAGGGAATTGGAGAAATTTTGGGTCATCCATATTTAGACACTTAAATTTGTATAAAATTGAACAAATAGACACATTTGTCATATATGACGTCCTACATGACAATTTTGTCTCTTATGTGGTGTCCTACATGTATTATGTCACGTAGGATGTGTGTGTCTACTAGTTTAATTTTATACAAATTTAAATGCCTACTTGTGCACACCCAAAGTTAGAGGGCATATATGCCAGCTGAAGCCAAATTAAAAGGCATATTTATATATTATGCCTATTTTTAATACATCAAACCAAACAATGCATAAAAAATAATCTATGTATAATTAATGCAAACATTACTAATACACTCTATTTAACACTATTCTTATATACTCTACCATATATAATAGATAACCTGATAAATTTGGTAACCAACCACCTGTCACATCTAAAACTACATTAAAAGAACAATTAATCTTTACACTGTTGGTATATGTAATTCAAATCCATAGGGAAAAAACATTCCAATTCCATCTATGCTTATCAACACATATACTTGTGTTCTAAAGAAGAGAAGATAACTCAGACAACTGCTGGTCTACTTTGGCAAAGCAAAATTTGCAAGAAAATCACATTACGTAAAGACAATGACGATGATACGTCCTATGCTTTAAAAATTAAAATAATTTTTACACTACATAGCCATCCACCAAAATAATTGCTGGAAAAAACATATTTTTTTGTTAAATGTATATGCGCATATAATATATATGTATGTTATACATAACTAGTGTAGATTTTATGTATTTTTGACTAGCAATGTAATTATTTTTGGCGAACGACCAAAGTGCAACATCTACATCAGTGGCGGACCCAGAAATTTTACCAAGTGGGTTCAATATATAAAAAAATAAATACACTAAGAAGCGAATAAAATAACAACAAAACAAAGCTTGATTAATCAAAATATTCATTACAATTGTATTCTGCGAGTTTTCATTTCTTGAAACCTATTCATAATACTATCATCAGAAACAACATTAAATATTTTTTTTTCTACATAAGGCACAATGCATCCACTCATGAAGTCATCATCCATTCGATTTCGCAATTCACTTTTGATCAACTTCATTGCCGAAAAAGCTCTTTCAACTGAAGCAGTGACCACTGGTAGGAGCAATGCAAATTTTACAAGGCGAAATACAAGGGGATAATTTAAATGCTTCTTTGCCTTGACTAGCTTTTCAGAAAGATCACCAAGTCCTTTTAGGTTAAAGAAACCTTTCATCAACATCTCGGACATCAACATTATAAGTCTCTAACTGATTCTTAAGAGTAACCATCATGTTTTCACCAAAATCATCAGGATATAATTAAGCCATTCTCAATATTTTCTTCATGTCAAAATTAGAAAACGAGTGAACTGGATTCAAGCAAGCAACTCCAATAAGCAAATTTGTTCTCACCTCATTAAATCGATCATTTAGTTCTTGAAGTTGCCAATCAATAATCTTAAAAAAAACTTCAACACGATAATGATGTGAGACAGTATACTCAGCAACTTTACGTCGAGATCTTCCAAAATTAACATAGAACTCATCAAAATTAGGTATCAAAATGTCATACTTAACACAAAATGCAGACACATTCTCGATAAGTGAATCCCATCCTTCATCCCTTAGATTTTGCAATCGTATCTTCACCACTTTAACAAGTAGAATGGCATTTGCAATATCTTGTTCTTTCGTTTGTAAGGACTCATTAAGCTCATTTGTGATCGCCAAAATATTTCTCATCAAGTGCAATATGAAAGCAATCTCAAATGTTTGACAAACTTTAAGATATCCTGTTGCCCGGGCTCTATCTTCAACAGATTCAGAATCAACAACAATAGTATCAAGAACATCAATAATAGAGCCAAACATACTAATGAAGTTCTTAAAAGATATATAGTGTGAACCCTAACGAGTATCAGCAGCTCTAGCAAGACCAAGTTCTTGATTCAAGCCTTTACAAGTTTCAACCTCACCCATATCTAGTGCCTCTTGAAAATTTTTAGCTTGAGATGCTCGAAGTTCATCCATGAGTTTAAAAGAACCTCCCACTACATTTAAGACATTAGAAACCAACAATACAAGTTCTCCAACTTGAAGACATTTTTTAGATACCCCGACAGGAGTCAACTGAAGTTGATGAGCAAAACAATGGATTGCATGAGCTGATCTACTTTCTTGTTGAATCAAAATTTTAAGGCCACTTAGTCGCCCTTGCATATTGCTTGCTCCATCATAGCATTGCCCACGTATATGAGATACACTCAAAGAATGTTGAGCAAGATAGTTAACAATTGCTTCTTTTAAACATAAAGCACTAGTATTACGAACATGAACAATCCCAATAAACCTTTCAACCACAAATCCCCATTTATCAACATAACGCAAAACAATTGCCATTTGCTCTTTACGTGACACATCACAAGATTCATCGACTAGCAATGAGAAATAGTCACCATTTAGATCCTCCATAATAGCTTTAATTGTTTCAAGCTTACACGTAGTGATGATATCTTTCTGAATTTTATGAGAAGTCAACTAATCATTTTTTGGAGCTTTTTTCAACACAAGATCTCTAATTTTATCACACCGTCTCGCATACCATGAAAGAATTTCAAGAAAGTTATGATTCATCTTCTCGATGTCCACGAAATGCCAATCCTTGATTCAAAACGAGTCTCACCACCTCAACTGAAGCTTTTAAACGAATTTTGTGTTCTAGCTTGGTTTGGTTAGATAGCTTAACAAATGCAGCTTGAATTGATTGATCTTGTCGCATTAGATCTTCAAACTTCTTCTTTGCCTGGTCGTGAGGACTATTCAGTCCACCAACATGTATATCTAATCTTTTCTTTTTGTGCCAACTCGTGAACCCTATACTTGAAAATGCTTCGCCTCCACCTTGATGAATGCTTTCATCTTGAAATAAATAACAACACAAACAATAAGCTGCATCTTCAATCACACTATACTCTAACCAATCATGATATTTTTTGAACCATTTACGATTAAAACGACATTTTAATCCGTAAATATCTCTTTGAGAAAACTTGGGAATTCACGGTTGATGAGGTCCTCTTTGAATATATGCTCGTCTAATCTCATCACGTTCATTTGGATGATAGCTCAAAATAGGTATTCTTTTCTTTGGATCTACCGGTAAAGAATCCAAATTTACTCCTTGCTTTTGTTTTTTAGCAGAATGTTGATTCTCTTCTAATTGATTCAAATTTTCTTTCACGGGAAGAGCATTTTGAGAAGATGAACTTGATTGTAGTAACTTGGATGATATTGGAGAGAAAAATCTCTTCATTGAATTTGAAACTGAACAACGAAACAAAAATTCTAATTAGAACAATAATATGAAAGATAGAAATTGATTTCATAAGGATGCAATATAAAAAAAGAAGGAAAACTAGCAGAATGCAAACTGCCCTTATCATAAAAAATATAGCATAAGAAAATATAAGAGAAATAGTTAGTGAAGCATTACAACAAACACATTGTAGGCATAAAAATTATAGCATTAGTTGAACTATGAGTTTGATTTAGAAACACCGATTGATTCTCTAAACTTCAAAATCTAAAATTATATATGAATATGAAGAGTAAAATGTAGAGATAACAAGAGAAGAGAGATGAGAGAGGAGAGTAAAAAGCAAAGAAAAAACCTTGATCCGTTGATCAACAATTTGACGGTCTTAATACTCACTTTTGATCTTTGTGTTGATGCCTCAGTAGAAGATAATAGGGTTTATGGGTTTGGTTTTTTGGAATTTGATAAATAACAACTGATATTCACTTTTGGATTGGGATTTGGAATCATTTATTTATTTTAAAATTTATTATATTATATTATTAAAAAAATTGGGGCAAACTAAGTGACTTAAACTATTTAAGGATAGCAAACGTGGGCCATGTCTATTGACTTAAGTCATTGTACAAATATTTAAAAGAAAAAAAACAGCCACTATACGTCTGTTCAAATTTTAAAAAGAATAAATAATTCATTTGTTGTGGGTGGGATTCGAACTTGGGATGTATCTCAAAAAATGAACCCACTTCGCCACTGGGCTACACCTTACATTTGGTTTAAGTGGGATCAAATTATTTATATATAGCGTATTAATTCAAAAAACAGATTGAATGTATATGTCTATATAGTGTATTTTTCCGACGAAGTGGGTTCATATGAACCCACTTGCAACCGAGTAGGTCTGCCCCTGATCCACATATGAGAATAGATACACAAAGAGAAAGCGCAAACAGTCCCAACTATGTCATATCATCATACCAAAAATTTCCAGCAGCTTAGTCCAGAAGTGATCATTTAATTTATGTCGCAACTACTCTGTATTATGGAAGTGTTCTCTTCATTTGCCCCTAATTTTCACTTGCAGAACCCATTGGACTTTACCTTCAGGCTAAGGAATGGACTTCGGCATCCGTAGTGGTACTTCAAACTCACACATCATGTGTGCAAAGGTGTATCCAGAACTAAATGTTCAGACCCTCGAGGATTTCTCGGTTATAAAACAAAAGAAAGACACTGGCCGGGGCAATGGGCTAGTGTCTCAATAGTAACATGTACATCAAATTATTACCCCCTAATAGCATAATCACACAAAATATTCAGAAGGAAAAGAAGGTACTAAAAGTTGGAGGTAATCTATATCTAGCCTTTCCACACACAATTTAGGAGCAGGAAGGTGAAGTACTATAGAGACCCAAATGTACTAAAAGATGAATATTTCCCATGGCTAGACGGGACCTAGTTACATAACTTTTTTTTTTCTTTTTGAATAAGTCAACAAAAAAAATCTTCTTTTTTTTATCAGGAACTCGAGAAGTTTTTATTAATAAACACCAAGCTAATCGGTATCAAAAAATAAGATTTGCATGTTACTATGCTTGAGTCATACATTTTCCACCAACTTCGACAACTATCATACAACTCCTTACACCAAAAATACTAGTCAAATGAAAAAAAAACTTTACATCACTCCCTTATTTGAAATAATCTCATATTCTGTTCGTCTCATATACTCAAACATAAAGCAGACATGCTGAAAGAATCTGTGCATTGTTTTTATGTTTTTTAAAACTGGTAATTCCGTAATTGTATCTATATATCACCATGAGCAAAACATATATCCAAAGTGAGGCCTTATTGTCACCGTTAAGTTTCTTCAATTACAGATAATGACCAATCATGTAGAGAGAGTTTCATAGTGAAGGGAGAAGATGATATTATTCATCTATGGAAAATGACAAATAGATGTCCATTTATACAGATCACTGACATTGTATTGTTGTAACTAACTTTCTACAGTGAAGTTAGTTATAACAAACTGCAGTTGATTTAACTAACTTCCTATCCAATACATCTAACTAATTGATCTCAGGTTTAATACTCCCCCTCAATCTAGGATGGAAGATATCAAGAACTCCTAGCTTGGAAAGAAGAAAATGATGTTGTACAATCCCTAATCCTTTTGTAAGCAAGTCTGCCAACTGTGATTTACTTCCAACATACTCAGGCTTGATCAATCCATCTTTGAGTTTCTCTCTCACAAAATGACAATCTAACTCGATGTGCTTGGTTCTTTCATGGAAGATTGGGTTAGAAATAATTTGCATAGCCGCTTTGCTGTCACAACATAGTCTGACTGGAGTGATGACGTCTACCTTTAGGTCCTTCAGCAATCCAACTAACCAGATAATTTCTGATACTGTCCCTGCAATACTCCTGTACTCAGCCTCTACTGAGCTTCTACTCACTGTATGTTGCTTCTTTGATTTCCATGAAATCATAGACTCTCCAAGCATGATTACATATCCTATTACTGACCTTCTTGTATTGGGACATGCTGCCCAGTCTGAGTCACAAAATGCTGTTAAGCTTATGATGGATCCTTTCTTCAGCAACACTCCTTGGCCAGGTGCTCCTTTCAAGTATCTAAGAACTCTGAGTGCTGCATCCCAGTGTGACCTCTTAGGGTGCTGCATGAATTGGCTAAGGACTTGAACTGCAAAGCAAATGTCTGGCCTGGTGATTGTCAAATAAATCAACTTCCCTATCAGCTGCTGGTATCTATGCACATCAGTTAGGACAGGATCATTCACATTCCCAACTACTGAATCATAATCTACTGTAGTGAGTTTCATGATCATTTCCATAGTAGTGGATGCTGGCTTAGCTTCTCCTAATCCTACTTTGGACAATAGCTCCAAAGTGTACTTTCTCTGATTGAGCAATATCCCCTTGTCTAAACTTAATATCTCAATTCTTAGAAAGTACCTGAGTTGTCCTAGGTCTTTCACCTTAAACTTGTTGTGCAGAGTCTTTTGAGCATCATCAATCAGATTTTGGCTGTTTCCTGTAATCAGTAAGTCATCAACATACACAAGGATTATCACTATATCAGTGCCTGATTGTTTGGTAAATAGGGAATGATCATGTGAACTCTGAACATATCCTGCTTCTGGTAAATCAGTAGACAATTTGATATTCCATTGTCTTGAAGCCTATTTCAAACCATACAAAGACTTAATCAGTTTGCATACTTTAGTCTCCCCTTGTCTGTGAAAGCCTTGTGGTAAAGACATGTACACTTCCTCATATAAATCACCCTGTAGGAAGGCATTATTAACATCCATCTGGATCAAAGGCCAATCTTTAGAGGCTGTAATAGTAATGACAATTCTTACTGTTACCATCTTTGTAGCTGGGGAAAAAGTCTCATGATAGTCTAACCCCTCATTTTGATTATAACCTTTTGCTACCAACCTTGCTTTGTATTTGTCTATGGACCCATTAGCTTTGTGCTTGATCTTAAACACCCATTTTGAACCAATAGCTTGCTTCCCTAGAGGTAAATCTACTACCTCCCAGGTGTGATTGCTTTCTAAGGCAGCAATCTCATCAGAGATAGCTGCAAATATACACCTATCATCTTGAGATGCTTAACTAAAAGAGGCAGGTTCAACTGGTTGAGAGAAGGTACCCAAGTAAGCTTGATAATGAGTAGATAGGTGAGAATAATGAAGGTAGTCAGAGATGGGATAAGTGCAACTTGCAGATGGTTTTGAAGTAGTGACATAGTCATCAAGCCAACCAGGTGGTTTAGTATTTCTGGAGGGTCTGGTCTTGAGTTGTCTGACTAGTTGGATTTTGGTGGTGAACATGTATGTCCTTCACATGGTGAAGAGTCAACCTCATTAGCTTCAGTTGTGACAACAGGGACTACAATGTTCTCTGTGTTAGTCCCTACATTACACTCAGTAGGTTGTTCTATTATTGTGTCCAATATAACATGTTCTGTATACTCATTTACAGATATAGAAATCAGGTTTGAAGTATCTAACTCAAACATGTCAAATTCTGTAGATAATGTTTCTATTTGGAAAGGAAAAGTGGGCTCTCTGAATGTGACATCTCTACTCATAAAGAAGACCTTCTCAATTAGATCATTCAACCTGTACCCTTTCTGAGTCTCAGAATATCCCAAAAACACTGACTTCCTGGCTCTAGGTGCAAACTTATCACCTTTGGGCAATCTAGTTGCATAACACAAACAACCAAATACCCTCAAATGATCAAGTCTAGGGTTTTTCTGATGTAACATCTCATAAGGTGATCTCCCTCCTAGTACATCAGTAGGTAGTTTGTTGATTAAATACACAGCAGTTCTAACACATTCACCCTAGAAATGAATAGGAAGGGAACTTTGAAATCTTAATGCTCTAGCCACCTCTAAGGTATGTCTATGCTTTCTTTCTACTGTACCATTTTGTTGAGGGGTGTAAGCACAGCTACTTTGATGCATAATACTATTAGAAGCAAGTAGGTTAATAACTGAGGAATTGAAAAACTCAGTTTCATTATTAGGCCTTAAATTTTTCACAGACAAAGCAAACTGATTCTTTATTAAAGCAATGAAATCCCTGAGTACTACAATGACTTCACTTTTAGAGTGAATGAGACATAACCATGTATATCTACTATAGTCATCAACTATAGTGACAAAATAGTATTTCTTGTCAAAAGTAGGCTTTCTCTATGGTCCCCAAACATCAACATGAACTAACTCAAATGCTCTAAGTGTTTTGTGTTCACTAATAGAAAATTTCAGTCTACATTGTTTGGCTAAGGGGCATATCTCACAGTGGTGTTGTATACTTTTGTCTGAGAGATGCTTCAAAGACTGAATATGCTGCATCACACCAGTTGTAGCATTTCCTAGCCTTAAGTGCCACAGTTTTGTATCTTCATTCCCATTCTCAGCAACCACAACATGTATTGTTGGCTTTATTTGGTTCTTCAATATCTAGAGTCCTTCCTTTTCTTTACCAATCCCCAATACCTTGCCATTGTAGAGTCCCTAAAATATACAAAAGTCGGGGTAAAAGGAAACTGAACAAGGGAGTTCCTTGGTTAGTTTTGAGATTGATAATATACTAAACTTGAAGTCTGTTACATGTAACACATTCTTAAGTTCATGCCCCTCTAAAACCTTTGCAATCCCAATACTTTTGATATCACATTTATTCCCTGTTGGCATATGGACTCCATCAGTGTTATTGTCATGTATTCTTCTACTAGTAATTAGTACTGCCTCATTAGGTGTAATATGATGTGTGGCTCCACTATCAATTATCCACTCACAAGCTTTATCTGTTTGGAAATCTAAACTGGCAATACCTAACAAATTAGCAGCACAGTCTGATGTTCCTGCCCTATCCATCCTGCTCACCAGATCCTCATATTGAGATGAGGACATTTGATTCTCAGAAACCTTTCCTTTGTTGGTGAAGTCATCAACATTCCTAGTGAAATGTGCATTTTGCTTGAAATCAGGTTTAAAACCATTAGGTCCTCTCCTCTTGCTTTGAAAGTCTGGTGGATACCCTATCAATCTGTAGCAGTCAGCCTTAAAATGCCCTTTGAAACCACAGTGATCACAAATTGTACCTGGTGGTACAAATTTTTTTGGCTTTGGTCTGTATCCTTGCGTTTTTCCTGCTAAGAGTGTGAGAGGATCTCTGGTTTTGTCCAGAACTCCTAGTGTTCTCTGGTTTTCTTCTTGTGCTGCTACTGCATATGCTTCATTAACAGTTACTATAGGCTTCCTAGCTAAGATGCTACTCCTAATCATATGTCCAAAACTTTCATTCAATCCCATTAGGAATTGCAGTAGTCTTTGTGATCTCAAATGCTCCACATATGAAGCTGAATCCTCACATGTGCAGCTAGGTGAAGGAATCATCATATCCAATTCAGCCCATAAGTCCCTCAATTTTGGATAGTATGAAGTCACAGAGTCAATACATTGCTTGAGAGCTGCAATTTCAGACCATAGATGATAAATTCTGGTGAGATCTGATCTATCGAACCTTTCTTCAAAATTTGTCCAAACCTTCTTAGCATTCGAAGCATATATTATTCCTAGCAGCAATTCACTTGTAACAGTGCTTGCAATCCATGACAATACGATCGCGTCGCATTTCTCCCATTGTTCTTCCAATGCTCCTTTGTAAGCTGCCTTCGCACAAGATCCATCAATAAATCCAAGTTTCCCCTTTCCTCTGAGAGCCAATTTCATCGATCGACTCCACAGGGCGTAATTCTCTGGTCCTGTTAGCTTGATTGGCACCAAAATAACTCCAGGAGCATATGAAGCCTGGAGATACAATGGATGATTGTGATTTAGAGCTGTAACTTCGTTCCTCGTCACTGATACACCTTCATTCCAGTCATTGATGCTTGATTCAGAAGCTTCTTCTACAACTTCTATTCTTTATCTTCTACACATATCAACCCTTACAACCTGGCTCTTGATACCATGTTAAGTTTCTTCAATTACAGATGATGAACAATCATGTAGAGAGAGTTTGAGAGTGAAGGGAGAAGAATATATTATTCATCTATGGAAAATGACAATTAGATGTACATTTATACAGATCACTGACATTGTATTGTTGTAACTAACTTTCTACAGTGAAGTTAGTTATAACAAACTGCAGTTGATTTAACTAACTTCCTATCCAATACATCTAACTAATTGATCTCAGATTTAATAGTCACTTTATAAACTGTCCAGTATTATTTGGAGGAAATGGAGTCTCTGAGGCCTGAGTAAATTTAATTTGAAGACGTCTTGAGATGTTTAAGAATGTGTACAACTGATAAAGCACCTTGCCCAAATGGTTTTACCATGGGTTTCTTCATTAATTGTTGGGAAATGGTGAAGCAGGACATCATGAATACCTTCCAAAACTTCTATGAATAAGAAGTTTTTGAAAGAAGCCTCAATGCTACATTCATAGCCCCCTATCCCCAAGACAGGTGCCAAGGAACTAAGGGAGTTCAGACCTATTAGTTTGATAGGCAACATGTACAAGTTATTTCCCAAAGTGCTGATAGAGAGGTTAAAAGGAGTAATGGAAAAGCTGGTAGATTCTCAACAGATGACTTTTATTAAAGGAAGGCTAATCATGGATGCTCTATTTGTTACAAATGAAGTAGTGGATTCAAGACTGAAGCTAAAGAAATTTGGAATACTTTGCAAGCTACACATTAAGAAAGCATATGATTATGATCATGTTAACGGGAGATATCTACTGTGTCTACTTGAGAGGATGGGTTTTTGGTAGAAATGGATTTCATGAATCAAATATTGCATCTCAACAGGGATCTTTTCGATCCTTATCAATGGTTCACCAACATAATTTTTCTGAGCACAAAGGGGACTCAGACAAAAAGATCCTTTGTCACCTTTTCTGTTTTTGTTAGCTATAGAAGACTCAACAACATGGTGAAAATAACAAATTTAAATGAATGGTTAAAAGGTTTTAATGTTTCTAGAATTGGTGGGGAAAGCTTGGAGGTGACTCATCTACCATATGCAGATACACTCATATTTTGTGACGTTAAAAAAGAGCAACTTAGAATTTTGAGGATGATTTTGATACTATTTGAAGGGATATTTGGGTTACACATCAATGGATAAGCTTCACGATTGAGTGGTCTTCGTAATAGAAGAGACATTTGGCGGTAAGCTTTTGCTTGTTTGAAGAGATCATCATAAATGATTAAAATGTGTATTGGAGGAAAAACTTTTTGTACCCCATCAATGAAGTCACAGATATGGAGCTTTTGGTTGCAATCTTTGGTGGTGAAGTTGGTTCTCTACTAACTATCTCCCTAGATATACCTTTGGGAGCTAAGTCCAAGTCAATAGAAATTTGGAATAATGTGATTGATAAGTGTGAAAAGAAATTGGCAGTTGTAAGATTCAGTATTTGTCACTGGGTGGTAGACTAACTCATTAGTTCAGTCCTTGATGCTCTCCCAACATACACGATGTCCTTGTTTCCTGTTTTGACATGGATCATCAATAGGTTGGATAGTATTAGGAGAAACTTATTTTTGGCAAAGAAATAAAGAAAGGAAAGGATACCATTTGGTTAAATGGAAGGAGTTGACAGTTGGAACTATTGCTCGAGAAAAACAATGACGAAGACGAGTTCCTTAACATGACGTATATTAGCAAAAATACGTTTTTTCTCTTGGGAATTGATATTTGATGTTAACTATATATTATTTTTATTTTAAAAAATAAAAATTAATTACAAGTTTGGTTCTTCGATGCACCAAAGTTCCAAGAACCTTGTATCGAACACCGAACCGAAGAACCAAACTTTTGAAAAAAAAATACTGACACTATCACGTCCTGAGTCTACACCCTAGGTTAGGTGTGACCGGCACTCAAGATCATGAATGACCCCAAGTGGACCCTTGGTACTTGCATGCTACTAATGAACTAATCTGACATTTTATGGAATGCGAGCGGAAGCTAAAACTTAGTTAACTGAAACATGTACTAAATATAAGTCTGAGTAAAATAGTAAAAAGGTCTATGAAACTGAGAAACTAATGTCTGAATAAAGCCTCTATGATCTAAAATTAAAGAAATAAGTCAACCGGGATATAGCCCCCAACTACCTAAAAACAAATAATAGAATTAATAATAAGTCTAACAACTATCTAATCCATGAAGTCCCCGGATGAGGACTCACCAATTGCTGACAGGAATTCGGCAACTTGTCTAGCCAGGAATGCCGGAATCTACATCATAGAGGATGCAACACAGAGAAAAGTATGTGGTCAGTATGTGGAATGTACTTAGTATATAAGATGTAACCGAACATAAATCATAAAGTAACATAATATAAATGAAAGGCATCTCGAAACCTATGTATGAATGTCATATCTTACAAAATTTCAATGATGATACAAGTACATAAAATTAATAATAGCTTTATTGGGGAGTTTTTTACAACCGACAAACACCATTTGAGTTGATGATGTCCAACTTATGATCTCAGTTGGGTGGGCTGACCTATACCTTGCCAGAGTATAAAACTTGTTTATCTAATGTAGATCCACTAACTGAGCCTCAAAGGGCTAAAGGAGTTGATTGTCAAAGCGGCATACTCAAATCCTACGGTGGCACATAGTTATGGGACTTGAATTCTCTAAACCCACATCCTCTCGATGCTAAATAATCCTCCCAAAATAATATACTTATAGGATATGCTCATAATTTGATAAACTACTTGACTGTCTGAATAAAGGGTGAGACAAAGCTCAAACTTTCTAAAATATATCTTTCAAAATCATGCTTATAACTTAAATCATGAGAAGGTTTCCTAGAACTTGAATAGCTCGTAGTTATTCAAAAATAGTTTTCATAATAGCATAAAGACTCTAAAATTTGTGTCAAAATATAAGCTTCATGAAATCATAACAATATCATGTCAATAACTCATAAGACTGACAATGGAAAACCTTACTAAGTATAAAAAGGGAGACAATAATCAAGAATCCATAATCATGAGTAAATAATCTAAGAAAACATGCAATTCAGGTCATAAATGTGACGAATTCCAAAGTGGGTTTGATAACTATAACTATAAAATTAAGTTCATGAAGATTGAGAAATCTTGGACATGAGGATGGAAGGAATTCCTCATTGAAGTCTTACATACCTTGAATTACTTCAATTGAAACTCTAACTTTGAAAAGGAACCCCAAAAGTCTCTTCTTGAACTTTAAGATGAGTTCGTGTTTTCACTAGATATGAAAGAAAGATTTGATGTTAGAATCTTGTTAAGAATTCGTGATTAGAGATTGAGATTGTTTTCAAAATACTTTAGATACATGGGAGGAACAACCTTGATGTTGGAGATGGAGAAGAGGAGAGAATTTGAGAGAAAATAAGTCCTAAATCGTTCAAGAAGAATTTTCTAGTGACCTACCGACTTAACTTAATAAATAAGGTAACTTAATACCGAGGCTTCTGGAAAAATGATCTGGCACGGTGCGCCCACGCTACCAGGCGCACGGACTGCACGACCAATTTGATAATACCGCGGCTTCTGGAAAAATGGCCTGGCGCGGTGCACCCATGCTACCAAGCGCATGGAGAGCACGACCAATTTGATAATACCGAGGCTACTGGAAAAATGGCCTGATGCAGTGCACCCATGCTACCTGGTGCGCGGAGCGCATAAATAGGGAGCTTTTGCTCATTTGTTGAACACACCAAGATAGAGAGAAAAATCATTTGAGAGCAAAATGAGGTATACCATAAACTTTACAAGAAAATAGTCTATGAAGAAAAATAGAGTGTGAGCGATATTTTAATAAGGTGGTAAATCAAACGAGTGTTATTCCTTTTGAGTGTGTAGTAGTCACTTTGAGTATTGTACTCGTGGCTACACTGCGTAAAAATTCCTTGCTATAGTAATATCCGTTGCTCCTCTTGACTCGTGATTTTTCCCTTATTTAGAAGGGTTTTCCACGTAAAATTCTTGGTGTTATTATTTTCCCATTTTATTTTCACTATTTTGACCATATATATTTTTGTGTCAGTCCGCATTTTCCCAATAGAACGGTTATATAACATGAAGCTTCATTATGGACCCTTTAATCCATGCTTACATTTCAACTTAAAACTAAGATTATTGCTTCAAAACTGTGGAACAAGTGGCTAATATATATTGTGGAAGGCTCACTAAGTAGCTAGTTGCTGGACTCTTCACTTTTAATGACACCTCCATATCGGATTCTCCATACAAACATTACTTTTAGAGGATCTAACGTGCACTTGTTGCCATTGTTAAATAGGCCGAGCAACATAGCCAAGTAGTAACCAATGGAAATCTATGATTTTTAACATTCAATCTTTGGTTACCTTTAGGTTGAAAAGGCTAAACTGGACTGATCTTTAATTCATTTTCTGTTGCTGCAACTCAGTTTCTTACACTTCCTGCAAATCTACATTGTTTTTAAGATCAGGTACTCATGTTTGAGTTATGTTAGAACGACACTAGCTTCTACTAAGATGTTATCCATTTGTTCTCATCAATGAATGACTTTAGGTTTATCTAAAAAGGTAAGTTCTCTACATTAATTTATTTCCCTTCTCTTAGTTGATTAACTTTGTAAGTTACTGCAACTTATCATTGGTAAGTAGTTGGCTCATAATGTTCTGCTTTCTTCTCATGAAATTCCTTTCCACAATAAGTAGTTTAATTTATAATTTACATGGAAGAGGAGAGGCGATGAGGAAATCTAGTTGAGATGATTTGGACATGTGAAGAGGAGATGCGTAGATGCCCCAGTACGAATGTGTGAGAGGTCGGATGTAGTGGGTATGAAGAGAGGTAGAGGTAGGCCTAAAAAGTATCATGGAGAGGTGATTAGATAGGACATGGGGGTACTTCAGCTGATGGAGGATATGACCTTAGATAGAAGAGTATGAAGGCAAGGGATTAGGGTAGAAGGTTAGTAGGTAGATGAACTCTCACTCACTTTTTTGCGGGTTTAGGCTTAGTGGGAGCCGAGGATCACCGCGTTTATCATAGTATTAGCCTTATGCATGTATTGTTACTATTACTTTTCCCCGAATGCTTTCCTTTCTATTTGGCATTTTTTCCTTCACTTTCGTAGTCCTTTTTTCGTGAATACTTTGATTTGTTACGCTTGACCTGATGGTCTTTTGAAAACAATCTTCTTATCCCATGGGGTAGAGTTAAGGTCTGCATATGCTCTATGATAACGGCGTGGATAGCATAGATCATATATATGAAAGCTTTAGAGGAGCTTGATGGACACCAAATAAAGACATATAATGAGTTGAAGGTCCATCAAAGTGAAGAGAAAGAAGAAAGTGGTCATGTGTGCAAATGACCATCTCATAAATTCAAAAATTTACAAAAGAAGGTAACCAAACAAACCCTTATCTCATTAAGGGTAAAATTGTCAAAGAAGTGTCTTCTTTATTTTCTTAGCATAAATAGTAGTTTTTATCATTTTGGAAGACTTAGATTATGATGAATTGAATATTTGAGAGATTCGAACTTGTAGTTTCTAGGTGAAGCTTAGCATTAGTGTAGTTCATAATTGGTAATTGTAGTTTAGTGATTAGGGTAGATTCCCGATATTGCTTGTGTTAACTTTTTCTAGCTTAGTCAATCATCGAGTTACCCTCTTTGTGGATTTAATTTGGTTTTCTCGTTTTTATTGAGCTCGGGTTATTGTTATTTGATCGGATTCAATTGAGAGGTGAAGGTATAAAGTCTATTGTTGCTCATAAATTCAATTAGATTTCGATAATTCCGCATATGTTTTCTTATTTCTTTCTATGGCCCCTTTGATTCTTATCACTCTTCCCTTCCCATACTCCACTTGTAAAATTACACTTGGTATGTTATATTTTACATTGGAAAAAGCAGTTGTAGATTTTCATTTTCTTTCATCTTTTGTTTGTTTCTTGGATTTGTTAACAATGCTTAACATGTTTCTTTTTCACTCTTTGTTTAAAGATATAGTAGGTCCTATATATATTGACAAAAAAAAGTTCTTCCTTTTAAGCTAAAGGTATATAAAAGTCACCTACAGTTGTGTGTATTTAATTGATGCCCTCTTCTAAAAAAAAATGAATACTTAGTTCATACAAGAGATTTATGGTCATGCTTTTGCCCGCTTAGAATTACCTTCCTTTCATATAATAGGAAAAACTACATAAATGGGCCATAAAATCCAAAATAATTAGGAAAAATTACGCAGTTAAGCAGATTTATACTACTTAATTAGTCATCATAGCTATAGTTTGCTATAATTACCACTCACGACTAACATTAACCATTAATTACGTGGGCTGACTTTAGGTTTGTATAATTAGCCACATTTGTATAATTCGTCATATTTGTATAATTCGCAACTAACAATTCGTCGTTTGATTTGTATTTGTATACGATGGTTTTGTATTTGTAAATGACGATGATTTCCTTTGGTTTTTCAATTTTATCACCATATACATTCAATATTTTTTTGTATAACTTTTTAATGTTTGTATAAACGTGTAGTTTTCAGATTTTGTATAATATAATTTATATAATGTAATTTGTATAATATAATTTGTATAACTGTTTAAAGTTCATATGTTTATGTTTGTATCAATTAGTTATTTCGAGTTTTATCATATTTGTATAATTCCAGACTTTGTATTGCTCAATTATACAAAAACACGCGACTTATTCAAACGTACCCGCGAATTATACAAATGAGATGCGAAATATATAAATTATTGCCCTCTCTCGCTCACCTCTCTCCTCCCTCTCCCAATCTCGCTCGCCTCTCTCCTCCCTCTCCCAATCTCGCTCACCTCTCTCATCCCTCGCCAGATATACAAATACATATGTATAACAATTACATATATACAATTATTTTGACAGATATACATATACAATTCGCCTCTCTCTACTCTCTGCCCTCTCTCACTCGCCTCTCTCCTCTCTCTCCCAGTCGCTCGCCACTCTCCTCCTTATAACATGTAGCTACGAGTCGTAATTAGCAAACTATAGCTATGGAGTATAATTAAAATATTTTGAGTGGCTATATGTGAAAGTACATGTTCATACTCAAATCCAAAGTAATTCAAGAAATATCCACTCTCTCATGAATAATTATATTCCATACCCCCCATTTATTAAGGATGACAATTTTCGCTTAACTGATACTAAATCAATATTATATACTGTATTGGTATCATTAAGGCTGATAATTTTTGCTCAACTGATACTAAATCAGTATCATATGCTGTATTGGTATCATTAAGGCTGATAATTACTCATTAGTCAATGATACTATAAATATTTTTATGATATCATTAAAATTTCTTGTTCAGAAATTACTCATTGGTCAATGATACCATTATAGTATATATATATACTGATTTAGTATCAATTAAGTGAAATTATCAGCCTTAATGACACCAATACAGTATATGATACTGATTTAGTATCAGTTAGGTGAAATTAGTTGGGGGTATATAGTGTAGTTATTTAGTAGGGTATGAATCTAAAGGGGTATATGTTTGTAATTATTTTGCTTTTATGGAGTATTTGCTTAGTATCCCCTTCATAATATTCTAAAGTATTTATAAATATTAATTTTAGCTAAGGAAAAAGTTCATCTGCGTGCAGAAACTATGCAATATAGGTTTGGTCTACCATATTGTGGAGAAGCAACATTTGTCAAGCTCTATGAAATAAAATCCTGCTACAATGTCAAGCTTGGAGTTGGTATAATCATGTTATCTTTTTCTAAAATTAGGATGATGTTTGTGGCAGAGGGGTATCCAGGATTTTGAGATGATGGGTGCATTATCACGAAAGATAGATCTAAAATATAAATTTGATCGATTTGACATTAGTTTTTATCACTGAAAACCATCAAAATTTCAAAATTATAGGTCCAATTTTTTTTTTATCTATCCAAACTACTCAGAGAGGTGTTACCCAATTTTAGAAAGAAAATAAAATAATCGATTCAAATTTCATACCTCGCCTAGAGATGTGCACTCAATCATTATCGCACGACATTATATGATACTTCCAGTATGGGTTCATACATCTATATTTAAATATTTTAAAAAATATATATAATACTATTATATATAATTTCGGGAGGGGAGCATTGGTTCATGTGAACCCGTGATCCCCTCCTGTATACGCCCCTGGTTTGTGATGATCTATCCCAAATTAGTTAGGTTTAGATGATTTGAATAAGATGGTTTCTCCGCCTTTGTGGGTTATGCTTTCAGACATAATGTGATTAATGCTTCTCATTGTGTTATTATCTAAATACTAGATAGTGAAAGGCTCGTTTATGAGTCCAATATTACAACCTTAAATATATCTTATTTATTATAGAAATTTAATTAGTTTTAGAAAAGAAAAATTATTATGATATTTTCAAATAAACATGATAGGAAATAACAATAAAATATCACATGCTCCAATGATTATTTTAACATCATGTCAAACATATATATTCAAATTAAATAATTAATTTAATAATATTCTTTTTCTATTTATTTGAAAATTATTCAAGAGAAAAGATTAAAATTATGAGTGTCAGTATCTTAACAATTTTCATAAACTATATGAAGCAATAAAGTCTGCTAATCCATCTATAGATTATATAATTTTGAATACACTTAAAATATGTTTTATAGGTGTTTAACAAATAAAAATAATCACCTACTTGAAGAAAATTAGAATGAATCATCGCATTCTTTACAAAGTGATAAAAGGATGAAAAAAAAGTTATGACTGTATGTCTTGTCTTATATTCATTAAAATTAGGAGAACAATTTAGTATAGCAAGAAAATAATTTTTTCTAAAGTAATTTGTATACATGATGAATGAATGTTTTATCTCAAATAAAGAGAATTTAAAAATATTAACAAAAGTTAATATATTATATACTGCAGTAATTTAACATGAGATAGTTAATATAATAATTTATATAACTTTCTTAAAATGATTTAACTAATGATAAAATAATAGTAATAAATAAATATATGTTTCTCAATAAACTATATAATGACATATATATTACGTGAAGTTTTGAGATTATACATAAAAAGAGAAATCAAGTAAATTAGATACTTCAAAAATTATCTTTACAATCCCTAAGAAAAAAGCAACACCATGAAATTGAAAAGTCTAAAGAGAACCAAAGGAAAGGACCGAACATGCTCTGAAATTGTTGAAAATTTTGTTCTTGAAGAGCTTGCTTGTTGGTTGCTTGATGTCGGATTTAACATGTTAACTGGACCATTATCATGTTCATTAGGGTGTTTGAAAAGTGTGGAACAGTTGAATTTTACTGAAAATTTGCTATATGAACAAGTCCCAGAAGTGATGTATCCATTAAGAAATAGTGAATTTTACTTTTGCCTTATAATTATTTTACAAAAGTAGGACATTGCGTAGGAAATTGATCAAGAATGAAGTTCTTAATGTTGAAAAAAAACATCATTATTGGTCTTCCTAATAAGATATCTATACCGGAGTATGTAGTATTTAGGATGAAAATTATAAATAAATGGTGAGAAATTTATCGGTACAAGACATGAGAGGGGAGAGAATTGAGGAGTGCATGAAATGAGAAATGAGTTACTGTCTATTTATTTGTATCATAGACTTAGTTTTAGAAAAATCTTAAACTTTATAGTTTCTAGAAAAATCATGTAACTTGTGGAGGAAATTTAGCCACTTGAACAAAAAATTTGACAAATTTTAAAATAGAATTTGTAGAATTTTAAAATGAAATATATATGAAATGACCATATTACCCTTGGTCGTCCTCAACTTCACATTGTAAAGTTACTTTATAACAGCTTTTAAAATATGTTTTTTTTTTAAATATTGAAATTAATTTTATTTATCCTTAAATTTCAATCTAATGTATATTATTAATTTTATCACACTTATTTCTTTTCATGTATATTAATTAGAGCCAAAATAAAGATGAAAATAATTAATTATATTTTTAAATAATAAATTTTTATATTAAAGCATGCATTTTTAGTAAGCATAACGAATAGAAAAAATATTAAGAATTAAATTAAAGTAATTGTAAAATAGAGTAATTAATAGATATCACAACAACTCATAAAAGAAAAGAAAGTGAAGTAATAACAAAATGACTTAATAGTAATAACAGTAGCTGAAGATGCTTCTAAAACTATTTAGTTTTCTTATTATTATTCTTGATAGATATTTGTTAGCATGAAATTACATTTTTACCTTTGATCATCATTCACCTCATATATAGAAAGATTTTTCTAGAACTATTTATTTTTTTACTTGCTATCTTTCTTAGTAAATTTTTATTTGAATGAAATTATATTTTTACCCTTGATCTTCCTACCACTTCACTCTTCTATATAATAGAAATTTTGCACTGTAAACTTTTTTTATAGGAAAGGTAGTGCTAAAGTAACCGCGGCTTTTTTGAAAAGTAATATTGAATATTTTGAAATGTCTATATAAATCAATATTGATTTGTGTATTAGATGATAATCTGTAATCTACTTCTCATGCTAACTGAGCTTTTTTTGTCAAAACTATCTTGAATTGTAGGATGACAACTAAATATCCTTGGAAGGCAAGCAGTTAGGTAGGAAAAATAAGTTTTTTCAGCCATTACGCGTCTAACTCTGTGCCATATATTGGTGTCCCACTTTAATTTCCTTTTTAAATGCAGCAGGCTCTTGTAGGAATATCTTATCGGCTACAATATGCTTAGGATTGGAGTTGTTAATCGTTCAGAGATTGATATTTATTAATAAAAACATTGATATGACTGTTGTAAGGCGTAATAATTGATTTTATATCTACAAGTTCCAGTCACAAGTATGGATATTGTTACGATCCAAAACGAGTTATGAGTGGCACCCATACTTAATCTCCTAGGTGGGCGAACCAACGAATTCAAATCCCAACTTATATTAATTGTTCAATTTACGAATTACAACCATAATGCGGAAGCTCAAATCTTATTAATGTAAGAAACACAAATCCACTAAAGTCTATTAAAAGATCGTTTCCCAAAACCTGAAAATCATCACATCAAGCACATCTAATCTCCAAATACTAAGTCTAAGAGTATCAAAGGCACCAGAATAAATAAATGAAATAGTTTATGTCCGAAAATTAAGGACATCATGCCATGACCAAGAGAATCCAACACAAGCTAGAAGGAATAACCCAGCTTGTAATCTGATATACTGGAGACTGGCTAGAGCTGAGGGCAAGTCGAAGTCACTGGTACACTTTCTGCACTCCACAAAAGGAAAACGATGAAAACACAAGTAGAGGTTAGTACAAGGGAACATGTACTGAGTAGATATCATCGGCTGACTCAAAATAAAAACTTATATGCAATAAGCAATAGTATAAAATCAACTATGACACTTAGCAGGTGGCAAGCAACAAACAACATGAACAAGTGACAACATCACTGAAGCAAGTACGTAATCAGTCAACAATATCAAGAACACACATGAGGACTTATGTCTCCACACCACGCTCTTTTAGGAAATAGGTTCTTTGAGATTGAGCACATTAAATTAATTTAATATATTTTCCTTTAATGTTACCGCGCCGGAATGTGACACCAGATCCAATAATATCATGTCGGAATGTGACACCCGATCCAATAATACCGTACCGGCTCGTGGCACCCGATCCAAATATATCGTACCAGCTCATGGCACCCGATCTAACAATATAGTTAATTCATCATTCTTTATCATATCTTTCCACTTCCTTAGTAATATTTCATTAAACCTTCTTTATTCAAGGCATCACTTTAATAGAACAAGTTCAAGATTATGGATTTCGCGGTCTTGGGATTACAGACTAATCACAACAACACATGAATCATTCAAACCACGACAACCAAGTACATAGAAAATTTCACAACATCACTCAATGACTATCAATCACTATTAAGAGTATATCTATCACATAGAATAAATCATAACCTATCTCCACGGAAGGACCGAAGTCAAGCAAGCTAATTCCCCAATGTTTTTCCTCTCCTCAATGCCTCAGAACATTTTTAATCTATCAAGTATACAATATTCATAAGCAAACGAGTCTGTAGACACCCATATTACTATATATTTAGCCTAGATTCAAAAATCCACCCAAATCTATAATCGATTTCTTAAAGTTCAAGCCTAAGGATAAGTCTAGATTCCTCAAATTATCATAACTTTAATGTTATTCAATTAATATAATATACCAAATATTTAATTACATATCTCAATATATCAAAAGTTTATAATATGATAACAAATAAAAAATACAACGAAAATGGATATGAAGTCACTGCGTTAATCTACCAGTAAACAAGTATACATAATTTTCTTGCCTAAATTGAAATTGACCTATTCTACCATTATCACATTATAAGATTATCATCACCTTATCATTGCCCTCATCATCATGGCAATTATCATCCATTAATATATGTCCTCTTAAAAGAAACCATTCTTCCTTAAACAAATTGGATATTACCTCCTTTCATCCACGATTTCACCTCAATCAATATAAGTAACCTTATTCTGTCTAACTTAACATAAAATAGTAATTTCAACACCTAACCTATATAATAATAATAATTATTATTATTATTATACTACTAATTAAGAACATTGAAAAAGTAATAATAATAATTCTCACCTCTACTATTAATTAAGAACATTGAAGATTCAAAAAGTATTACCTGGATGCCGTCTTCCATGGTAGACGCCACAGGTAGTGTTTTCTCGTCTAAATTTTCTTTCTTCTATAGATTACTAGTAATGCGTACCCGCGCATTGCGCGGTTTGTTGATAAATATAATCGTAAATTATTAATTTATTGATAATTTTAAAATTTAGCTTATTATAAAGATAATATTGTTGAGAGAATGTTAATTTGCAAATTGAGATGTTATAATAGAATATATTTATGTAAATAAATCAATATATAAGCTTAGTTCATTGTCTAAATTTAACAATAATAATATAAAGTTAATTTTATGTTACCATTGCAACCGAATAAATAGAGACAAAATTGAGAAGTTCTTTAGCATTATTAACAAATAATGACTAATCACTTGATTTTGAGATTTTTCATTTTATCTCTACTTTTGTTTAGAAAAAATAAAATAAAATTGAAGTTATCACTAATATAAAACAAAAAATCATAATTATCTATATCGTAATTATGATTATGTCTTACATAATCAGGCTATTAGTGAAGAATATTCAAAACGTACACGTTAATAATTTCATAAAAAAAGAGATAATATACATATCCTTAGAATTTTATAACTATGAAAAATAGTTGTAATACGTAGTGGTAAATCATTTTTCTATACTGACAAATTCTCTAAACTTAATCGGTATATTATACATGTAATCTAGATATAATAAATTAAACATGCATAATTCAAGAGAAAAAAGCTTAACAAAAATAAGTTAAATTAAAGCAACGTACAAAAAAAGTCCAGCAACTTTTATAGTGAAATTTTCGTTTGATTTTAAACTTCCATTAGATAGTTGGAAAAAAAAAATTATCATTGAAATCCATTATTAATATTTTGAGTAATTTTTTATATTTTTATATTACATATATTAATTTAAAGTCTACATAGCTCTTATATTATTTGTATTTTACTTTCACTGTTTAGTATATTTATTTTTTCTAAGACTTTAATTATAAGACATATTTATATCTTCCTATTGTTTGAGATCATACATAACTACTTTTTACACTTAAATATTGTTATATCCCCGCCTCCCCCCCTCCCCAACCCCCCTTCCTCTTTCCTTCTAATTTTATTTATTTTTTAATTTTTTTTCTTGTTCAGTTACCTTAAGGTTACGGATCTATCATTATGCGTAAGTAAAAATTAAAAAATTACTGTATTTATACAAATTTAGACTGACCAAACTAATAAAACTAAGTAATTACAATAACACTAAAAATATATCTAAATTTAAAGATAAGTAAATCAATTTAACCCATGTGGAAGATAAAATTGACCTTGTAATTTTTTAGTGGTATCGTTAATTTTGAGTTTGTAATGTTTTATTTTTTATTTGTTAAATTTATTTTTTTGATATTCAGTTTACAAATTAAAATACTTTGAATTATGAATTTTTTAAAAGGAAAAAGAAGTATTTCTTTTTTTAGATTTTCGATTCACAAATTAAAATACTTTGAATTATGAAATTTTTAAAAGGAAAAAGAAGTATTTAAATGAAAACAAATTTAGGCTTATTTTATTTTTAAAATTTAAATATTATTTCAGTTATTGCCTGGGATTATTTTATTATTTAATATTGATCTATATCAATTTTTTTGATGATTATTTTTATATTTTGTGCAATATCAATTAAATTTATTGTCCTTTTCATTTTGAATTTTAATTTTATATGATTGTTATTCAATATTTTAATATTTTGGTCTATTACTCTCCTTTAATACACTACAGTTAATTCTTATATTATTTGTATTTTATTCTCTTTGTTTAGTATAATTATTTTTTACTAAGACTTTGATTATTGTTATACCTCTCTCCCCACCCTTCCTCTTCCTTCCGATTTTTATTTATTTTTGAATTTTTTTTTTTAAATTGGTACCTCATTTATATTATTTTTTTAGTTTTAATTTCTTCAATACTTAAATTGTGATTTTATCTAAGGCCATTTATTTTTCTCCTTATAATTCAATTTCTAATACTCTTATACATAAAAATAATTTAAAAGTTGTTAGCATAATTCTTTAATCGGCTTTTAAGTTAAAGAAAAGCTATTCATTTTCTCTTTATAAATCGATTTCTAATACGATCTACGCATAAAAGTAATTTAAAAGTTGTTAACATAATTATTTAGCAGGCTTTTAAGTTAAAGAAAATAAAAGAAATTTCGAATCTTATTCTTAAGCATTTAGTCTCACAAATATTGTTTTTTGTCATTAAATTATTTCATTTCTTTATTTGTATTCTTTTTAAAAATATCATATTAATATTCAAGTCTGCCAAGAGTGTAATTAGTATTTCAATTTTATTCCACTTATTTGACATATTTTAATTTCTTGCTTTATCTTCCATCCATTTCTACTTAACAAAACACAAAAAGAAATTAAAGAAAAAGCTTTGACAAAATTTAAAAAATATCAAGTCATGAATAATCTGTAAATGCATTATTACTACTTCTTTTAAATATCAATTCAAACATTTATAGAGAGGCAAGATTCAATAATAAAGTTTTTTCACTCGTTATTTGATATTTGTATAATTTTACCACATTTAATTTCATGTTAATAAGTTAAACTTCATTGAGTCCCTAATCACAATAGCAGAGAACGATATGATAATGCATACCCGATGAAAATTCATTTTTGAGTTTCAGAAGAACACTCTTGTGCCCAACTTATCATACATAAAAATATTTACACTTTTATAATAAAAAAATTTAGCATCAGTTTGTGCCCAATTTATCATACATAAAAAGATGAAGATTGCTTACAATCTTCTTTGATTTTCTTTACTGGTCTCATCTCCTTCTATTAGATTTCATGTTCCAAAAGAGGATTACTCTTTCCTGCCTCTTGTTTGTCCTTGTGGTTGTATGCATAGCAAGGAATACACAAAACAAACAAAGCAACAAACATATAAAGAATTAAGAAAAAAATAAAATAAACTGAGGTTAAAAAACCTGTTGATCAAAGAAGACGATCCATGAAAACTGAGGAACAATAAAACACCACACTTATCTGCAACTGGATAGTAAATAACTCCTCAAACTCTCCACTGAATTAATATTAATGGAATGCATTTTATTTTTAAGGGGTACTATAACCGCTCCTTAAATTTCTCTAATGATAAACGTTATTTTTTAAAAATTTTAAAATTAATAACTGCCCTCACTTCAAATTTTATATTAATATTAAAATTATAAGTATGGCACTACAATCACTCCTTAAAATTCTCCCCTAAATTACGTAATGCATTTTTTTGTGAATTTTGAAATTAATAAATACAAATTTACAGTTATTCCCTATTTTCTAGAACGGCTTTGAAATTATTTTTTAAAATAATTTTAATTATTTAAAAAATCAACTTTTTGCGGTGCTGACATATGACACTTTTTACTTCTCCTATTATATATAAATAGATTTACTACCTAATTATTATACAAGACTAATTATAAAAGTGGTGAAAGTGGTCCACTACTAATTTTAATGTTATTTTCTTTAACCACCAACTAAATTAATTATTAAAATTACCACAGTAATTATATAATTGGTTACGAATAGTTCAAAATACCCATTTAGCGGAAGCGTCTTTTATGAAATAAAAAGTTCTAGTACTCAAATGACCTAATGGGTCGTTACATCAGATACCAATTTACCCATCGTTCGTCCTCGAACGATTAAAAGAAGGCGAGGATAAGAAAGGGTACCTGAATCGACAAAAAGGTGTGGATATCTCTCCTGTGCATATCTTCCTCGGTCTCCCAAGTGAACTCCTCAACTAGACGATTCTTCCACTGGACCTTCACAGAAGCAATCTCCTTTGACCTCAACTTGTGGACCTCCTTATCTAGAATAGCTACAGGCTCCTCTTCATAAGACAAATTCTCATCAAGTAGGACTGAATCCTAATGAATAATGTAGTTTCCATCACCATGATATTTCTTCAACATAGACACATGAAATACTGGGCGTACTCCGAACAACCTTGGAGGCAAAGCCAATTCATAGGCCACCTTTCCCACACATTTAAGAACTTTAAACAACCCAATATACCTCGGACTAAGCTTACCTCGCTTACCAAACCCCATCACACCCTTCATGGGTGAAACCTTCAGCAACACTTGCTCTCCCTCCATAAAATCCAAGTCCTTGACCTTCCGATCTACATAGTCCTTCAGCCTTCTCTAAGCTACTAGAAGCTTCTCCCGAATGAATTTCACTTTCTCTAACGATTCCCTCAAAAGATTAGTACCCCAAGGTCTCACCTCAAATGCATCAAACCAACCAACGGGGGACCAACATCTCCTCCTATACAATGCCTCAAATGGAGCCATATCAATACTCGAATGATAGCTATTATTGTATGAAAACTCTACCAAGGGTAAGAGCTGATCCCAATGACCACCAAAATCTATCACGCACACACGTAGCATATCCTCCAGCACTTGAATTGTTTGTTCAGATTGTCCATCGATCTGAGGGTGAAATGCGGTACTAGGATCCAATCTAGTACCTAATTTAGCCTGCAAGGTCCTCCAAAAGTTAGAAGTAAATTGTCTACCTCTATTAGATATGATGGAAATCAGAACTCCATGCAATCGAACAATCTCGCGAATATAGAGTTCGGCTAACTTCTCTACATTATAAGTCACCTTGACCAGAATAAAGTGAGCAGACTTAGTTAACATGTCAACAATCACTCATATAGAATCAAACTTACCCAATGTCTTTGGAAGACCAACCACAAAGTCTATTGCAATCCTTTCCCACTTCCATTCAGGAATGAGCATTCTCTGAAGTATCCCTCCAGGCCTCTGGTGCTCATACTTGTATCCCTCCAGGCCTCTGGTGCTCATACTTTATCTCCTGACAATTTGAACATTGGGAAACAAAATCAACAATATCACACTTCATTCTACTCCACCTATAATGTTGTCTCAGATCACAATACATCTTAGTTGCACAGGATGTATAGAATACCTCGAACTATGAGCCTTTGTAAGAATAGTCTGAGTCAAATCATCAACATGGGGCACACATACCCGCCCCTTAATCCTCAAGATACTGAAACGACCCCAAAAATGCCCGAAAATGTGCTTCGGAAACACCTATAATTGTAATTTCCATATATCTCAAAATCCGTGCATGATTTCGGAAATTCGACTTCATATTCTTATTTGTGGGGTCAAATTGAGTGGGGAATGGGTCTAACCCGAATTTTAGAACAACCGTATCAAAATTCAAAAATCGCAAAAATTGCGATTTGGAGGGTCAACTTTAAAGGGGCATATCTCTTAGCACACAAGGAACTGGAAGGGCTGCAAACTATTAAATTAAAGCTCTTTGAGTTAGCTTTCCAACGCACTTGGTTTCACCTCATTCCGAGTTAGGATGAGGGAGTTATGACCATTTTCGTAAAACCTGTCTGTTCAGATTTGCAATTTCCAGTGAGCTATATTTTTAGGCGGGTTGGAGACGTTTTTTTTTATAGAAAGGGGATATGTCCCATACTTAGTCATTTTTCTTAACTCCAAAAAACACTCTCTAAGCCCTCTCCAAAAATTCCACCAAGATCTTCAACCAAATTCAAACATCTCAAGCTCTAATTCCGGATTCAAGACTCAATCTCAAGCTTCGATTCTCCATTCCAATCTTCATCAAGGATTCTCCAAAGTTGAGGTATGTGGGTTTGATTGTGGAAACCTTCCTTTCCACAAGTCCAACCATTTATCCTCTATTTCTACTTCAAGTTTATGGGTCCTTATGATTATTTATGAACTCTTGAATTATGGAATTACTACTACACACCCTATTATGGTCCATTTTGCATATTATCATGAAATGGAATTATTATGTGATGTTTATGGTTTACATGCTTCCATGATCAAATTATGAAGGTTGATATATATATGTATGTTGTTGGTGGGCTGATTTATATGGATTTTGGAATTGGTTGGACTTAGTATTCTTGAAATACATGATTTCATTTACATGAACAATTGCCCACCTTGTGTTTGATAAAATGCCCATTTATAGAATTCTTAGGAAAGGGAAGGTCCAAGGTACGTCCTATGAGTCGGATGGTTATGTAATTACTGAAATGATGATGAAATGGACACATGTATATGATTTTCTCTATATAAGTGTTGTGAGTCGACCAAGCCTAGTACGGGGGGTAGTAGGCCCGTATAACCGTATCGAGGGGTTGGTACCTTGGTTGCCTAGTACGGGGGGTAGTAGGCCCGTATAACCATATCGAGGGGTTTGTACCTTGGTCCCTAGCTCGGGGGGTGGTAGGCCCGTGTAACCATATTGAGGGGTTTGTACCTCTTTCGCCTCTCCAAGGGGGTGGTAGGCCTTGGAAATACTATATTGATGGTCACTCGCCACACATGTACTACGTCCCACTAAATATGATTTTTATGTAAGCATCATTATACATATCATTTCATTAATATGCTATCTATTGGGTATGATTACGCATTTTTCCTATGATGTCCATCTAATGTAGCATTGCATTGCATCCCATATACTTAGTACATTCAAATGTACTAACGCATACTCTATGCCTACATGATGTCACCATGTAGGGACCGGAGCACCGCTTGACCATCCTCCTCCGCGTGGCTAGTACGATTTTCTATAGTGGTTATTGGTGAGTCCTCCATTTCGGGGACGTTGCTCATGATCTTTTGCTATGTATAAAACTTTTCCTTTCTAGTTATGTTTTGACTATGAGGGTGAGCCCGGTAGTTTGTCTTGGCCCCCGCTAAGTACTCATGTTTAGAGGTGGTGTTGGACAAGTTGTGTATTATGCTTGAGCTTGACTCATCTATGGTATTTATGTATCATTTTTTTTTTCTTGCTCCCTTAGTCCCGATTTCCCCCTTGATTATGCTTATCGCTTATGGTCATTTAATTGCTTCCGCGACCAAGGATGTGTAATGATACGCTATGAGGCTTGTTTGGGGTTCCTTCGGGTTCCCCATTCGCCGGTCACATCTAGGCCCTAGGCTTGGGTCGTGACAAACTTGGTATCAGAGCCCTAGGTTGAATGATCCTCGGAGTCCAACACACCGCGTTGATTAGAGTCCGATTCATGGTTGTGTTGTGCACCACAACTATGAGTAGGAGGCTATGAGACGTTTTAGGAAATGTTTCCCTTCTCCATGTTCTAAGTCGTGCTGTAGAGTTGAATTAAGTTCTTCCCTAACGGTTGTTCTTTGCTATGCTAGATCATGCCTAATACAAGAGGAAGACGAGCCCGCGCACCCGAGGAACAACCGACCAATGGGGATCTTCGGGATGCCCTTACTTTATTTGCACAAGCTATGGCTAATCAAGCCAACCACGGGACCCAAGCCCCTCAGGCTCCTACCCCGGCATCTCGGGTGAGAGACTTCGTGCGGATGAATCCCCCAGAATTCTATGGGTCTAAGTTAGATGAAGACCCTCAAGAGTTCATTGATGAAGTCCACAAGATATTAGCTATCATGGGCGTGAGGTCAGAAAATAAGGCGGAGTTGGCGGCCTACCAACTAAAAGGAGTGGCCCAAATATGGTACAACCAATGGAAGAGAGAGAAGGGGGCAAACTATGTGGTGCCTTGGGAAGAGTTCAAAACGGCTTTCCTTAATCGATTCTTTCCTCTAGAGCTTAGGGAAGCCAAATTGGTGGAGTTCATGAATTTAAAACAAGGATCTATGAGTGTGAGGGAGTATGCCCTCAAGTTTAACCAACTTTCAAGATATGCTCCACACTTGGTTGCCGACTCACGGTCTAGAATGAATAAATTCGTGATGGGTGTGTCCGACCTAGTGAGTGAAGAATGCCGGTCCGCAATGTTGATTAGTGACATGGACTTGTCCCGCTTGATGGTCTATGCCGAACAAATGGAGGAGGAGAAGTTGAGGAAGAGGAGGGGTCATGAGGCCAAGAGGGCCCGTTTTGAGGGCAAGTTCCAAAGTCGAAGGGGAGGCCGATTTCATCAAGGCCAAGGGTCTTCTCATGCGCCCCATAGGGGGTTTGCCAATGACGTTCCAAGGGCCCAAGGTGTTGGTGGTATGGGTCCTAGTGATGTATGTCCGAAGTGTGGTAAGGGCCATGGTGGCCCGTGTTTGAGAAATACCGGTGCTTGCTACAGTTGTGGGGAAATGGGGCACAAGGCAATGGATTGTCCCCGAAATCGCAACAAGGGTAAAGAGGTCCGTCCACAAGGTGCCAATGCGGTTCCTTTTGGGAGAGGGGGCCGACAAGATGGTGCCCCAAGGCACAATCGATTTTATGCTTTGCATGGGAGGCAAGGGGTCGATGAAGTCCCCGATGTCGTTACCGGTATGTTGAAAATCTTTGACTTGGATGTATATGCACTAATTGATCCGGGTGCCTCTCTTTCTTTTGTCACCCCCTTTGTTGCCAAAAAATTTCATGTTGAGCCCGACTCGTTGCGTGAGTCATATAAGGTGTCTACTCCTATTGGTGCATATATTGTTGCTAGGAAGGTCTATAGAAATTGTCCTATTTGCATCTTGCATAAAATATTGCCTTGTGATCTTGTTGAATTGAACATGGTCGAATTTGATGTTGTTCTTGGGATGGATTGGTTGCATGCATACTATGCTTCTATTGATGGTAGAATCCCGTAGGGTCAAGTTCCCCTAATTCAAGTGAACGCCATTCCTGAGTGGTGAAGCAAATATGGTAGTCAAGGTAGATTCATCTCTTGCATTAAAGCGAAGTTTGATCCTAAGGGGTGTCTTATCACCTTTGTGAGGTTAAGGGATTGGAGTCCAAAAACCCTTCTTATAGAGTCGCGTTCGCGGTCGTAAATGAATTATATTCCTTGATGTCTTTCCTAATGACCTTCCCGATGTTCCTCCCGAAAGGGAAATAGATTTTTGCATAGACCTCCTCCCCGATACTCAACCCATTTCTATTCCCCCTTACCGTATGGCCCCGGCGGAGTTAAAGGAGTTGAAAGAACAATTGAGGGACTTGTTGGAGAAGGGTTTTATTAGGCCTAGCCAATCACCATGGGGTGCACCGGTGTTGTTTTTGAAGAAGAAAGATGGGTCCCTTAGGATGTGTATCGATTACCGGCAACTCAATAGGGTCACCGTCAAGAATAAATATCCTCTTCCTAGGATTGATGACTTGTTCGACCAATTGCAAGGGGCTAGCCACTTCTCTAAGATTGATCTTCGGTCCGGGTATCATCAAGTGAAGGTGAGGGAGGGTGACATTCCCCAAGACAGCCTTCCGGACCTAGGTATGGACATTACTGATTTGTGGGTCATGTCCTTTGGGTTTGACCATGCACCGGCTACCTTCATGGACCTAATGAATAGGGTCTTTAAACCCTACTTGATTCCTTTGTTGTGGTCTTCATTGATGATATTTTAATCTATTTGCATAGCGAGGAAGAACATACGGGTCACTTGAGGGTTGTGTTGCAAAGATTAAGAGAGGAGAAGTTGTATGCCAAGTATGAAATGTGTGAATTTTGGTTGAGGGAGGTTGCTTTCCTAGGTCATGTGGTGTCGGGGGATGGTATTAAGGTAGACCCTAAGAAGACCAATGTGATTAGAAATTGGCCTAGGCCATTGACCCCGTCGGATATTAGGAGCTTCTTGGGCTTAGCGGGTTACTACCGGAGATTTGTGAATGGGTTTTCTTCTATTGCTTCTCCCATGACTAAGTTGACACAAAAGAAGGCTAAGTTTGAGTGGACCGACGAGTGCGAAAGGAGTTTTCAAACCTTGAAGGATAAACTTGTGTCCGCTCCTATATTGTCACTACCGGATGGGCTTGAGGGATTTGTTGTGTATTGTGATGCTTCTAGAGTTGGCTTGGGTTGTGTCCTAATGCAAAATGGTAAGGTGATAGCCTATGCTTCTAGACAACTCAAAGTGTATGAAAAGAACTATCCTACGCATGACCTTGAATTAGCCGCGGTGGTGTTTGCTTTAAAGATTTGGCGTCATTATTTGTATGGGGTACATGTCGATGTGTTCACCGATCATAAGAGCCTCCAATATGTCTTCACCCAAAGAGATCTCAACTTGAGACAAAGAAGGTGGCTAGAATTTCTTAAAGATTATGATATGAGTGTGCATTATCATCCGGTAAAGCTAATGTGGTGGCGGATGCTTTGAGTAGGGTGTCTATGGGTAGCCTAGCTCATGTTGATATTGGTGATAGGGAAATGGCTAGGGAGGTACATCGGTTGGCTAGGTTGGGGGGTTAGGTTGGAAGAGGTTGGTAATGGTGGTGTGGTCGTTTGTTGATGGTGCTAGGTCTTCCTTGGTTGATGAGTGATAGCAAAACAAGATTTGATTCTTCCCTTGTTTGAATTGGAAAGGCTTGGTGACAGAGAGCAAGTGGAAAGTTTTTCTCCCCAGGGGGAGGATGGTGCCTTTAGGTACCACAGGTAGGTTGTGTGTGCCTTGGGTTGATGGTTTTGGGCGAAAATTCTTTGAGGAGGCTCATAACTCTTCTACTCCATCCACCCCGGTCCACCGCAAAATTATACGAGATTTGAGGGATGTGGTATTGGTGGGGAGCATGAAGAAGGACATTTGCCAAATTCGTTCCGTTGTCATAGTTGTGCAACAAGCTCAAGGCGAACATCAAAGGCCGGGTGGTCTAACCCAAGCACATAAGATTCTACTTGAAGTGGAGAAATTAATATGGATTTTGTAGTTGGTTTAACCCAAGACTAGAAATAGGTTTTTTGATTCTATTTGGGTGGTGGTTGATAGGATGACAAAATCGGCTCATTTTCTACCGGTAAAGACAACATATGGGGCGGAAGATTATGCAAGGTTATATATTCATGACTTGGTAAGGTTGCATGGGATTCCTCTATCCATCATTTCGGACCGTGGTACTCAATTTACTTCACACTTTTGGAAGTCTTTTCAAAGGGGTCTAGGTACGAGAGTTAAGCTTACTACGGCCTTTCACCCGCAAACGGATGGACAAGCCGAAAGGACTATCCAAACACTTGAGGATATGCTTAGGGCTTGTGTATTGGAGCTTACGGGTAGTTGGGATGATCATCTTCCATTGATTGAGTTTGCCTATAACAATAGCTATCATTCTAGCATCGGTATGGCTCCTTTTGAGGCTCTCTATGGGAGGCGTTGTAGATCACCGGTTGGGTGGTTTGAGGTTTGTGAGGTGGCCTTGTTAGGACCAGACCTAGTTATGGAGGCTCTTGAGAAGGTTAGGATGATTAGAGAAAGGTTGAAGATGGCCCAAAGTCACCAAAAGTCCTATGCCGATGCGAGGAGAAGGGCTCTTGAATTCCGAGTTGGTGATTGGGTTTATTTGAAAGTGACACCCATGAAGGGTGTGGTTCATTTTGGTAAGAAGGGCAAGTTGAGCCCAAGATACGTGGGTCCTTATAAGGTGATGAGGAGAATTGGCAAGGTAGCTTATGAGTTGGAATTGCCTAGCGAGATGGATTTGGTTCATCCGGTATTTTATGTGTCTATGTTGAGGAAGTGTGTGGGTGATCCGAATGCCATTGTGTCTCTTGATGTTGTGGGTGTTGTTGAAGATAATTTGACCTATGAAGAGGTTCCGGTTCAGATTTTAGATAGACAAGTGAAGAGGTTGAGAAAAAAAGATGTGGACCTTCCATTAAAGTCTTTGGAGAAATCAACAAAGATGATGGAGGCCGAAGCGGACATGCAAAGGCGATATCCTTATCTTTTTCCACTCCACTCGAGCCTAAGGTATTGATCTAAGCCCTTTATAAAATCTCAGGTCTTAAAGTCAGCCCCATGATCATTGCATAATTATGTTTAAGTTGACAAGTTCATTGTGGTTTTACAACTATGTTGAGGTTTTGAAATAAGGTGTAAGTGCATTGTTGCATCCTTATGTGGGCTGAAATTGCAATGTTTGTGTCTCTCATGTACGTTTCTTTAACATTCGGGGATGAATGTTCCCAAGGGGGAGATATTGAAACGACCCCAAAAATGCCCGAAAATGTGCTTTGGAAACACCTATAATTGTAATTTCCATATATCTCAAAATCCGTGCATGATTTCGGAAATTCGACTTCATATTCTTATTTGTGGGGTCACATTGAGTGGGAAATGGGTCTAACCCGAATTTTAGAGCAACCGTATCAAAATTCAAAAATCGCAAAAAATTGCGATTCGGAGGGTCAACTTTAAAGGGGCATATCTCTTAGCACACAAGGAACTGGAAGGGCTGCAAACTATTAGCTCTTTGAGTTAGCTTTCCAACGCACGTTGGTTTCACCTCATTCCGAGTTAGGATGAGGGAGTTAATGACACATTTCGTAAAACACTGTCTGTGCAGATTTGCAATTTTCCAGTTTGAGCTATTTTTTACGCGGGTTGGACGACGTTGTTTTTTATAGAAAGGGGATATGTCCCATACTTAGTCATTTTCTTAACTCCAAAAACACTCTCTAAGCCCTCTCCAAAAAATTCCACCAAGATCTTCAACCAAATTCAAACATCTCAAGCTCTAATTCCGGATTCAAGACTCAATCTCAAGCTTCGATTCTCCATTCCAATCTTCATCAAGGATTCTCCAAAGTTGAGGTATGTGAGTTTGATTGTGGAAACCTTCCTTTCCACAAGTCCAACCATTTATCCTCTATTTCTACTTCAAGTTTATGGGTCCTTACGATTATTTATGAACTCTTGAATTATGGAATTACTACTACACACCCTATTATGGTCCATTTTGCATATTATCATGAAATGGAATTATTATGTGATGTTTATGGTTTACATGCTTCCATGATCAAATTATGAAGGTTGATATATATATGTATGTTGTTGGTGGGATGATTTATATGGATTTTGGAATTGGTTGGACTTAGTATTCTTGAAATACATGATTTCATTTACATGAACAATTGCCCACCTTGTGTTTGATAAAATGCCCATTTATAGAATTCTTAGGAAAGGGAAGGTCCAAGGTACGTCCTATGAGTCGGATGGTTATGTAATTACTGAAATGATGATGAAATGGACACATGTATATGATTTTCTCTATATAAGTGTTGTGAGTCGACCAAGCCTAGTACGGGGGGTAGTAGGCCCGTATAACCGTATCGAGGGGTTGGTACCTTGGTTGCCTAGTACGGGGGGTAGTAGGCCCGTATAACCATATCGAGGGGTTTGTACCTTGGTCCCTAGCTCGGGGGGTGGTAGGCCCGTGTAACCATATTGAGGGGTTTGTACCTCTTTCGCCTCTCCAAGGGGGTGGTAGGCCTTGGAAATACTATATTGATGGTCACTCGCCACACATGTACTACGTCCCACTAAATATGATTTTTATGTAAGCATCATTATACATATCATTTCATTAATATGCTATCTATTGGGTATGATTACGCATTTTTCCTATGATGTCCATCTAATGTAGCATTGCATTGCATCCCATATACTTAGTACATTCAAATGTACTAACGCATACTCTATGCCTACATGATGTCACCATGTAGGGACCGGAGCACCGCTTGACCATCCTCCTCCGCGTGGCTAGTACGATTTTCTATAGTGGTTATTGGTGAGTCCTCCATTTCGGGGACGTTGCTCATGATCTTTTGCTATGTATAAAACTTTTCCTTTCTAGTTATGTTTTGACTATGAGGGTGAGCCCGGTAGTTTGTCTTGGCCCCCGCTAAGTACTCATGTTTAGAGGTGGTGTTGGACAAGTTGTGTATTATGCTTGAGCTTGACTCATCTATGGTATTTATGTATCATTTCTTTTTTTCTTGCTCCCTTAGTCCCGATTTCCCCCTTGATTATGCTTATCGCTTATGGTCATTTAATTGCTTCCGCGACCAAGGATGTGTAATGATACGCTATGAGGCTTGTTTGGGGTTCCTTCGGGTTCCCCATTCGCCGGTCATATCTAGGCCCTAGGCTTGGGTCGTGACAGATACCTTACTCCTCAATCACAACCTCCTTGGCCTCTCTCGCATTACCATATCACGAATTCGGCTCAGCTTCTCATCATCAAACTGTTTTCCTTTAATTTTGTCAAGAAAAGAAGATCTTGCCTCCACACAGGCCAATAATCCTCCTTTCTCAGTTACTTCCAGCCTCATAAAGTCATTGGCCAGAGTTTGAACCTCTCTAGCCAATGGGCGCCTAGAAATCTATAAGTGGGATTCCCATGCTCCTTGCTTTTCTACTCAGGGTATCAGCCACAACATTAACTTTTCTTGGGTGATAAAGAAGAGTAACATCATAATCTTTCAGCAACTCCATACACCTCATCTGCCTCAAATTCAAGTCTTTCTGAGTGAACACATATTGTAAACTGCGATGATCTGTATATACTTCACACCTAACCCCATATAGATAATGTAACACCCAGCAACCACTAGTACATGTGCGGCTAAGTTGACGTAAAAAAAAGGAAATGAGGATATAAATCAACCTTTTTATTAAGAAATGTATATCAAAGTATTTGAAGTGTAAAAACCAATTTTCAGGCCAAGGAAAGACTTAACACAAAAGTTCAAGTTTGAGGTTCATTGTGACAAAGTGTTCCAAAACAGCCACATATATAGCCTATTTTTGAACAAGCATATTTCCAAATCTACAAAGAGTTAGAGAACGTACAACATATCAAATTGAAGGTTTATGAGTCTAGTTTTCAACGCATTAACCGTTTGTTGATACGATATCAGAGTAGAGAGATATTCACATTTTAGTGAGACTGCACAGGCAGCCTAGAGGGTGGGACCCTTAAGTCGGTAGACATTTTATTGGATATATATTACGTCCCAACTTTGTTTTAATTCATTATTTTGTCTCAATTCAGAATACATAGCAGTTCTAAACTCTCTCTAAGATTTCTCCTTCAACCAAATGCAAAACCTATAAGATTTCAAGGTAATTTCCCCGCTAAAAAGTTTGTAGAAGTCGTGTTACTTGTTTCCTCCTCTTTGCTTGTGGGTTGAGGGATTCTTCAAGGAGAAGGAGTCTCGTTTATTTGGTGTCTTAATGCCGTTTTGAGGTAAAAATAGCACTCTTCATATTTAGTTAAGTGAAGTAAAGTAATAGTTGAGGTATGTAATCTAGGACATACGAAAAGACGGTTGGAAAATCGTATTTAGATTGTTATATGAAGTTGGGTTGTTTTAAGGTATTTTCTGGATGTTGTTGTGGCTGGAAGCTTTGGGGCTGATCTGTATAGTTTTGGTTCTTGTTGATATTCAACTGGAAGAGAAGCATAAGTGTTGTAGAGTGTTGAGTTGTTAGTTAGGAACCAAGCTTTTTACTCGATTAATTGTGTATTAGCTATCCTTTTGCTTAACGTGAGTTGTATTATTGTTCATTGTAGATTAAAGTGTTGTAACGGGTAAGGTTTGTCATGTTGCCAAGTTACCTGACTGAAAGGTATGTAATGGTCCTCTTAATTTTCATTCGGCGTGAATCTTTGGTCTTAACGACATGTATTGAGAGAGGCCCTAACCGACGTAGTGTTGTATGTACTTTATTCTTGAGAATCAAGGAGTTAGCCAATATATTGGTTGTTAACATCTTGTTGATATGTAAATGATTATGTACAGAACCTTAGAGTCTAATTAAGAGTTAATCTCCCTAAAGTTAAGTGTCGAGAAGCTAATAAAAAAGAAAGTTAAACCAAGGAAATAAGGTATGAGTTGTCGAGTCTTTATTCACGACCGTCCTTCGTCTACTTGTAGTAGCTGAATTTAAAATATTTTATAACAAGGGTCCCAAGTCATTTTCTTGTATAGTATGCAGATAAGTTACATAACAAATAAAAATATAAATTTTATTATTAAAGGGACCTTGATGGCATTCATTTGAAGTAGTATGCATGGGTCCTTAATGATGCCCTTTCATTGCATTATAATTAGGGGCCCTTGACGATGCCCATTTGATGTATTATATTGGGACTTTGACGATGCCCATTTGCTGTATTACGTTGGGCCCTTGATGATGCCCCATTTATTACATTGAATCCTTTGAGCCCATGACAATGCTCATAGGGTAGCGAGACATTTATGCTATAAATTTCAAGTTGTTGTGTATATGAATTAGAGAGATCCTTGAGTACAAGTCATTGCCTGTGTTCAAATATTTCTATTGTTTTCTTTTATATGTTTATTTAATGCCTTACATACCACTACATATTATTTGTACTGACGCCCCATTATCGGGGGCCCTACATTTCATGTAGCAGGTTCATGTAGAGGTTCAGATAGACCCCTCCAGTAGGTGACGTTGCACTCTGTATTTTGTTGGTAAGCTCCACTTCTCCTGGAGCTCCTGAGTCTATGGGGTGAAGTTGTAGTTCATATGTACATTAATGGGTAGGTTGGGTCCCTGTCCCGACTATATGATGCATAAGACACTCTTAGCGACTTGTAGACTTGTGGTATGTGTTTGAATGTTTTGGAGTGGCCATGTCGGCCTTACTGTTAGCTTACGTTCCTTGTGTTGGCCTTGTCGGCCTTATGCTCATGGTCTTAATGGGCTGGTTTTCAAGCAGATTACCCGTTAAAGAGATCTTGTTAGCCTGTCCTGCTTTCCTCATCAGTTAGGCATATGTGTTCATATGTTTATCTAATTTGCCCAAGTATGTTAGGAGTTTAATTATATGAGTTATGCTTGGTATGCTAGGTCAGGTGAGGCAACGGGTGCCTATTGCGCCTCCCCAGGAATGGGGCGTGACAGATAATGCCTCCACTACTTCAATGCAAATATAACTGCAGTCAACTCCAAATCATGAGTGGGGTAGTTATGTTCATGCACTTTCAATTGCCTTGAAGCATAGGGAATTACATTCTCTACTGCATTAGCACTGCACCTAAACCAAAATAAGATGCATCAGAATAAATAATAAAATTATTACCTTCCACAGGCAAGGTAAGAATGGGTGCAGTAGTCAACAAGGTCTTGAGTTTCAGGAAGCTCTCTTCACACTCATCCGACCATAGAAATAGAACATTCTGCTTGGTCAAATTGGTCAGTTGTGAAGCAATGGAAGAAAATCCCTTAACAAATCGAAGGTAGTAGCTAGCTAGACCAACAAAGTTCCTTACCTCAGAAACATTAGTGGGCCTCGCCCAACTCTTCACTGCTTCAATCTTCTGGGGATCCACCATCACTCCATTCTTAGAAATCACGTGCCCCAAGAAGGACACTGAATCAAGCCAGAACTCACATTTGAAGAATTTGGCATAAAGTCTTTTCTCCCTTAACAATCCCAGTACAATTCTCAAATGCTTCTCATGTTCCTTCCTGCTCTTTGAGTAGATCAGAATATCATCAATAAATAAAATAACAAAGAGGTCCAGATATGGCTTAAAAAGTCCATTCATCAGGCTCATGAAAGTAGCAGGGGCATTCGTAAGCCCAAAAGACATTACTAAGAATTCATAATGCCCATACCTGGTTCGAAAATAAGTCTTTAGCACATCCGCTGCCTGCATTTTCAGTTGATGGTAACCTGACCTCAAATCAATTTTAGAGAACACACAAGCACCCTGTAACTGATCAAACAAGTCATCAATGCGAGAAATGGGGTACTTGTTCTTAATAGTCACCTTATTCATCTGTATGTAGTCTATGCACATCCAAAAGCTACCATCCTTCTACAAAAATAAATCTGGAGCACCCCAAGGAGAGGCACTTGGTCTAATAAAACCTTTACCCAATAACTCCTAAAGTTGGGCCTTTAACTCCCTCAACTCAGTCGGGGCTATTCTGTAAGGTGGAATGGAAATGGGGCGAGTCCCCAGCTCCAGGTCAATACAAAAATTAATATCTCTATTTGGCGGCATATCTGTAGGAAAAACATCCACAAACTCATGGACTATCGAAACAGACTCAATCGAAGGCACTTTGGAAGTATCATCCCTGAGATGTGCCAAGAAAGCTGAACAACCCCTACTCACCAACCTCTTACCATGAAGAAAAGAGATAATCCGAACTGGGGCGAGAATATAATCACCCTCCCACACTAGTGGATCATTCCCAGGCTTGGCCAAGGATACGGTCTTAGCATTACAAACTAAGATAGAAAAATTTGGAGAAAGCTAAGTCATACCCAGAATTACATCAAAATCAACCATCTCCAGAATAATTAAATCTATATAAGTTTTTCTCCCCACAAAAGTCACAAGACAAGACCTATACGCTTTCTCAACTAGCACGGACTCACCAACAGGAGTAGAAACATGAATAGGCATGTTAAGTAAGTCATAATGTAAATCGAGTCCATTAGTTAATGAGGAAGATACATAAGAAAAAGTAGATATAGGATCAAACAATACGGAAGCCATACGATCGCAGACCAGAAGAGTATCTGTGATAACAACATCGGATGCCTCTGCCTCTGGCCTCCCAAGGAAAGCATAACAATAGGCTCTATCCCCTGTCTGACCATTGGCCCTGCCGGGCAGCGCTTCAGTAGTACCAACTAGTTGGTTTCTCAAATGTGAACTAGGGGTGAGCATGGTATAGTATGGTACGGTACGGTATTTCAAAGTTTCGATATCGTAATTTCGGTATTTGGTTTTTAAAATATTATACCATTACCATACCAATTTAATTTGGTATGGTTGGTATTTTGAAGTTCGGTTTCGATATTCTACGGTATGATAAATCGGTAACCATAGTTTGTTCAACTTCAACTAATATATACTCGTATAATAGAGTATTATGACTTCGACAATTAAAAAAAGTTCTCAATTGTATCATACTAACACATAACACATGTAGAAATATATATTCAAAATAAAGTACAAACAACTTCTTTTGTTAATCAATTAAATTTAAATACATTTCAATCAAAATAGAGTAGTCAAAGTTTCAACTTCTTAACATTTGGTTTATACTAATATTAGGTTGCATATTTGTTAGTATTTTAGTAATATATATATGTTATTTATGTAAATATATACTTCGGTATGGTTTGGTATATTATTTCTAAATACCAAATACCGTACCGAATACCAAAAAAATTAAAATGTATACCATATACCATACCAAATACCATAATACCAAAACCACGGTATTAAAAATTTTGGTATGGTATGGTAATTCGGTATATACCATACCATGCCCACCCTTAATGTGAACGCAGAACCGAATCTTATTATTCGAACATGTCATACAACTAAAAACTCCTTAAGTAGTTAGTATTCACATTTGATAATCGATGTATTTGTTTCCACATAACACTAGTACCACACCGTAAAAGTCTACTAGATCCATCTATAGAACACATCATACATATCAAGAAGATTGTACCAAAATAGCCCACACATTTCTACCCATTAAAAAGCTACAAAACATTATCAAATCCGTTCGGTCTCTAGCCCAAGCGATATGCATTCTTTTTTAGATCAGGTCGATAGCAAAAGTAACCCACTTCATAACTCTAACTAAGTCAGCATCGGTATTGTTGTAGTAGCATAATCATGACCCTCTTTGATATACACACAATCAATCTATGAAATCATAGTAGAGATTCTGACCTTAATTGGTGCAACATAATTTCATCATTCGCTACGCAACCCATAAATGTTATGAAAACTTTACTAACTGCATTTTCCCAAGTAATAGTGTTCATTATCTGGTCGTCCCTTATGACTCTTCTTGAATGTTGTCACCTTGGCAAAGTCATATGGCTTCACCCCCTCTACCTCCATCACAAAATTACTCCCTTTCTGAAAAGATTTTACTAAAGCAGCCACCTATAAAGCTTGAATATGCAAATCTGACCTCAATCCCTTCACAAAGTGGCGAATTCGCTCTTTTGAACTGAAGCAAAGCTGAGTCACATATCTGGATAAAGCACAAAATTTGATCTCATAAGCTGTGACATATATCTTTCGTTGTTCTATATTCAGAAACTCATCTCTCCTTATGTCCCTCAAAGTTCCAGGTATATACTTCTCCATGAAAAAGCTAGAAAATGTTGCTCAAGTCATAGATAGTGCCTTTGTTGGTCGGCACTCAACATGAGACTGCCACCACCTCTTGGCATCTCCCTGAAACTGGTATATCACAAACTCAACACCAAACCTTTCCACTATATCTATCTTATGAAGCAACTCATGACAATCAACAAGGAAATCATAAGTATCTTCGTATTCAGTACCATGAAGAATGGGGGTTTCAACTTTAAGAACTTAACAAAGAGATCATGTTGGTCACTAGACATTACATGCCCATAGTGAATCGGGGAAACATATCTATTCCCAAGGGCGTATCCTCTCTTGCTAGTATTGGTGTTGTCACTTCTGTTGCTCTAGTTCTAACCATATGTGAAATAGAGTCAAGGAGGTTAGATACCAATTTGTATAACCTAGATACCAATTAGATTCAAGTAATCGCACGAAAGAAGTAAAGATTGGAGTTTTCTAAAGTCCTATAGCCTCTCGAAGAAAAGTAAAAATGTCCCCGTACCATTCCGTAAGACTCTACTAGACTTGTCCTTGTGTGATGAGATCATCGAACCTAAGGCTCTGATACCAAATTTGTCACGACCCAAAACGAGTCATGAGTGGCACCCATATTTAACCTCCTAGGTGGGCAAACCAATGAATTCAAACCCCAACTTATATTAATTGTTCAACTTATGAATTACAACCATAATGCGAAAGCTCAAATTTTATTAATGTAAGAAACACAAATCCACTAAAGTCTATTAAAAGATCATTTTACAAAACCTTAAAGTCATCACATCAAGCACATCTAATCTCCAAATACTAAGTCTAAGAGTATCAAAGGCACCGGAATAAATAAATGAAATAGTTTATGTCCAAAAACTAAGGACATCATGCCATGACCGAGAGAATCCAACAGGAGCTAGAAGGAATAGCTCAGCCTGAAACTGATATGCTGGAGACTGGCTAGAGCTGAGGGCAAGTCGAAGTCACTGATACACTCGCTGCACTCCACAAAAGGAAAACGAAGAAAACGAAAGTAGGGGTTAATACAGGGCAACATGTATTGAGTAGATATTATCGGCCGACTCAAAATAGAAACTAATATGCAATAAGCAATAGTATAAAATCAACTATGGCACTTAGCTGGTGGCAAGCAACAAACAACATGAACAAGTGACAACATCATTGAAGCAAGTACGTAATCAGTCAACAATATCAAGAACACACATGAGGAAATGAGTTCTTTGAGATTGAGTACATTAAGTTAATTTAATATGTTTTTCTTTAATGTTACCGTGCCAGAACGTGACACCCGATCCAATAATATCGTGTCGGAACGTGACACCTGGTCCAATAATACCGTGCCGGCTCGTGGTAACCGATAAAAATATATCGTGCCGGCTCGTGGTACCCGATCCAACAATATAGTTAATTCATCATTCTTTATCATCTTTTTCCACTTCCTTAACAATATTTCACTAAGCCTTTTTTATTCAAGGCATCGCTTTAATAGAACAAGTTCAAGATTATGAATTTCGCGGTCTTGGGATTACAGACCAATCACAACAACACATGAATCATCCAAACCACAACAGACAAGTACATAGAAAATTTCACAATATCACTCAATGACTATCAATCACTATTACGAATCTATCTATCACATAGAATAAACCATAACCTATCTCTACCGAAGGACCGAAGTCAAGCAAGCTAACTCCCCAATGCTTTTCCTCTCCTCAATGTCTCAGAACGTTTCCAATCTATCAAGTATACAATATTCATAAGCAAACGAGTTTGTAGACACTCATATTACTAGATATTTAGCCTAGACTCAAAAATCCACCCAAATCTATAATCAATTTCCTAAAGTTCAAGCCTAAGGGTAAGTCTAGATTCCTCAAATTATCATAACTTTAATGGTATTGAATTAATACAATATACCTAATATTTAAGTATAGATCTCAATATATCAAAACTTAGTTTATAATATGATAACAAATAAAAATGGAAAAATTATATAACTAAGCTAACATTTAGTACCTAATTATACTACATGACTATAGTTTCACTTCATTATAGAAAATGGGTTATATTTAAGAAAAGGGTTATGGTGGGTCCCAGCGTTTAAGTATAAATCGTTTAGAATCCAATTTCCCTTTTATACAAACCTACCCACTATCTCTCTCTTCCACTCCCACATAATTATCGCCTTTATTCTCTCAAGTCTCAACTTACCATAAATCTCTCAATTCACCCACAAATCTCTCAACAGAATCAAATTCTAATTTTGAAAAAATTACCTCCTAATCGTTCAAATTCGTTTACAGGTATCATTTATTTTTATTTTTTTACTCCATCAGTTTTTAATCGATTGTATCTATATAAATTTTTTCATTTTCCCCAAATTTTTCATAGTTTGAAAGCCAAAATCAAGATTCCTTTTGTTTAGTAATCACAACTGTTCTAATCATGGAGGAACAATCTCCATCAAAGAGAATCACTAGAGGTATACATTTGCATGCAATAGAATCGGTACGAAATTCATCCTTTTCATTGGGTTTAACTCAAGATTTTGAACCAATTGCAGGTTCTATTGCCAAATCTAAAAAAAGAAAAGTACAAGAATCATCTTCCAGTCAAAATAACTCAAAAGCAATCGGAGAAGATGATTATGTCGCAATGGATCAAAAATCACTATGAAATATGATTATGTTGAAATGGACCAACAAGTAGCAGACGATTTTAAGGTAGCCCTTATTTTATTTTTTTTCTTTTTGTATATGGATAATTTAAGTTGTATATGACATAGTAAATGAATTGTAATTTCATATAATTGTATATATTTCATAATTAACATCGAGCATATGTATGCATAACCAGTTGTGTTATTGTTTATAGTTATACAAGTCCAATTGATATATTTATACAACTACAACGATTTGTATAATGAAGTTATATTATTTCTATACAAATATTTAAATAGGTCGAATTATACAAGTCCAATTGATATATTTATACAGCGATTTGTTACTATATTATATTAACTTGTTGACTTAAAATACATAACGACTTGTATAAAATTCATCAAATACACAAATAAAACTGTAACATATACAAACTAATTAACCAAAAATTATTCAATTACATTCACTTGTTGAGTTAAAATACATAACAACTTGTATAAAGTCTATCTAATATACAAAAACAAACTGTAACATAGGCAAACCGTTAGAAGTAATGAAAAATCACTAAATTATTTTAACTTTTTGACTCAAAATATATAACGACTTGTATAAAATCTATCTAATGTACAAATCAAATAGTAACATATACAAACTGATACAAGTACTTAAAATTACTCAATTTTATACACTCGTTTAATTAAAAAATTTATCGAATTGTATAAAATCTATTTAATATACAAAACAAATAGTAACATATACAAAATGATACAATTAATCGAAAACCACTCAATTATATGTTTAGACAAAAAATCACTCATAAACAATTTTAGTGTGGAATTCGATACCAATTATATACATCTACAAATGAATAGTCTGTGTTTTCTCAAAAAGAAGAAGTCTTCTTTTGGTAATATATCCTAATTAAACTAAACGAGCTTTAATTAAGACATTCCTTAATTAACGCTTAATTAGTTAGATATAATTAATTATAAATAGGCCGAATTATACAAATCAGAAACGTAATAACTATTTAAACTATAGCTATAATGCGTAAATAGGCAAACTATAGCTAATGAGCCCTATTATGTTTCCTATTGTAGCTATTTATGAAATTTTCCCAATAAAAAATTTCAAACAACGAAAATGGATATGAAGTCACTGGTGTTAATCTACCATTAAACAAGTATGCATAATTTTCTTAGGCAATTGATCTATTCTACCCATTATCACATTATAAGATTATCATCACCTCATCATCATGGCAATTATCATCCATTAATATATGTCCTCTTAAAAGAAACCATTCTTCCTTAAACAAATTGGATATTACCTCCTTTCATCCACAATTTCACCTCAATCAATATGTGTAACCTTATTCTGTATAACTTAACATATAATAGTAATTTCTACACCTAACCTATATAATAATAATAATAATAATAGTAGTAGAAGAAGAAGAAGAATAAAAATAAGAATAACAACAACAATAACAATAACAATAACAATAATAATAATTCCCACCCCTACTATTAATTAAGAACATTGAAGATTCAAAAAATATTACCTGGATGTCGTCTTCCCTGGTAGACGCCACAGGTAGTGTTTTCTTGTCTAAATTATCTTTCTTCTATAGATTATTTACTACCTTAATTATTATACAAGACTAATTATAAAAGTGGTGCATTACTAATTTTAATGTTATTTTCTTTAACCACCAACTAAATTAATTATTAAAATTATCCCATTAATAATATAATTGGTTACAAATAGTCCAAAATGTCCATTTAAAATCTATCGGAAGAATCTTTTATGAAATAAAAAGCTCTAGTACTCAAATGGCCTAATGGGTGGTTACATCTGGATATTTGGCTAATAAAATGGATCAGCGTATATGACTTAACGACTCTCAAAAGCATAAACAGTCTAGCAACGTGCTTATAGCCTTGTACCAAGATTTTCCCCTCTCTGATTCGTGTAATAAACATTTGTTGCATGATGTTGATATCAAATTATTATTTTTGAGCACCTGAAATCTGTTATCAAGGTCCTTATATCAGTCTGTCATTTTAATCCTTGATCAGTAGAAACGGTGATGAACTTGAACATGAGCTGACTAGAAGAGTTGTTTTAACAAATGCAGGCATAATACTAATCTTATTCCTTCGAGAAAAAATGCTTAGCATTTCCATCAATGTCTTTACTAACTTTGCTAAAACTGACAGTCGCATTTGTATGCCAGAGTTATGTCGTTCTTTTGATAGTAATTTAAAGAGCCATTCTGAAGGAGTGTAAGAACATACATTTTACTTTAACGACCAATGTTAAATGTAAGCAAAAAAAGGGAAAACTCAGATTCAACTCCTTAGGGAAGAAATCATCCAAATCATAATTTTCTTCGAGTGTAATATAAAAACTTAGAAGTAAAAAGAAATTCTCTATTTCAAAGCGAATGGAATAGCCTACAGGTTGACGTATGTGAGTATATTAATAAAATACTTTGTCATAACTATTTAGTTGCCTATTCGTATGACAAATTGTGAGGACTTACTATGAAATCCATCTACTAAGACAACATGTTTTGTTATAATTAATGGTTGAACCCTAGTTGAATGTAATATGTACAAACTCTTTGGCTTTCAATTGTTTATTTAGCATCTTATAATAAAGGGCAAAAAGTTCAATCAATATTTTATTTGATTTTTATCTTGATATAATGTGACTTGAAGCTTTAATTAATAATGTTGGGAGGAGAAAAGTGGCTCAGTGGGAACCTCTTCCAAATATACTATATGAATTTTGGCAATGTAATTGGATATGTAGTCTTTGTTTTACTCCTTTCTACAATTTAAGTTACATGTAGATTTTGGAATGATTCTATTGTAGTGGCTGATATTTGGCTTTGTACATTTTAACGTCATTATCATTTTTTAGTAATGTTATTATTCTGGTATTCACTTTTATTGATTGATGCGAAATACATGTACACAACACGTACTCTAAACTTGTGAATTATTAAACACGTTAACAAGGATGAAATAAGGAAATAGTTGTTGGCTCTACTTTTGGTCCTTAATTGTTGGATATCTTAGGAAAAATATTCAGTCACAAAATTGTAGGGAAACTCTCCTTAAAGATATAAATTAGGAGCACAAAAACTACAAAGAGTCTATAAGAATGAAAACTAACATATAATAGAGGAGAATAAATTTATGTATTCTTGATATCTTCTCTATCCCAAAAGAAAGACTTTTGAGTATTTATAGATGAATTATATACCATAATATGGTTAAAGAGCTCCAACAATCAAAATAAGAATAATGGACTATTAATAAAATTAATGGCTAATTAAGAGGAATAATGTCCAAGTAACGAATCGTTACAATTGAAAAATTAACGTTTAGACATTATGTTAAAAAACATGGCCAAACAAAGGCTATTCAAGGATGGGATAATAAAGTCCAAAAGTTCTCATAAAGAAAGCCATAAAGGCTAATTAAATGCAAGAATATAAAAAGTTGATATAAGTAATATATTTGAGATATATATTATAATTTTTTTTCCAACATTAATTATGCGTTTAATAATTCACAAATAAAAATTACTTATTATATGACTTGATTGGGAAAAAAAAATCAAACATGTTTACGTATAATTGTAACTCTCTAAACTTCAACTTGCAAGAAAACAAACTAATTGTAATTCTTCCATAAAATAAAACAAACTAGATAGAATCCTAAAGTAGCAATAAACGAATTCTAAATCTACTAAAACTTATTATAAAAAAAAAAGTAAAGTAAACTTAAATAATCTTCTAGCTCTTCATACTCAACAAAGTCTTCAAAATTAATCTCCTCCTCTATAGCAGAATTGATAAATGAAAACGAGCATGAGCCTGATACAGAGTGCAATTGCAGAAATTTTGATGAATATATTCAACATATGCGGTAAACAAGCTAGTGGTTTGATGAATGCGATGTAACACATGAAACTGATTGCAAATATTTCGATCAACGCATAAAAGATTATGCAAAGGCATGCTGGAAAACCGATACAAATTGCTACGCCTACGCGACGTCCATCTTCTATGTCTGCCATGTTTACTATTTTGTATTTTGTTGAGAGCTGAGATTTTGAGGAGTATTTATAGATCGTAAAATGTAGTAATTTTTATGTATTAAACGCATAAATTAGAAGGAAAGTGTGAATAAGGAAGTTTAGTATATTTTTTTTTTCTCTAAACTATTGTAAAGGTAACAAACTAATAATTAGTACGTGTTACTCCTTTCGTCTTTTTTTTTAAACTGTTTTTTAAGTTGCTTCTATTAAAAAAAGGTAAATATTTTTGTAATTTTAAGGTTATAATTAAAAATAATTGTCGTGATGATTATTTTAGTACAATTTTTGGAGCCAAAACAATTGTTAAAATGAGAAGGAGAAAATAATAAATTATTTCCTTTTTTACTTCGTGAGTTGGTGAATGCTTCGTCGATGTTTGGTTAATTTAGAGCTTTTCCTGCGCCTAATAGTTCCATGAATATTCTTCCAAATATACATTGTCCAAAAGAATTTTTACACTCTTTATAATTTAACAAATTATAGTAAATTATTAGCAAATAACAATTTCTTGAAATTACTGATTTATATTTATTGCAATAGTTAAAAATTCCATATATAACAGTGGTGTTAGTTCTTGGATTTTATTTTATTGCACTAAATTTACTGAAATAACTTTTGTAGTGAAAAAATCAATGGATTTTATTGAAGTGTCATAAAAATTCATAAAAAAGGTTTGTAAGCAAAAGGTCATTCATTTTTGCCTTGAATTACAAAAGGCCTAATACATAAATATGAGTTTTAACTTGATTTTAGCTAATATCTATGTTCTTCAACTTTCGTTGTGCACAAGTAGACATTTGAACTGGTACAAAATTGAGCAACTAGACACATGTGTCCTACATGACATAATACACATAGGACTCCACATAGGACATAAATTATCATGTAGGATGTCACATAGGACACATGTGTCTATTTGTTCAATTTTATACAAATTAAAGTGTCTACTTGTGCACAACCAAAGTTGAAGGACATAAATGCCAGCTGAAATTAAGTTAAAGAACACGTTTATGTATTATGTCATTATAAAACTTATTAGAAAAAAAATAAGAGATATTTTATAGGATACTAAATAAAAAAGTATATTAAAGAATTGTTCAATAACTTTATGTAAAACTTAAATAAAATGGAATGATTCTTCCATTGAATAAAATGTGGGTGACTTTTTAGTGGTGTTCAAGGTAAGTTGATTTTTCAGAGAAGCAAATAAAGTGGCAGACGTACTTGTGAAAATGACGAGTCCGGAACCTATTTGAGTCACAAAGAGATAAAATTGACCAAAACAAGCCACTATTCTAGTAAGTAACTAAAATAGGTTTAGTGTAGATTTTTTTTCCGTTTTATCCAATATTTCAAACGGTTTCCGTTACCCTTAACGTCTATATTTTAATATAAAACAAAAAAAAAAATTCCACTTTATAAAGTGTAAGTTTTTTTTACACTTTGTAAAGTGTAAGTTTTTCTTACATTTTGTAAAGCGTAACTTTTTCTTACACTTTATAAAGAGTAACTTTTTCTGACACTTTATAAAGTGGAAAAAAAAGTTTCGTTTTAGAAAAAGAAATATTTTTTTTCGTTTTACATTAAATTGTGTCTCTTTATGTAGTTTTTGCAGTATTTGTCATACAATTATATTGATTTGACATATCATAAAAATGGAAAAAATTATTACATTATGATCTGTGATACAAAACGATTTCTTATTTGTGATACAATCCGCTTAATCATAATGATCTATGGTGTTGTATTTTGGGAGATGGTAGTTAAAAGTTCTTTCATTTTCATGTCGAGCCTGCTGATTATGTGTTTGCATTTGTATGTGGAGTCGATTGAATTTGGAAAGATTGTCTTATCATTTTAAATTTTCCAGTGTTGGTTGCAAATTTTTAAGTCGCTTAGGTTATTGGTAGAAGAGCTCGAACGCCTCATATGGTGGTAGTAGCTAAAGAAAGATGTTTTAACTGTGTTAATTTATTCTTGTATCAATTTATATGTAACTTCTTATTTGTATTTTTGGTCATCCTCGAGTCATTTTTATATTTTCAAAATTTTTCATTCACTTTTCCTTTTAAAAAAAGAACATACACAAAAATAATAATACTATACACAATTAAAATAATAATACTATAGATAATATCACATCATATGAAGAATATTTTAGAATTTTTTTTATAAATTTGATCCAAATTAAATAATATTAAGAGTATCTTTCAATTGTGCTAGCCGAACAACCAAAAAGAAAGAGCAAGAATTTGGGAGGTGATATTAGGATCCATTTTGATAATACAGGAATATCCTGCACCAAAGTATTTATAGTATGAACATACATGAATTTTTTCATTCACTTTTCTTCAAAAAAAAAAAGATACATACACAAAAATAATAATATTATGTTCCATAATCCTTTCTTGAAATCCGTAGAATATCTCGCGGCCTAAGTCCCGTATATCCATCCTCATCTTCATTGTCCCTCTTCCTTTTCTTGGCCGGAAGATCCTTTATGTTCACATTATTTACAATTCTTTTAACAACCTTTTTTCTTTCGGGTGTTTGAAGCATATCATCCACTGGCATAGTGAAAGTAATATCTGGAGACGAGAGTGGAGACGAAGCGGTCAGAATCAAAAAAATAAAAGAATACCCACTTTCTATGAAAATATAGACAAATATTGAAAAGATATTAAAAAATATTTGTTTACATATATAAATAATCAAAATTTCAATATGAATATAGATTTCAATTCAATGGTAAAAAATATTTACATTTTGAAGAACCAATGGTATATATAATTAAGGCATTGTTGATCTTTCCGGTTGGTTTCACCCTTTCTTCTAGGAAACTTTCAAACCCCTCAACACATCTTCTAAATTCACCTCTAAGTTTTCGTTTTTTTTTTCAAATCTTTGACATTAACTTTCAACCCCATCCTCTTCTACCAATCACCTAAGCCACTTAAAAATTTGCAACCAAAACTGAAAAATTTAAAATGATAAGGCAATCTTTCCAAATTCAATCGACTCCACATATAAATACAAACACATAATAAGCTGACTCGACATGAAAATGAAAGAACTTTTAACTACCATCTCCCAAAAAATAACATCACAGAATATTATGATTACGTGGACTGTATCACAAATAAGAAATCGTTTTGTATCACAGATCATATTGTAATAATTTTTTTCTTTTTTATGATATGTCAAATTAATATAATTGTATGACAAACACTGCAAAACTGCATAAAGAGACATAATTTAATGTAAAACAGAAAAAAATATTCCTTTTTCTAAAATAGAACTTTTTTTTCCACTTTATAAAGTGTCAGAAAAAGTTACACTTTATAAAGTGTAAGAAAAAGTTACACTTTACAAAATGTAAGAAAAACTTACACTTTACAAAATGTAACTTTACACTAAAAAAGTTTTGTTTTATATTAAAATACAAACGTTAAGAGACTAACAGAAGCCGTTTGGAATATTGGATAAAACGGAAAAAAAATCTACACTTAGCCTATTTTAGTTACTTACTAGAATAGTGACTTATTTTGGTCAATTTTATCTATTTGTCGCTCAAATAGGTTCCGGACTCGAAAATGACCTTTACATTAAATTTTTTGAACACAAATTTTTGTTTTGTGGGAACTATCACTTTTTATGACAGCTACTCTTGAAGTTGATCAATAGTGTGAGGTGGTCATCAAACGGACGTGGTGCAACAGATGAGATTGCACTTTCTTTAATAGAAGTTTTGAATTAGAATTCTGAGTATAATAAAATCTTTTATAAAATGTGCTTTCCTTCTAATAAAAAAATAAAAGGGAGTGGGTGCAAGGGGGGTCAAGCAATCTTAAAAAATAGTTACCTTTCATGCACAAAATCACAAACCTCCCTGCATATTCAGATGTCATTGATCTACAAGATCACAATGCAAAAATATAGTTTAGGACAAACACGTCATAATTAAAAGCCTTTCAAAACATATAAAAGTGATTCTAAGAAAATAAGCACACTGAAACTATCACAATTAATAATTATATACAGAATTCGTGTTTTCCATGTAGTATCTACAAGGTTCTTCGGATTGGGCTCCTCTCTCCTTTCCTTATTTTCATTTTCTTCAAGTTCTAGCTTCGATTGATGACACATGACATAGGTTAGATTTAATGACTAAGATTTAATTAATTAAAATATATTCTCTTTTCTCCATATTCCCTCCAATCTTTCGATGCTTTCACTTAGAGGTGTCAAAAATGAACCCAAACATAGGTAACCCGCCCAACCTGTCCAAAATTTTAAGGGTTGGGCTCATGATAATTTGAGTTGGGTTCAATCTCAACTTATTCAAGTTTTAACCCATTTTAAGACTCTTTATTTGCATTGATGTAATGTATATTCCTATATTGAAGGTATGAATTATTATCTATTTTATATCTTTTAGAATTTATCTATCCATTTGTAACTATTTTTAAAAAAAAATCTTGAGTTGAAATTCAAATTGTAGTCATAAAAGTTAAATATCAATATGCTAAAATTATTAAAATTGAGCGGGTCAAGACCCAACCCGCTTTTTAGCTCATTTGAGCCCAAAGTAAACTTAGGCGGGTCAGGACCCAACCCGATTTCTATTACAACTCATTTTAATATATCCAATTTCAACCCAATCCATCCAATTGACACCCCTACTTTCACTTTTCAATCTAAAATACCACTAATCATTAAAATAATCTAGATATGCACAGAGCATAGATATCACAAAAAAAACCTATATATTCCCTCATGTATGTCTGTTTTACTTGACCTACATCTTTTTTTAACTCTGATTTGATTTACGTAACTTCTCTGTAGACTTATAAGATAGTACTAATATCTCCCAGAAACATTGACACAGTACATTTGCTGAACTCAACAATAATTGAGTTAGATACAATAGTAAAGTCTCAATTCTGTCAGTTAACTACAGTGAGAAACATTGATGTAATAATTTAAATAAACTAGATACAATATAAGATTTGTATACCTTGTCGTAGCGAATTAAATCACAAACTGAAAGTATTGCTCCAAAACCCTTCTTTGAATCACTAGGAGACAAAGACTGTGTATTTCACAAAGCTAAATACTTTTTGGTGTTTTTGTTAAGAGAAGAAAGAAAATTATTTTTCCTTGTCTTTCTTATTCTTTTTGTTGTTTTTGCTTTTTATTTTTACGTTCTACCACTTTTGAGGGAAGAAACACTCCCTTCTTGAAAGGGAGTGCAACTGTTAAAATGTAACTGTTCCATCCAATCTTTTTGAAAAGCAGACAACTAATTTATCTTATCCTTTTATTTTCAAAGAAAACAAAATGGGTCGGAATTGGGTTGGTTCACATGGGCGATTCATGACCCGTGAAATTTGACCTGAAATCTAACATCTCCCACTTCGCACATGATGGACAAGACACCTAATTCATATAGCAAATAGTTCGTGCGACCTGCGAGCATTAAGAGCTTTTTCAAAAGAAATTCAAGCTCCACTTATAAGTTCAATCACATGTGGAAAGAATTCATTACAAAACTGAGGATTTTATAACTCACAATACCCCAGACGTCATTTACTACTCCAGTGGTTAAATATCTGATCCCTCATCCTCTTATAGAGGTGAACTCAAGTTCATGTTCAACTTTATATACACAATTACACTCGATACCTATAAGGTTAGTGTAATAGCCAGCTTGTGTATACAAGTTACATTATTATTAAATTAATCATCTTTCCTTTCTACTCGAATCTATCCGTTCCAACTCAACTGCTTTCCTAGACATGCACTGCATTGCCGAATCATTCATGGTTATTAGTGACATGCTAAAGTAGTAACATTGATTGAAACTTCAAGAAAAGGTAAAAGGTCGAAGGATATTTCAATAATAAGTTATTTTAACTTATTAGGGTCTCACACAATGAAGAAGCAGGGAACCATTCTTTCATTAACCCAATGATCGCTTAACACACGTGGTATGAAACATGTGCTACGATGTTTTCACCTTATATTAGTGCATGTGTCTCATTCTTTTAATTATCAAACATCGTATAGACTTTAGTCTAGACACCTCTAGATGTCCAACCTGAGTTTCTCTCTTTAGTGATCCTCAAATTTATTTTCTTAGAGAGACTCTTGTCTAGTTTATAAAATAAGTCATAACATGGTAGTGAAAATCATCTCTTCACGCTCTTTAACGTAAGAGACGATTGCTTGTGTGAGAGAGCCAATCTTGCGACTCGTCTGACACTCTTTATATCTAAAAACATTATCACATGCATATGAGATATGAATATAAATTCAAAATAGTCATACATTAATGAGAATATTATAACAACCAAGTTATTTTACAATACATAAATATTATCATATCCTATGCAAACCTAGAGCCTTAACATGTTTCTTAAACAAGTCTCTAGAGATCGCCTTTGTAAAAGGCTCAGCTATCATTTCACATGTAGGAATGTATTGCAAAGTTATTTCTCCACTTGCTACTATGTCTCTCACAAAGTTATACTTGATTTCAATGTGTTTGATTTTGCTGTAATACTTAGGATCCTTTGTGTATGCGATAGCCGCTTGAATGTCACAATATAGAATAATTGGACCCTTAAAATTCTTTGCAACATTCAAACGCTAAGAATCTCTTTAACCAAACAGCTTCTTGTACTGCAGACACACAAGCCACGAATTCAAATTCCATGGTTGAAAGAGATGTGCAAGTTTGTTTCTTACTTTTCAATGAAATAGCACCAACCATTAAGTAAGAAAGCATAACCGGATGTTGATTTTCTATCATTCCGATCACCAGCCCAATCAGTATATGTATAACCTCTTATGAATAAATCAGATCCATTATAACATAGTGAATGATCTACAGTTCCCTTCAGGTATCGACATATTCTGTTTACTGCTTTCCAATGATCTCTTCTAGGATTGGATTGATACCTGCTAACCAAACTTACGGCATAACAAATGTCTGGGCGAGTACACATTATAGCATACATCAAACTCCCGACAGCATTAGAATATGGAGCTCGATACATGTCTTTCTTTTTTTTCCAGCCTTTGGACACATTTCACGGCTTAAGGTTTCACCACTTGCAACAGGAGTATCTATGGATTTGCAACTATTCAGTCTAAAGCGTTCCAATATTTTCTTTGTGTAAGTTTCTTGAGATAAACTCAAAAATTTCTTGGAATGGTCTCTTTGAATCCTAACACCCAATATATAGTCTGCTTCACCCATATCTTTCATATCAAATGATTTTGAAATTCATGACTTGACAGTTTTCACATACTCCAAATTATTTCCAGCTTATAAAATATCATCTACATAAAGAGAAAGAATTACAAAATTTTCATTGGACTTTTTCACATAGATGCAATGGTCCTCATCAATCATGGTGAAATCAAATGACATCACCTCCTTATGAAATTGCAGGTACCACTACCTTGAAGATTTCTTTAGGACATAAATCGATCTTTTCAATTTACAAATTTTCTTTTCTTGGCCTTTAATAATGAAACCTACCGGTTGTTCCATGTAGATTTTCTCATTTAATTCTCCATTGAGAAAAACGGTCTTGATATCCATTTAATGTAATTCTAGATCTAAACGTGCAACAATAGCTAAAAGTAATCTTATGAAGGTAAACTTCACAACTGGTGAAAAAGTTTCCTCATAGTCTATTCCAACTTCTTGAGTAAAATATTTTGTCACCAATCGTGCTTTGTGTCTTGCTATTGACCCATCTGGTTTGTGATGTACCGTGAACTTACGGTACTTTTGATGCATTAAACGTAGAGTTTTACATACTTCTTAAGAATTTTGATAGTAGATGTGATGGGAATTGTGTTTACTTTTACAGGAAATAGGTCTTTGGAGCAGTTGGTGATTTAAGTGTTGCAACAGTAGAGTTTTAGTGATGTACGACTCAACTTACGAGCTATCAGTCCTTTGACGAGCCGTAAGTTGAAGTCGTAGGTTCAAGAGATGGGAATTTTAGCTAAGTATGGAATGACGGTTGAAGATGACGAGTCGTAGTTCCTGCTACGAACCATAGATGACGAACCATAGAAAACTTTAGAGAGGGTGAACTTCAGTACTTGGTTGACGGAAGAGCAGGACGGGTCGTACAAAGGTCTACGAGCTGTAGATCATGCCCGTAGAAAGTTACCCTCGGGATTTTGACCAATTGCTGAATGATGAAAGGTACCTACAAGTCGTAGGTCTAACTATGATCCGTAGGTCACCGACCATAAACGACATTGCCCAAGCCTAATTTCCTTAGCTTTCCTTTTCCTCCTCAGTTTAGGTTTTAGTTTCTATAAATATAAGTTGTAAATTTCATTTTTTTTAGAGTTTTTTTTGTGGTAGACAATTTGTGATACATTATTTTGGCTTTGAGAATTATTTAATCAAACACGTTTGGTATTTAATTCTTGAAGTTGGTTTATGCAATTGGTTTTTGTTCTTCAATTCAAGATTGTGGATTTCATCGATTCTAATTGTAAGTTCAAGATTTATTTTCTGAATCCTAACATGATTTGTGAACAATCAAGCTTGAACAATTAAATCCACAACTAGGGTTGTGGGAACCATGAGTAATTAACAAAGTGAAACTAATAATGAAGTAATTCTTGATAAAGTGGTTATGCATGTATTTGTTTATCTCTTCGTTTTGAATGCTTTTTAACGGTGCGCAACGTTAGAACTCGCCTCATTCCTACTTGCCGGACCAAGGAAGTAATGAATGAGAAAAAGATTAAACAACGGAGATTTAGCGTGATAATCCGCTATCTAATAGCCTGAATCACATAGGGTTAGTAAAGCATACACCCGTAGATAGACCAAGTTGCATGGTGAAATTCCCTATTTGGAGGACCAATCACTAAGGCGATACCTAACTTACCGATCATGCATGTTAAACACTAGAAAAGAGTTACTATTATTAGGATTACTGAGTTAAGAACTTGTGGGGAACACATGTGCCCTAGTTTCATTCTTATATTGATATTACAAAATATGAATTTTGTTACTTGTTTACGTGTTACTACTCAATCAATCAATCATAATTTTAGTTTTTCAACCCCCCCCCTTTTTATAGAGATAACTTGGCTAAACATTCAAATAACAATAAATTAGACTAAGTCTGAACCATATTCCTCGTGCGATCGATCCTAACCTTTGTTAGGTTCTTTATTTGTCAACGACCGCTTATACTTCTTAAGGGAGGTGTAATTTGGGCGTATCAAATTTTGGTGCCATTGCTGGGGAATAAGGCTTTTAGATTAGACTAATTTTGTTATTACACTTTAGTCAATTATTTCTCGATTTACGTTTATTTTATTTTTGTTGTCTACAGATCTTAGTTCCAGTGTATGTCAAATACACGAAGTCAAGGCATTCCCCTGACTCCTTATGACCCAAAATTAAGAAGAACTCTGTGAAGAATGGCTGGAACAGGTTAACAAGAGAGACGTGAAGATGATCCCGACAAAGAGGGCCGTCGAGAGATACCTGGAATCCAACCTCCAAGAGTGAAGGACATGCTAGGAAACATTCAACAAAATCCTCTTGTTGATAATGTTGTTAAAGTGCAGAACCAACCTGCATCCAATGTCCGCCTTAACTATGAGGTTGATCATAATGTTATAGGATCGATCGGAGCCATAGTCGTTCCTCCATTACCAGTTGGACACACTTTTGGGGTTACTAGCAGTCTCATGCAGATGCTGACATCCCGAGGACTGTTTGCTGGACTACAATTGGAAGACCCATATGCTCATCTAAGTAAGGTAATCAGCGTATGTAAGAGCAGTGTAGGAAGATCGAACTTAGATATGGATGCGATTGATTTGCGTGTGTTCCATCTATCTTTGACAGGTAATGCTACTGTATGGTTGTCCGAATTCCCATACAACTCTATTACCACCTGGAATGAGCTGCATCGAGTGTTCTTCAAAAAATACTTCCCGTTATCTAAGAAGCTAAAATTCAAAAATAAACTTAATAATTTTGTGGCTTTACATGGGGAGTGTGTCAGTGATTCTTGGGATAGGTTCACAGGTTTCATGAGAAGTGTGTCGAACCACCTCCTTGATGATGAATCACTTAAGGAGAATAGGGCTGCGTATCAATCGGTTCGGTTCGGTATTAAAGTTTATCGATTTGACTTATTAGCTATCGGTTTGTAGAGATGCTAAACCATTAAAGAGCAATTAATATATTGTCTTATCGGTTATTGGCTTATTGGTTATTGATCGTTATCGATTTAACCGTTAAGATTTGACACACAAAAAAGTCATTAAAAATCACTTAGAAACAAGGTGACAAACCAAATGAACCATGCACATGAGTTCACAAATTACATCTTGCTAAAAAGCAAACACTTTTACATTGTAGAATATCCAAGAGTTTGAGACAGCCAGAAATAAAACTAGGAAACTAAACTCTAAGTCAAGGACTTTATATACAAAATGATATAAATATAATTATTTAATTTACTATCGGGTTATCGGTTAACCCATTAAGAAAAAACCTCAAATCGTTAAGAATCGATAACCCGATAATAAAAAAAATCAAAACCATTACCACAACCTCTAAACCAATAACCCATTACTTATAAACCAATAACTTTTTTTGATTCAGGTTATCGATTTCGATTCGGTTTTGAACAGCCCTAAAGGAGTATTTCTATAGAGGGATGGATGACAATGGAAAAGTTGTTCTAGACACTATTGCTGGAGGATCTTACAGAGCAAACACATTCCAGGAGATTGCAGATAAACTGGAAAAGATCTCAAAGAACAATAAAACATGGAGCACTAGAACATCAGCTACATCAAAGAGCACTTTTTCAATACAAGCAGCACCAAACAAATCCAATGATGATATTCATGAAGAGATGGCACAGTTGAGGACAGAGGTTGGCTTGGTGCTAAAACATGTGAGTGGAAACGCCGAAAAAGTTAATGCAGTCCATTATCAGAATAATGCTCTACCGACTAACTGTTACACATATGAAGAAGATACAAATCTTGTGAATGAGCAGCCGGAGGGTTTTTGGACTAACGCCCAAGGATTCAATCAGGATAATTGGCGCCAAGGTCAAGGAAATCAAGGTTGAAACTTTAGTAACTACAATCGAGAAGGGAAATATAATCGTGATGGTAACTACAACAGAGATAATAACTACAATATAAACGGGTATAGTAACAGGAATGATAGAAGTGGCCCGTACATTCCACAACGAAACCAAGAAGGAGGATTGAGTCTGAGTCGCATCGAAGATATGATGAGCAAGATGATGAAACGGTTTGACTCTACGGATGAGAACATGAAGGAGATGCGTAATGACTTATCTGGTATCGAGCAAAAGGTAGAGTCACATGCAGTGTCAATTCGACAGATTGAGCAGCAGTTGAATCAACTATATTTGAATGCAAATTCGCGCCAACAGGGAACACTTCCTAGCAATACGGTTCAAAATCCGAAGAATGATGGGCATTGCATGGCAGTCACTACTTGAGGTGGAAAGCAGACTATCAACCCTCCTATGCCGATTAGAGTGGAAAGTGCGAAGGAACTGGATGAAGATGAAGTTGAGGTAGCAGAACTACCTAAAGATCAAAACGAGAAGGAGGTGAAAATCACGCAAAAAAGTAATCCCTATGTCACGACCTTCACCTCCCTTTTCACAAGGGTTGGTAAAGAAGACGGAAGAAGGGAAGAATATGAAGTTTATCTCTATGCTAAAATAACTTTCTATAAATGTTACTTTGATTGAAGCATTAGAACAGATGCGTGGTTACGTAAAGTTCATGAAGGATCTTGTGACAAAGAAAAGAGATGTCAGTTTTGAAGATGATTATAAGCGGCAACATTGTAGCGCCATTGCAACTCGGTCGTTAGTGCAAAAGAAGGAAGATCCCGGAGCATTCACTATTTCATGCACGATTGCTATGACGCCCTTTGCGAAGGCATTATGTGACCTAGGTGCTAGCATAAATCAGATGTTGCTTTCTGTGTTCAAGAAATTGGGCTTGGGAGCCCCCAAACCTACTGCAATGAGGCTGCTTATGGCTGACCGTACTATGAAAAAACCAATTGGGGTGCTTTAAGATTTTTTGGTGAAAGTTAAGGCATTCATCTTTCTGGCAGATTTTGTGATATTGGACTACGAGGTTGATTTTGAAGTACCTATAATACTTGGGAGATCATTTCTTGCCACAAGGCACGCACTAGTAGATATGGAAAAAGGGTAGATGAAGTTTCATTTGAACAATGAAGAGGTAACCTTTAATATTTGCATATCCATGAAGCATAAAAGTGAACTTAAATCAGTCTTAGTGGTGAACCATGCCGATGAGGGGAAGCCGGATGTACCCATTGAAGAGAGACTAGGTATTGAAGCACTAGCTGCGGTGATCATAAACTTTGATGGCGATAGTATTGATGGATATGACAAGTTAGTTGCTACACTTGATGATGGCGGTTTTCATCATCGCCAACCAAAGAAGCTAGATTTGGATATGAAGAATCGATACACTCCGCCTGCAAAACCATCTACTGATGAGCCCTCAAAGTTGGAGCTCAAAGCTCTACCATCTCACTTGCGGTATGTGTTCTTGGGCCAAAATAATACATTGTCTGTCATTATAGCTGCTAATTTGAATGAAGGGCAAGTAGAAGCTTTGATATCGGTGTTGAAGAAGTACAAAAGGGCGATTGGATGGACGATTGTTGATATTATTAGTATTCCATCGGGAATAGACTCACACAAAATTCAACTAATACCGGACTGCAAACCAAGTATTGAACACCAGAGAAGATTAAATCCACCAATGTAAGAGGTGGTGAAGAAGGAAATCATCAAGTGGATAGATGCTGGAGTGGTGTATCAAATTGCTGATAGTAACAAGGTGTGCCCGGTTCAATGTGTGCCAAAGAAGGGTGGAATCACTATGGTTCCCAATGCGAAGAATGAGCTCGTTCCAATGTGTCCTGTCATTGGATGGAGGGTCTGTATGGACTATGGCAAGTTGAATGCATGGACTGAGAAATATCACTTTTCGATGCCGTTCATGGACCAAATGTTAGATCATCTTGCTGGCAAAGGATCGTACTACTTTCTAGATGGATATTTAGGCTACAACTAGATCTCTATAGCCTCGGAAGATCAAGAGAAGACCATTTTCACATGTCCCTATGGGACATTCGCCTTCAAAAGAATATCATTCGATTTGTGTAATGCACCGGTGACTTTTCAGCGTTGCATGATGTCTATATTTTTTGATATGGTGAAAGACACTATTGAGGTATTCATGGATGATTTTTTTGTAGTTGGTGACTCTCTTGATGATTACTTGGTACATTTAGGTGACGTGCTAAAACGCTGTGAAGAGTGTAATCTTGTGCTAAACTGGGAGAAATGTCACTTCATGGTAAAAGAAGGTATAGTTCTGGGTTATAGAATCTCATAAAAAGGTATTGAGGTAGATAAATCAAAAGTTGAGGTGATTGAAAATTACCTCCACCCATATCAATCAAAGGTGTTAGAAGTTTTCTAGGGCATCCAGGTTTCTATAGGAGATTTATTAAATATTTCTCAAAAATTAAAAACTCTTTGTACAAATTGCTCAAAGGGAGATAAAGTTTGTATTTGATGATGCTTGTCTAAAAGTATTTGATGAGCTCAAAAAGAAGTTGATCTCTGCACTATCATTATTTCACCAAATTGGGGAGAACCGTTCGAAGTCATGTGTGATGCGAGCGGGGTGGCACTCGGCGTAGTATTGGGGCAAAGGCGAGAGAAGATTATTCATCCCATATATTATGCGAGTAAAGTTTTAAATGTTGTTCAAAAGAATTACACTGTCACCGAACAAGAATTGCTTGTCGTAGTCTTTGTATTTGAGATGTTCAGATCTTACTTGCTGGGCACTAAAGTAATTGTGCACACTGATCATTTTGCGTTAAGGTATCTCATGGAAAAGAAGGATGCAAAACAAAGGTTGATTCGATGGGTACTACTACTACAAGAATTTGACTTTGAGGTAAAAGATAGAAGGGGACAGAAAATCAAGTGACTGATCACTTGTCAAGATTAGAAGAAGAAGCTACGTTGAAGCTAGAGGATGGAGTCGAGATTGATGATACATTCCCAGATGAACAGGTTTTGGCTGCTTCTTGTGATCTTATTCCTTGGTTTGCAGATTTCGCTAACTATCTGGCAAGAGATATGGTGCCTTCGGATCTATCATTCTATCAAAGCAGGAAATTCATGTTTGATGTGAAGAAGTTTTTCTGGGAAGAGCCTGACTTGTTTCATGTCTGTGCTGATGGGATTATTCATCCTTGTGTACCTGATGTGGAGATGATGAGTACATTGAAAGCTTGTCATGCGTCTCCGGTTGGTGGTCATCATAGTAGTATCCGGAAGGCTCATAAAATCTTGCAATATAGGTACTATTGGCCTACCATCCACCAAGATGCTCATGATTTCTCCAACTCCTGTGATTGATGCCAAAGAGAAGGAGGTATTTCAAGAAAACAAGAACTCCCAATGAACTCGATACTAGTGATTGAACTCTTTGATGTTTGAGGCCTTGATTTTATAGGTCTGTTTGTGAGTTCAAATGGGATGAAGTACATACTTATAGCGGTTGACTATGTGTCCAAATGGGTGGAAGCTGTTGCACTTTCTAACAATGAAGGTAAAAGTGTCACCGTATTTCTGAAAAAGAATATTTTCTCCAGATTTGGTACACCAAGGGCGATTATTAGCGATGGAGGTTCCCACTTTTGTAACAAATTGTTCAAGGTGTTGCTTGAGAAGTATGGTGTTCTTCACAGCGTAGCAACTCCTTATTATCGATAGTCTAGTGGGCAAATTAAAGTATCCAATAGAGAAATCAAGCAAATCTTTGCAAAGACTGTGAATGTGAGCAGAACTGATTGGTCGAGAAAGCTCGATGATGCTCTATGGGCTTATCGCACTGTCTTCAAGACTCTCGTAGGTATGTCTCCTTACCAACTTGTTTTTGGGAACTCATGTCACTTACCTGTAAAGCTAGAGCATAAGGCGATGTAGGCACTCAAGAAGTTGAATCTAGATTGGGATGTTGCATCAAGTCAAAGGTTGAACGAATTGAATGAGCTAGATGAGTTCCGCTTAAAAGCATATGAAAATTCAGCCTTATATAAAGAGAAGATGAAGAAGTACCATGATCAAAAGATCGAAAAGTGAAATTTTGCTCTCGCTGATATGGTACTTCTATTCAACTCAAGACTGCAATTGTTTCCTGGCAAGCTCAAGTCCAAGTGGACGGGACCATTTAGAGTTGTTCAAGTATTTTCACATGGAGCTGTTGAACTTGAGAACAAGGAAGGAACAAAATTCAAAGTCAATGGCCAGAGGATCAAACTCTATATGGGTCAAACGGAAGAAGTCAACGAGTTGATTGAACAATGGAGCCTTGATGAATTCTGAGTAATCAAGGAAACTGCATCGTGCCGTGACGTTAAATCAAGCACTACTTGGGAGGCAACCATGATGTAAAATCTAGCCAATTTTAGGAATTTTTTTAATGAAAATTTTAAATTTTGTTCTTGATTTTATGTTTTATTGAGTCATAGTATTGGCTAGATTAAGGTAGAATAGGGTCCGTGTCCAAGAAGAGTCAATAAAAGCTAAAAGGAAGTCCTAATGATTGCTACATGCGCAGGGAAGTGATAAAAACCTGGAAAAATTTTAAGTACAGAAGGGTCTACAGGTCCCATCTACGAGTCGTCATTCATTCAACGGACAGTAAATGGTATCCATAGAACTTGATGACCAAAATCAACTGTAGGTTTAAGTCTACGGTTGCACAGTACGAACCGTACATCAATTGATAGGTTGTAGTCTGCAACCATACACCCCAGGTATGCTTCTAAATTTCACCAAGTGTAGGGAGGTAATGACAAACCCATCTACGACCCGTGCAATCATGTACGAACCGTAGACGGGGTTTCGTATGTTCGAACTGGGTATAATTAAATGACCCGACCCGTGATTTCTTTTAATAAAAACCCTTTCATTTTAAATCCTCCCCCCCCCGCCCCATTTCCCCTTTTTCCAACGGTACATCCTATCTCACAAAGTCTATCCACCCTTTCACTTCACATACATCCCCTCCAAAAATTAACCGACCTCTATATAATCATCTACCCCCCATCTTCTTCTAATTCTTCCCATACTGCCCCCACTTCTTTTCCCCTCCTCTATTCTGCTTTCGAAAACACATATCGCGGGTTTGGAGTCTAGAAAATTAGGTGCTTCAATGTTACAACACTCTCACACAATTTCACACTTCCTCTTACTATTACAGGTATTGATTTCTATCCTAATATTGAATTTGAAATTGTAACCGTATGTAATCTACTTGACCTCGAATAGAAAGGCATGAGAATATTGAGTTTACTAAGTCTAAAATTACCAGTGGGATAATGGTGTTGTGGGTGTCGTTAAAATTTATTGTGACTCATGTTCGTACTGCCTTCTAGCTGTGTTTCAGACTTAGGGTTTTGATATAAATTATTGATCACAAACCTAATTGCATAATTGAAACCTTAGGAACGAAGGAATAACATTAACTTATGTTGAAATGCATATTCTAGATGTGATTAGATGTTGTAATTGTGTTTTTGGTTAGAGTATTGATGTGAAACTGACACTGTGATGGTTAACGACGACGACCTACAGCTCATAGGGTAACCTATGGACCGTAGGTCACCTCCCGTCAGTCTGAAGTGCACAACAATAGCTTAAGTTATTTTTGACAGTTTGATGTACGTACCCTAGGTCTTTTGACGGGCCATCCTGGCATACCCGTCGTTTAAACTTCATAAACTCAAAATTTTATTTCCTCATCTAGGTTAGGACCTACGGTCTGTAGATTCTTCTACGGCCCGTAAGTACTAATCGTAGGTATATTAAAAACAGTAGCGGTCTGTAAATTTTTTTTTCTTTTCTTGTTTTTCTTTCCATATTTAGGTACTAACATGGTTTTACAAGTACCATGCCGCATAAGGTCACCCGAAAATATGAACAAAAGGGTAAAGCTACCGTACCTTCAGCCCAGTAGAGGCTTATCGATGATTCTTCCGAGGAGGAGAGCAGCGGGTCCGAGTATGAACCTCTTTTAAGGGATGGCTCTCTCAAGTCACCCCGTACGACTCATCAACAGGCCAAACAGTTGGCCATTGTTTCGGTGAGGGAGAGATCAACCTCCGCCCGATAGTGATGGTGCTTCCCAGTTTGAAGAGGAAGTACAGAGTTCGGGCAATGGTGGGGGAGAGCCTCAGCCTAGAGTTGCCCCCAGTCCCCAACCTGTAGCTCAGTCTGAGTATGGCTCCGACTCGGAGTCGGGGTCTGAGTCTGCTTCTACTTCTTCTGCTTCGGGTGACACAGAGCCCAGAATGGAACAACATATACGAGTTGCAGGTTAGCCCAACTGGTGGTGTGTTCCGGGCATGTTCCAACTGTATAATGAGGTCATCTACCAGAACGCCCACAATAAGAACACCCGGTAAATTGAGGAGGAGTGGGGAGTTCTTACAGGCAGCCTCCACACCGCTCCCGCTATACATGAGCTATTCAAAAGACACAAATGTGATTGGATAGATGAGAAGCTGGATCAGCATAGCTTGATCATGGTACGAGACTTATATGCTTCTTATGCAGCCATGATTCAGAGGAACCTGCCCCGGAGGGTAAATGCATTGGAGAAGCCACCGCTCATCTCTACTTGCGTACGGGATATTCTCGTTGACATATCTGAGGCCACCCTCTACCATTTTATTTATGGCCCCTCTCACGCTCAGCCGATTAACACGGCTGAGTTTGACTACAGGATGCAGATAGTCCGCAATAGAGCGGCAATACGCGATATGGAGTAGAGGGAGTCACTACTTAAATAGGTGGCTAGTTATATTGCTGACCAAGGGTTCAACGTGTAGTGGGTTCGCGATATGACCCTTGCAATCAAGAAGGCCCACGTTGAACTTCGCGGCCATGGTTTGCTGGTTTATTTTTTGCGCCCGGTTATCTCCTACGATGGTAGAAAATCAATTGACATGGGACAGTGCAGTGATGGTAACGTGCTTGATGGCGGGGTATGATATTGATTTCGCCAGAGTTATTATCTCAGAGATCCATGAGAGGGCTTTCTGATAGACGACTACCTAGCCCTTTCCTTGTCTCATTTTCAGACTATGTCACGAGGAGACAGTACTAGTATATTTTGTAGACTCTTATATTGAGGTAACTAAGACCATTGATATAGGTCTTACCAGAAAAGAGGCTAACCCCGCAGCACCACGCAGGGGTATACAGATCGACTTACCGCTTAAGGGTGAAGCATCAGCCCCCGAGCAAGCTGATGAGGACACTTTTCCAGCTCCTACTATGGAGCCACAGGGTTCTATTCCCCCTTCCACGGCTTCAAGTTCGGTTGCGAGCACACCGCGTGCTCTCGCTCTTACCGGGTCGGCCTTGCTAGCATATTCGGCCTTGGATGCAAAAATCGGTGGAAGAGTTTGAGGCAAGGACTAAGCGGATGGTGGAGTTGAAGATACAGGCAATACACTGGCGCATTGATGCTATTGAGAGCTGGATGATGGAGAGGTCACAGCCTGGACCTACGATAGATGTTTTTGCCTTCCAGACGAAGTTAGCTAGTCTCTGTGCTGATCTTACTGCTTTGTTCGCTGTCGACACTGCTAATCCGGCACCTGCCCCGGAGGTTGATGCTGATAATATAGTGCTTAACGCACTATTTAGTGCTGAGCAGCAGACCACTGATTCCTCTCATACATCGAGGAAGCGCATCCAGACTACGAATGACCTTAATATTGACCCAGAAGAGGCGCGGCGGGCCTGCAAGAGGGAGAGATGGGCTCAAGAGGCTACCCAGCGTCAGTCTATCATTTATGAGTAGCTGAGATAGGAGCAAGAGCGAAAGTTGGTTGTGGGAGCTTCTGATTTGGGGCACACTACTGCTGGTGTACCCCACACTACCACTGAAGGTGCCGTGCATGATGATCAAGTGGGTTCTGGGCAACCAGACTCACCTGCTTCTTGATTGGTCTTCGACACACTTGGGCCACAAGTTTGTCTCACTAGATTTTTTTAATTCTGACTTGTGCATTGAGGGCATTGCACTACATTTTCTAGTGGGGGTGGGGTGAATGGATTGTGAGTGTTGAGGTGAAGTCTGAGTAACTCTCAACTCACAATCCTTCCTTGGGGTTTTCTTGCTTGTGTTCTTTTTCCCCGAGGAACTGTTTTAATTTATGTTGAACTGGCATGTTTAGGATAGTATGTGTAGAAGTAACTTGGAAGTAAAAGCATGATGGCAATAGAGCATGAAATTCATATCCCTCCAAATTTTGATTTGTGCTATGATTGTGAATTTAATAATTTGAATGTGTAAGATCTTTGTATGACATGATAAGTATCGATATGACAGTATGACTTAAGTTATAACATAAATCGGATTCATTGATGATTAAATAGTTGCAACAAGGTGCTATGTGTGTGTAAGGTTAATTGTTTGTATATTCATATGGTACGTGCCAATCTAGAACTTGCCCCGTTGGTCTTGCTAATGGGATTTGAACTGGAAACTAGGAGATGATCATAGGCCATTGTTGATACTAAGTCCACTTAAGTCTAAAAATAACCAACCAAAAAGATAAATTGTTCCCTTCGATCCAAATGTTTGAGCCTAAAAGAGTACTATTTTTTCTTACACCCAATTCACCTTCCGTGATACTATTGTGAAACTCTGTTTTGGCCCTGGTCCCTCCTTGGACATTGTGCACCTCGACTTAGGCTAAAAGCCTAAGTTAAGGGTGGCCTACTGCAAAGTTACCTAAATTTTGGCCTTGGTCCTTCTTAGGACATTGTGTACCTCAACTCATACTAAACGTCTAAGTTGAGGGTGGCTATTATGAAGGAAAGCAAGAAAGAAAGGGTATGAAAAGAGCCGTGTGTAGAAGCAAAGAAAGCAAACTAAGTTTAAAAAATGATGAAAATAGTGTGACTAAACAAAAAGAAGCAAAAAAAAAAAAAGAATCAAATGCTTAAACAAGAAGATGAAGAAAAGATAAATCAAGCAAGATGATCAAATCAAAGTCACACTCAAGCTTCAATAAATCATAAGGAGAAGAGCATAAAGCATGAAGATATGAAAGATTGGTTGAAACAAAAGAGGTTAACTAGCCAATGTGATGTCAAGAAGGGCAGAAAAGTCACTTAATATCCAATTATACCACACCTGACCCCGAGCCTATGTTACAAGCTAAGAAAGTCCTATAGTGATCCTACGTGAAAAGTTTAAAAAATCAAAGCATAGAAAATAAGGGCAAGCCTATGGTATTGAGCACAAACTATATTGAATTCGTTCTGAGTGTGAGTGAATACTGAGTCCCTAACTCAAATGTCAAATTCTGTGCGAAAAAGGGATTTTTTTGTGGTAAGGGCACAAGTTACTTTATTGAAGAATCGGTATCTTGGTGATTGTTGTATGTGTATGTGAATGTGTTTGTTGATGTGTCTATGTCATGTTTTGATCCGCATAAGTTAGCTTGTTGAGTTTATGAAGAAATTTGCACTATGCTGAGAATAAATAAGGAGGATGATGATTGATAAAATGTTGTGTGATTGCTTGAATTATGGATTGCTTATGCACAAGTGTCGTTTAGAGTTTGTTGTGTCGCTTGAGGACAAGCAATGATTTTAAGTTGAGGGTGTTGATGTAGCATAAACTTATGGTACATTTGATGCATTAAACTTAAAGTTTTGCATACTTCTTAAGCATTTTGGTAGTAGATGTGATGGGAATTGTGTTTACTTTTACAGGAAATAGGTTTTTGAAGCAGTTGGTGATTAAAGTGTTGCATCAGTGGAGTTTTGGTGATGTACGAGTCAACTTATGAGCCGTCAATCCTTTGACGAGCCGTAGGTTGAATTCGTAGGTTCAAGAGCTAGGAATTTTAGCTAAGTATGAAACGACGGTTGAAGATGACGACCCGTAGTTCTTGCTACGAACCGTAGATGATGAACCGTAGAAAACTTCAGAGAGGGTGAACTTCAGACTTGGTTGACGGAAGAGCAGGACGGGCCATACAAAGATCTACGAGCCATAGATTATGCCCGTAGAAAGTGACCCTCAGGATTTTGACCAACTATTGAATGATGGAAGGTAACTACGAGCCGTAGGTCCGACTACGAGCCGTAGGTCACCGACCGTAGACGACACTGCCCAAGCCTAATTTCTTTAGCTTTCCTTTTCCTACTTAGTTTAGGTTTTAGTTTCTATAAATATAAGTTGTAAATTTCATTTTTTAGAGTTTTTTTAGTGATAGACAATTTGTGATACATTATTTTAGCTTTGAGAATTATTTAATCAAACACTTTTGGTATTTAATTCTTGAAGTTGGTTTATGCAACTAGTTTTTGTTCTTCAATTCATGATTGTGGATTTCATCGATTCTAATTGTAAGTTCATGATTTATTTTTTGAACCCTAACATGATTTGTGAACAATCAAGCATGAACAACTAAATCCACAACTAAAGTTGTGGGAACTATGAGTAATTAACAAAGTGAAACTAATAATGAAGTAATTCTTGATAAAGTGTTTATGCATGTATTTGTTAATCTCTTTGTTTTGAAGGCTTTTTAACGGTGCGCAACATTAGAATTCGCCTCATTCCTACTTGTCGGACCAAGGAAGTAATGAATGAGAAATAGATCAAACAACGGAGATTTAGCGTGATAATCTGCTATCTAATAGCCTGAACCACATACGTAGAGGGCTATCTGGGTCAAAGGTAAGGGTTAGTAAAGCATACACGGGTAGACGGACCAAGTTGCGCGGTGAAATTTCCTATTTGGAGGACCAATCACTTAGGCGATACCTAACTTACCGATCATGCATGTTAAACACTAGAAAATAGTTATTATTATTAGGAATACTGAGGTAAGAACTTGTGGGGAACAGATGTGCCCTAGTTTCATTCTTATATTGATATTACAAACTGCGAATTCTGTTACTTGTTACTACTCAATCAATCAATCATAATTTTAGTTTTCAACCCCCCCCCCTTTTACAAAGATAACTTGGCTAAATGTTCAAATAACAATAAATTAGACTATGTCTGAACCATATTCCTCGTGGAATTGACCCTAATCTTTGTTAGGTTCTTTATTTGACAACGACCGCTTATACTTCTTAAGGGAGGTGTAATTTGGGCGTATCAATTTGCACTTAACTTTGAGAATCCATTTATTCCCAATAGCTTTGCGTTATTTAGGAAGGTCAACTAGATCCCAGACTTTATTTGTTTTCATGGACTCTAATACTTCTTTCATCGCTTTTAACCATTCATCCTTTTTAGGGCTCGATAAAGCCTAAGCTACAGAATTAGGTTCATCCAATTCTGTAGGAAATACCAAGAAAACATAGTCCTCAATGTCATAAGATCATTTAGGTACACTTTTCTTTTACTCTTACATAATTGAAGTTCAGATTCCTCTATAGGATTTTGGGATTCATAACTCCTACTTGGATCAGGAATCATTTCTTGATCCATTAAGTTATCAAGTATTCCTGACGACACTACCTGGTCTTCTTAATTCAACATTTCGTATAAAGGCTCACATTTACCTATTTCATCCTTTTTGGGAAAATTATTTTCCAAAAATCTGACACCTCGTGATACAATTTCAGTTATACTTCCATCCTCCAATTCATCAATGAACACATACTCTTTGGAGTGTTCTGAGTGTCTTATAAAAATACATTTCTTTCCTTTGGACTTAGTCTACCAAACTCACCAAAACGATCTTTAATATATCATACACAACCCCATGGTCGTAGATCATTTAGGTTTGTTTTATGACCCAGTCCAAAGTTCATAAGGAGTGGAAGACACTGATTTAGAAGGCACTTTGTTCAATATGTAGGCCGCAGTCAATAATACATCTCCCTAGTAAGAGATACACAAATTTGCCTGCACCATCATTGATCTTGTCATGTCCAATAATATTCTATTCCTTCTTTCAGCTACACCATTTTGTTGAGGTGCATAAGGAGTAGTTAACTGTCTAATAATACCCCTTTCAATACATAATTCTTCAAATTATTTTGACAAATATTCATATCATCGATCGGTTTTTAAAGCCTTTATGCTTTTATCTAATTGATTTTCAACGTCATTCATATCTTTTAAAGCACTCAAGTGCTTCAGATTTATGAGAAATCAAATAGACATAACCAAAACGCGTAAAATCATCAATAAATGTAATGAAATGTGTAGCACCAGACCTTGTCCTCACATTCATTGAACCGCAAATATCATAATGGAATAATTGAAGTGGGAACTCAGCTCTTTTAGCCTTCCCAAATGGTTTACGTGTAATCTTTCCAGCAAGACATTTTTCACAAGTAGGCATATCAATTTTGGTGAAAGAACCTAAATGCCCTTTCTTTGCCAACCTATTCATTCAATCTTGTCCTATGTGACCTAATCTTGCATGCCGTGTAATAACATCAATATCATTGTTACTTGAATAACATGCCATTACACAACGGTTAACATAATAATCATAAGTTGAAGGATTACAATCTAAAATGATAAAACGATCATAACAAAGTCCAAAACCATATAAAACATTATCTAGAGTTATTCTAACACCATTACGACTAAAAAATAAATCAAAACTAAAATCTAAAATAACATACACAGATACTAAGTTTCGTCGAATCTCTGGAGCATATAGGATGTCATGCAACATCAAGGAACGACCACCATGCAAGTCAACTTTGCAAGTGTCTATCCCTTTGACTTTCAGTTTAGCATTATTTTCTACGTAGATCCACCTTGATTTGGATGAAACCCGATGAAACTCCACAAACGCTTCTCTATCTCGACTCACGTGGTCGGTAGATCCTGAGTCTACAATCCACATAGGATAAAATTCAGTTAGTAAAGAAGTGCTAGAAACATATGTAGCACTTAGAGATGTATTTAGAAATGCTACCTTTTTCCACACAGTACATTCACGAGCAAAATGCCCCAGCACTTGGCAATTGTAGCACTTCATTTTGCTCTTGTCTCTCTTCTTGAAAAATCTTTTTCCTTTCTTGAAATTTGACTTCTTTTTTTCTTAGAGGGCCCTTCTCCAGTCTCTTTGTCTTTTCCATTTCTTTTCCAATTCTTCTTGCGCTTGAAGCCTGAATATTTTGTACCACTTGACTCTGCCACAAAGGCATTAAAAGCAGCTTTAGCAGCACCAAGGCGCTCATCTTCAAGTTCAACATGAAGGGTAACATCAAAAAAGGTTTTGATGTTATCATTATGGGTCAAGGTAACCTTCAAATGTTCCCAATTATTGGGAAGAACCCGAATCACTGGCTGGACTTGTTGTTCATCCGAAAGAACATGGACTACACTCTTGAGTTGAGTTATCATGTTTGACATCACCCTTAGGTGTTGTTTGACATTTTGATCATGACGCTTCTTATAAGTGTCAAATTTGATAGTTAACTGTCGGAGGCGGGTTACAGACGTACCCCTTTACGTTCTTCTCAGATGTGCCCACATAGCATGAGCAGTAGGGAAATCCTCACATTCATGTATGCGGTCATCAACCACAGAACTAACTATTATTCCACGTGTAGTGGAGTTAGCTTCTTTTTTTTTTCAAGCTTTGTAAGCTTCAAGATACCTTTTGTGCAGAGTTACCCTCTTCTGGTTGATTCAAAACATGATTTATACCTTCTAGAGCATTTTGCTCTTCCAGTACATACCATATTTGACGACTCCAGATGTTGTAATTGTCATCGTTAAGTTTTTCACCTTTGCTCAAGTTAGCAATGATACTTTTTGATGCCATGTCTGTTTCGAGATATAATAGGGCAAGAATTTTTAATCAATTATGCATGCAACATACACATTCAAGCAAATCAATTCTCAAAAAGGTTTCATATTTGATGTAAAATCGAAAAGACACGTAAGCATCCAATCATCATCTACTAACTAAATATTTAATTCAAATTCGGATCTAATTTCTTAATGTGTATAGTAATATATTGAAGAATTTAATAACAAGAATTTTTAAGTCTAATAACATAAATTGAAAAAACATAAACTACATAATTTATATATTGAAATGCAAATTTAAATAAGCAACAACAAATTACAAGCCATCTAAAGACCAAAATCCTCTCACAAGTTTTCAAGGCAACAAATATACACCCTAAAAGGCTAACTATGCCACATCTCAGGATAAACATCAGTCAACCTACTACTCCTAGGTTCACACGAAGCATCTATTAAATAAGCTAATGTTTTCCAATCCGAAATTTCCTCATAATCAGTCAGTTCAGTCCATTTTAATTCAAAAAGGTGAATAAAAACACGCGCTAAAATATTAGGGGACTTTTTCAAAGACTTGAACTTTTTAAAATCCTTTTCTCTTTTCCTTCGAATAGCTCTTTGATTCCTTAACAGATTTTGGGTCGCCCTTGGAACACTATCTGTATGATTTCTCGCCCTCGGAAAATATTCTTACGGCGACGTGCTCTTATACATTGTCACTTTGCTTGACTTCGAGAACTCCCACTTGGAATTATTCGAGTTTGTTCCTGTTCAGCCATGTGTGAAATAGGAACAAGGAAAAAATAAGAATAGTTGTACCACTCAGTGTGATAACATATATCACTATTATTTGTAGAAGATAGTTTTTTTTAAGGAACTTAAAGACTACACGAATTTATCAAGACCAAATAAATCTTTTATCTAAACCATAATGTATATACTCAAATATCAGCATATGATTGTGAAAAATAAACAAATACAAAGTCCATAACCCAAAAGGTTTTGACCAGATCCAAAAAAAATAATAAATTTATTACATAAATTTCACATGTCTTGATTAAGAAAAGGTTTAAGTCATCAGCGGCCTCTTAAAGTTGTCCGCATATTTCACTTAGACACCTCAACTAGAACTATTACCTATTGTACACTTTTATCTATTCAAAACTTGTTCCTATTAGACATTTTTCCATAATCATTAAAAATTGTAAAGTGTGTGTGATACACTCTCGATGACATGGCAAAATAATTAATGAAAAGAGCACATGTGGTAAGTGGGACCCATAAATTATAGAAAAGTGATTTTTAAATTAAAAAATAAAATTTATTACCCAGAAATTTACCCAGCCCCACGGTACCCCACCCTCTTTCTTCTTCATTTTCCTCCCTTCAACATTTCATTTTCCAAACCACAAAACTCAACATCTTATCCAATTATTTATCAATTCAACTTAAAAAATAATAATTTCATACCTAATACGTGAGAGAAAGATATAGAGAGAGACTCGAACAAGAGTGTGAAGAAGCGAAATTTGTTGACGGATAATCATTTCAAAATCGATTGCAAAAGAGAAATTAAGAGGACCCAACTTAATTTTATCGAATTCTCTGATATTATTTTTTATAAATTAAATGGGCTTACATTTTAATTTGAGTGATGATGTTTGTTTGGAGGTGGCCGAAAATGGAGCTGGACGAACGTCGGCTAAATCTTTTACTCCAATGTCCAAAAATCTTAGTTCTTCTTTCTTTTTGCAGATCCAATTAGTTGATTTAAAAAAAATTATATACAAGATGCAGTTGGCTTTGAAAACCTAATTGGGGTGAAAAAGACGACTGAAAGTGGGGGAGGGGGAGCGGGGTGGGGGTGGGGGCGGGGGCGCTTTTACTTTTTTGAATTAAAAAATTATTAATTTCAAAATATTTTAAAATTTCTTTTAAGTTATTTACAATGCCAAGTGTCAATAGAAGAAGAAAAAATTTTAATTTTTTCGAAAAAAATTAAAATAAAGTACGTACGCGCCCAGAGGAAAGTGAAAAACACTTTTTTCTACCATATCAGCATTTTGTGTTTAATAGGTACATGTTTTGAACAACTTAGGTGTTCAATAGGTACTAACCTTAGTTGGAGTGTCTAAGTGAAATATGCGGACAACTTTAAGAGGACGTAGATGACTTAAGCCAAAACTTTTTTAAAAATAATTTTTATCCATTGTACAAGTACAATATTTACTGCCTTAAGTAAATAGGAATGAATGTCACATCAGATAACAAAAGAATATATTTAAATGACTATAAATATCTAGCAAGAAGAAGGCACCCCACATTTTTTCTTTAAAAAATTAAGGCTCTCATAGTACTATAATAAATACATGTGTACTAGACTCCATATTCTAAAAGGACACTATATTTAATGTTTTTTACTTTTTTTTTACCTTTCTCAACAAAGAAAGTATAAGAACCAAACTTTAAAAAAATAGTACAATGTCATTTAAAATCCATAACACTCCTTTTCACTTCACAACTCTAATCTCATTCAACTTTTCATCCTATATTTAGATTTTTAAAAATTCAAAAGAATAAAAAAATGCCTCTTTACCAGAAGAGGAACGATGGAAACAAAAAAAACTTTCCTTCTTCTCTATCCAAAATAGGAAAAAAAATTCGATCACCTTTTCTTTCCCCAACACAAAAAAAACACTTCATCGTCAGAACTTGAAGTTGAAGAATATAAGGTATGTTCTTAGATCTACAATCGGATTCATACTTTTCGTCTAACATATGAGTTCGAATTAATCATAGTTTCATAAAAAAAATACACTAATCTTCATATAAAATATTCTTGACACAAGATTTTTTATAACACACAATCAGTAAATAATTTCAAGAACTACTACATAATCATCCAACAATTAACGATGGCTCTGATACTAATGTAATAATTTAAATAAACAAGATACAATATAAGATTTGTGTACCTTGTTGCAGCGGATTAAATCACGAACTGAAAGTATTGCTCCGAATTCTTTCTTTGAATCACTAGGAGACAAAGACAGTGTATTTCACAAAGCTAAATGTTTTTTGGTGTTTTTGTTAAGAGAAGAAAGAAAATTATTTTTCCTTGTCTTTCTTATTCTTTTTGTTGTTTCTGCTTTTTATTTTTACGTTCCACCACTTTTGACGGAAGAAACACTCCCTTCTTAAAAGGGAGTGCAACTGTTAAAATGTAATTGTTCCCTCCAATCTTTTTAAAAGCAAATAACTAATTTATCTTATCCTCTTATTTTCAGAGAAAACAAAATGGATTGGAATTGGGTCGGTTCACGTGGGTGATTCATGACCCGTGAAATTTGACCCAAAATCTAACAATTTATTTCAGACAAATTGTGTTTTCTGATTTCCCTCTTTAAATTTGTTCAACGATTTAGTGAAACACTCCACTTACTTGTTGACACCTTTAATTTGTGACTACTAATGTAATCCATTTCCACTTTCTGATTTCGGCTCTGCACTTCAAACGGGTTTTACTTGATTTGTTGGGTCATTTGAGTTATTTTTTAATTAATATATTTATTGTTTCAAAATTTGAGGTTTTAGCATCGAGTCACTCCTCCACTAAATAGTTGGTTTACTATTTTCAAGTGATTAGCTTATGAGTTCTCTTTTATACCCACCCATCATTTTAGCGGATTATATTGATTTTACTGATTGAGGCTAATCAGTTTTGATCGTAGGCATTGTTGTGTCATGACAAGTTCTCTTAGCGTGGACTTTCTTTTACATTCTTATTCTTGAACAAACCTTAATGTAGGAAAAAGAAGATTTTCTTTTTTTGCTTGACTAAACTTTCTTTTTTGTTCCACAGATTTACATAGACTTTCATTACCTCTTTTTGTCAACATTTTATTGTCTTCTCTTTGATTAAAATAATATTGGTTGTATTGTGATGTTCTATCTTAGATTTATTTTCTTGACATCCTTTTTTATGTATTCTTTCTTCTTATATACATTTTTATTTATTTTCTTTTAATTCATATTAAACTTCAATTTTTGTTTCTACAACATTAATTAAATTTTTAAATACACTTTATTACTTTCTCTTTTTTTTTCTTCTTAAAATTATATCTTAGTAGTGACTTTGATTATATGTGTCTCTTTCCAATAAAGAGCAGTAATGCTATGCTATAAATGAAAGTAATGGTTAACATATTATTTCCTTCATACATGAACTTTGAAAGGGTTTGAAAACAAACTGCAGTAGAAGAAGTTGGATAATTTGTTCCAATCTCTTTAGAATGTTCTTTGAGCTTTAAGGAAGTTGATAGTGATTATATATTGAAATGTACATTGGTTTGAGAGGGTAACGAAGTTTTGGTGAAGTGTTTCAATTGTTCACAAACTAATTCAAAACGAAATAGCGAACTTGCGAACATTACTATTAATTTTCAAAGTCAATATCAATTTATAGTTTTCAAGCTTTTGTATTAAGATCCTCATGAAATATATTATTCATCTTTGGATTCTTTCTAAATTACAAATATCAACCTCTTTAATTGTGTCTTACAATAATAATTTGAAAAATATATGTATCACTAACTCATGTTAACAAACAAAAAACTAATAGAGTTTTGGACTAATTTAAACAAGTTATTCACATTTTAAATTTTTTTTATAAGTTTACATTTGATATTTATCCAACAAAAAAAGGGCTACTTTTGTAGTTTTCAAGAAATACACCCGGCAATGGAAACATTAAGGGGTCGTTTGGTAGCTGGATAGAGTTATGCAGGTATTAATAATGTGGGTATTAGTTATGTAGGTATTAGTTATACATGTATTAGTTATGCAGGGTTTAGTCATACATGTATTAGTTATGCAGGGTTTAGTTATACATGTATTAGTTATGTAGAGATTACAATATATTAGTGAGCTAGTTTTTATTTTTAATTTCAAAAGTAATTAGTGAGCTAATATTTATTATAACCATTAAAATAACTAACTATATAAATAATTCATTAAAATTAAATAAATACCAATAGCTAAAAATAACAAATAACGGAAAGTACGTAATTTAGTAATTGAATATGATTAAGCAATTAAGTAATATGTAATTTAAATTAAAATAAATAACAAAACTAAAAAAAATTAAAAGTTGTATTTTTAAGCAAAAAAAAATTAGAACTTGAATTTTTAACTAAAAAGAAAATAATTAACAAGAATTTAAGTAATGAAATTAAAAGTAATTAAGCAATTAACAAGAAAAAAAACTCAAAAAAAAAAATTTGATAGTGCTTTGCTTAACATATTTGATTTGTTGTAAATTAATATATATTTAAGAGTAAATTAATAAGGGCGAATGTGTAATTTACAATACATGTATAAATAATACCCACATAACTTATTTCACCTTCTATCCCACATAAATTATACATAGATTCCCTCAAAAGTTATACAAATATTAATTATGTAAGATTACAAAAAATGCAACCAAACACCGTATAAAAATAATACATGAATAAATTTTATACAACATTTGAAAATCTGTCAACCAAACATTGTATAAAATTAATACATGAATAACTTTTATCCTATTTGCAAACCAAACATGGTATAAAATTAATACATGAATAACCAAGTTATTCATGTATTAGCTTTAGCCTTATCCAGCTACCAAACGACCCCTAAAAGCATTGATAAATGATTAAATATGTTACACCACTTATTACAATGGTATAATATTGACATCAGCAAGGAGAAATAATTTTCTAACATTTTATAATTTTTTATTTATTTTTATACTTAAAAGATCTGGAAAAATTATTTTCTTTTAATCAACTTACTAGAGAACAATCTCTTTTCATTAAAAAAAAAAAGAAGAAGAAGAAAAGAAAATACACCAAATTCCTCCTGCACTTGGCAACAAAACTTATTTTAACATTTTAATTATACAAGCATTTAAATGTCCCCTTAATAACTTTGAAGTGAATCAAGTAATACCAGATTATAATATCACTCTCACCTACCACATTATAGTTATACAAGTGCCACAACATATTCATGTCAGCAGCACGTTATTAATTTTTAAAAAAAATTAATTTACACTAATTAATTAATTAAAAATACTTTTTTAAATCAAAATTTAAAATATAGACCCATTTTTATTTTTCCTCCCACCCCCCCCCCCCAAACACACACATACACACGCACTTCTTTCTTCTTTCTTCCTCTTCACCATTTCTAGCCCTTCATTGCTCTTTTTTTTCCCTCTTCAACATACAATTTAAATTCCCCCACTCCCCTCGAATATGTCCTTGTGGGAGAATGAATTTTCTTAGAAGTTTCTTTTTCTAGACAGCTTAAATGAAAAATGAAGTTGTATAAAAAAGTTGATAGACTCATATTTTCTATATCACAAATATTAAAAAATCAAAATGGATTACTCAAATTTCAAGAAAATTTACATTTGTGAAATTGACGTCAACAATAAGATGTTGGTGTTGAATTTTGTAAGACTAGTAAAATGAAAGTAGTGAACAGAGTTGAAGATGAAGATGGAGGAAGAGGTGATACTTCAATGGCGAAGAAGCTATATTGGGAAAGGGAACAAAATAAAGAGAAAAAAAAAAGATTCAAAGTTTTTGTGGACCAATAAGAAAATTCACATATTTTAAAAAAATTCAATATATCAAGAAAATAATATTTATAATATTAATTATAATGGCCTATACAAAAATGTCATATATATAATTTTATAATTTTTTTTAAAAAAATTCTTCACACATTTTTTGGGAGAGTGAATGTACTCACTTTGCCACATCACCCCTTAGAAACATATTTAAATATCCTCTAGTTAAAATGCTAAGATAGATTTTGCTGCTCTAAGTTTAGAAGATATTTGATGTCTTTGTTTTTTTTTTTAAAAAAATCTTGTAATAAAACAAAAAGATTATTTCACGTCACGTTTTGTTTTTTAGTATCATTCCTTTTGGTCTTCCAAATGAGAAGGTAAAACAAAATTGGGTTTGGGTAGGCAGAGCTGGCGAAGTAGGGTGCTGCCACAGAAATTGCAGACGAAGAATTTCCCAAAAGAAAACAGCAAAGAAGATTAAAAAAAGTAGGAGAGGATAGCATCATCAATCGGGTAACTCAGAAAACTTTAGCTAAAATCAGCGGTCAACTCATCTCTTATCCTCTCTTGCTCTTCTATGTTGGATCTCACTACTGTAAGTTTTTTTTCTCTCTCTTTACCTTCAACCCTTTTTGATTTGAGGTATAAGTTGGATTTTATTTACTGTCACTGCAGCCTTTTTGATTTGAGGTATAAGTTGGATTTTATTTACTGTCACTGCAGTTGAAACTTTGTTGTTGAATTTGGTTTTTGATTTTGTTGAAAAATTGTGGGAATTAATCGCAGAAAATAAGATTAAACGTAGAACAAGTTTACTTCTGTGTTTTTACCTAATTATAGATGTTATGTAAGAAATTTCACCTATTATAGATGGTATATCTAAGGAATCTATCATGAAATACTGTCAATTATTAATGATTGTGGAACTACTTGATTTTCACAATCTTACATATAAGATACTCGGTCAAGACACACATACCAAAATCGGCCATAGTGTTCTTGACTTGGATTCCTTAATTCGTCAGTCTTGTTTCCTCGTGAACCAACAATCTATGCAGTTCATGCACGTTTCATTTGTCATTCATGGTGTTGTAGTTCATTTGAAAAAGGTTATACTCACAGAGTAATGCTGATGAATTGTACTAGAAAATTTGCATCCATTGAAATTCCTAAAGACTTAAGTCTTCCTGCTATATTTGTCATTTCACTGACATGCTCATGCATGCTACTTGAACCATCAAACTTCATGGTAGTCAAAGTACCCATTTATTTCCCAGCAAGAGGCTTTTCAACTGTTTGGGAGCATTCTTCCATAATTTTCATAAGTTCTTTTGCATTTTCAATTTTGGGAAGAGTAGTCTTAGTGTTGCCCGCAATATTCATTCCCATAAATATTAGACCTGATATGTTAGACCGATCCCAATGCTTAAAATAAGTCCTTTCTTCAACACTACTAGTTTCAGTAATAGCAGCTGCTGACTTCTCAGTGTAAAGTGTAACATCAAGATCTAAAACCCCAAGATGGAATTTAATATGTTCGCACCAATCTGAGAAGTTAAGACCATTAAAGGTTGTAACAGAAGAGGAAGGAGAGTGCAAATGAAGAGCAAATGTTGCAAATAGTACATTTGCTTTAATACTTTGAGTAATGAATTTAAACATACTATCAGATTCAGAAATGGTATATGTACTCTTAAAATGTATATTGATGTCCTCCTTCGGGCGAAATATTTAAATACAACTTTAGACATAATGATGCTTAAATGTGATTTTAACATTATTCGATAATCTTTAAATCGTCATCAATTAATAATATTTATTATCTTTGGATAAATAAATAAAACTAATGAAGCATCTAAATTATCTCATTAATGTTTAATGGTTATAAAACAAACAATCAACCTTTCGGTAATCCATAATGTCATATAACCAAAAACGTCAAACCATAAGTTTTATATCTGTTATAAGCATCAAAACTAATGGGGAGTGGCGGAGCCACCTTGAGTTCAGGGGTTCATCTGAACCCCCTTCGGCAGAAAATTATATTATTTATACATGGTTAAAATAATTTTTTATGTATATATAGTAGATGTCGAACCCCCTTCGGCTAGTTTGTGTGTCTACTCTTCAGATTTTGAACCCCCTTAATGAAAATCCTGGCTCCACCACTGCTAATGGGTAATTGAAGTTAAGTTTAATCATTATTTTTAGAATTAATTATTCATACAGATTCAATCACTTTGGTGATTAACGAATCCCACATATATAATTCCAAATAGATAATTGAACACTATCAAATTTCATAAACTTCAACCTTATGGATTCAGGCAGTTTGTTTACTTAATGACACTTGAATTTGTAAACTGCCTTAAACTACCACAATCACAAAATGTTTCCAAACTTGATAGAAACAATTCCAGTTTTACTTTTGGAAATTTTTAGCAACATGAGAAAGATGATTGATTCCCATATAATTTCAAATGAAGTTTTGTTATTTTAAGAAGTTACAACATCTTTTTCATGTAAATCACATAAGCACAAATAATACATACTTATCCATGCCGTATAGTTCAAAGGAAATTGCTTACTGCCAACAAAACTATTGAACTATAACCATATGTTCTCGTGTATTTAAACATACTTTGAGCCCACATAATGCATTCACAAAAACAATCTCAAGAATGCAGTACATACGTGTAAAATAAAGAAGTGTAATTCTAATTAAAGAATAACATGTTCATTGAATGTCTACCACCTCTAAAAGTTTCAAACTTGATTCGAGCGGAAGCACTTTGCCTCTTTGCCTTATGCGTTTAATTGGCAGAGATAGGACTGAGCGGTTAATTCCCGCTTTCCATCAAAGTGGGTAAATGGGTTTATCCAAAATAACTTCCTTAATTAAGTAAGAATTTAGCAATTATTTATTAAACCAAAATAATATTAAACGTGGGGCCATAAAATTTCATGTTAAACTTCCATCTGCTGAATAGAAGTATAAATATTTGTTGTTGAAACTTCCGTGCTCTTTTGAGTTTTTTTTTTCATGATAGTACGTGGAAAATTACTTTGAGTATTGATCTCTTGTATTCATAAATTGAAGAAATGAAGATAAAAGTATAAAGACATTTTTAGTTCTTCATTTTGCCTAATTGCTTGTGTTCATCTGAGGCGTAGTTGATATTTTGGTATATTTTTATGTTTTTGGTTTTCCTTAAAAATAAAAATATAAACTTTCTTGTACCTGTGCAATTGGGAGGAAGCAAATACTAGGTGGAATAGTCAAGGTGCATGCTGGTCTAGACATCACCATCATAAAAATAGATAAAGAAATATTTTTTCCTGGTCAATAAGGGTCTTTATTTTTTTTAATTTTTTTTTTTGGGGCTTATTTGGATTTTTGGTTGGATATTTATGTTCTGGCAGTGAATAAGAAGATGTCTTGGAAAAGCAGTAGTGGGGATCTGAATGGCGGGCGATTGTTGCGTGACATTGAAGAAATTAGTAAAGCTCTTTATGTACATAAAACACCTCAGAAGGCTTTAACTTTTCAAGCAGATCATGGGCATGAATCTTTTGGCAATACCCATGTCTCCAAATCCAGTTCCAATATTGCTGATTACATGCTCCGTAAACAGAAGAAATCATCAATATGGAGTTGGAAGCCATTAAAGGTTCTAACTCATATCCTCCATCGACGGTTCAATTGTTGTTTCTTTCTTCATGTTCATTCCATAAAAGGATTGCCCGTCAATTTCAAGGACCTTTCTTTGTGTGTAAATTGGAAACGTAAGGGTGAAGTGATGAGTACTCGCCCTGCTCAGATTTGTCAGGGAACAGCTGAGTTTGAAGAGACTTTGATGCATTCCAGTTCTGTATATGGAAGTAGGACCGGACACCAGCATTCAGCAAAGTATGAGCCCAAATATTTCCTGCTTTATGTTTCTGTGATTGGGGCTCCAGCCCTTGATATTGGCAAACATTGTGTTGATCTTACGAGGTTGCTTCCACTTACCATGGAGGAGTTAGAGGAGGGAAGAAGAAATTCAGGGAAATGGACCACGAGCTTCAAGCTTTCAGGAAAGGCTAAAGGTGCAATTCTGAATGTAAGTTTCGGGTTCACTGTATCAGGGAGTAACTCAATTGAACCTAGCCCATTCGTGCGAGGCATCAAACCTGCTGCAATAGATCATTTCTCAGAATGTGATGGGGCTAATGCTAATAGAAGTCTTCGGCGGGTTGGAAGCGTCCCCCGCGAGCCTGCTGGTATGGCTCAGCCTCATTCTTCATCTAGGTCCCTAGATGCGAGAAGTTTTGATGAAGTTTTATCAGACCAAAAATCAGAACTTTCTCGCTCTATTAGCTTTCTGTATAAAAAACTTGAGGAGGGAAAATTGGGTAAATTGGATGATTTGGATTTCTTTTTTGAATATTTATCACCCTTAAAACCAAACTCTGGTGCTTTGTCACAGTTTTCTGCTGAAAATACCATAGATGATCAACATATTGAGTTTTCTGTCTGTGAGCTGGGCATAGAATCTTCTACGAAAGAGCAGGTGAAACCAGAAGTATGTTCTTATGAAAGTTGTGATGATACTCAAATAGAAACTACTGATGTTGCGTACATTTTGGAGGAAAGAAGTAATGAGAAAAGTGAATACAAGCAAAAGTATGAAAGCAATGATGTCTATGAAGGAGAACATACAATGAAAAGCAGCAATTATGAGGAGAGTGATGTATGCAAGGATGAAATGTTTGAAGAGCTTGAGTCGGTTTTCCTTGACCTGTTGACTGCTGAGTCCACAGAGTTGGATTCACCAGTAGAAATGTATGATTCCATTGACCAAGAAAACTACATGAATCTGAAGTCCAGTTATAAATCCAGTAGGCGGGTGAAATCACTTAGCCTAGATGATGTGATAGAGTCTGTGGCAAATGATTTTCTGGAAATGTTGAACATTGAGCAGACCTCAGCTGGCTTGAGTTCTGATAGCTGTCTGGGTTCGCCAAGAGAATGCCTTTTGAGGCAGTTTGAGAAGGAAACCCTTTCTTCTGGATACTCAAGTTTTGATTTTGATGCAACAGATGATCAAGTGAAATTCAGTGGCATTGCTTCAAGTGTTCATGGAAGGGTTGCATGTTCTGATGACTTTGATCTGTCATCAGTTATTAAGGATTTTGAGAAGGAGCATAAGAGGGGTACCCAGTCATTGAGGAGTAAAAGGAATGCAAAAATGATAGAGAACTTGGAAACTGAGGCTTTAATGCAAGATTGGGGTTTGAATGAGAAAGCATTCCAGAATTCACCGCGCATCAGCTTTGGTGGGTTTGGAAGTCCAATCTATCTTTCCCCTGAAAGACCATTAAAATTTCCTCCTATTGGAGAGTGTTTAGGTTCTAAAATGTGCACACGTAATGGGGGCTTCTTACGTTCAATGAGTCCTCAACTTTTTCAGAATGCAAGGAATGGTGCAAGATTGATCATGCAATTTGCTAGCCCAGTGGTGCTCCCTGCTACAATGGGTACTTGTAGTGTTATGGAAATACTCAGCTGCTGGGCATCTGGTGGAATTTCCAAAATGTCTGCTCAGGCAGAAAAGCTGATGCCTTTAGAAGATATCACCGGGAGGAGTATACAAGATATAGCCCAGGAAGCCGGATTCAGGCTTGAACGAGATGAGAGGTTTGTAATTTTAAGATCATGATATAAAACTATAAATTTTCTAATATATTTTTTATTTGTTTGTCATCCAAGATGATGATTTATGTTATGTTCTTGTGATTCTTTTGGCAGGTTCACTTTTTGGCATGGGTTGTTAGGTATGAAGAAGGACAGTGAAGATATGCTGTTTCATCAGAGTTCTGGTCATCTCAATTCAACCTCAATAATTGATAATGTAGATTTAGGTTTTGTGTTTATGGAGGATCTAGCTCCTTTGGCAATGGATAAGATAGAATCTCTTTCAATAGAGGGGTTAAGAATCCAGTCAAACTTGTCAGATAATGAAGCACCTTCAAGCATTAGGCCTCAATTTAGTGAAGTTCTTAGTTCCTATACAGCTAGCGCATCAAAGCATTGGTGTGGCAAAGAAAATGATGATGATGAGGGTGCTTTAGTGGAGCTGTCTGTTTCAGTAGATGAATGGTTGAGGCTGGATGCTGGAGATTTCTGTAATAATCCTGATGAGACCAAGGAAAGAATTACCAAAATCTTAGCAGCCCATCGTGCTAAGTCTGTTGATTTAGATAGCTCAGGATTGGAAACAGGTGAAGAAAGGCTGGAACTGTGTAACAACTTGACGTTAGCTCTGAGGGTTCAACTCAGAGATCCTCTGCGTGACTATGAGATGGTTGGCATCTCCATGCTCATTCTGATTCAATTAGAGAGGTCCTATGCTCCTGTTGAACAAAATACATGCAGCAGAGCATCAGAAAGAAATTCAAGCAGTGAAAATGATCCGAAGGAGCAATCCATTCAGGAAGAAATTATTGCCGGAGAAAGTGAGGGTGAAATCCATAGGCAGGCTGTTTCTCAGTTTAAGATAACTGAAATTCATGTTGCAGGTTTTAATAATGGACTTAATGATGACCAAATTTGGGGCACAAAAAGTCAGCAACAAGCTGGGTCGCGGTGGTTGCTATCAAGTGGCATGGGGAGGACAAGCAAACATCCATTCTCCAAGTCAAACGCCATCATAAGATCATCCTCACTGTTAAGGAGAAATATGCAGCCTAGAGATGTTTTGTGGAGCATCTCATCGGATTTTCATACCAGAGATTCCAAGTTTGCAGCATCAAATGCTCATATACGAAATGCTGATATTATTTTTCCAACTGAAGGCCGTCCAAATCTCAGTCAGTTGGGAATCAAGTTATAACACCCTTTTTCTAGGCACTGCATATTTTCCTATTTTGTATATGAAGGGAAGAAATTAATCGCTCAATCATGTTTATGTAAAGTAGCTGAACATAGTTTCATTGCATAGCATAATCTCCAAACTATTTCTTTCTAGTAACGATAGATTGACAGTTAAGCATTTCAACAATAACTAAGTTTTTGGAGCTCTCATGCTGTTGTTTCAATGTTGTAACCAAATTTCTCAAAATGCTGGTGATTTCTAGCTTCTTTTCTTTACCTTATATAAAACTCTTTAGAATATTGCCTCATGCATATGATATACTTTCCTAGCTTCTCTTATCTTGGTTGATACTCACTGAGAAACATTGGTTGCATTCACAATATGTTTCAAAATTGAAGATTGCCATGTGATCAGTTGATAATGTTATACAGTATCTTTTATATATATAAATCCTGTTGGAAGCAGGATAAGAGTACATGCCAACTGAAATATTCTAATTGATTACATTTTTAAGTTACAGATAGATGCCTCCTTCTGACCCCGTACATCCAATTTACTGGCCTGATTTAGCTAAGCTACAGTAGTCATAGTAACTTTCAACTGATCATCGATCAGAACGGGGATGGACCTTGATGGTTGTGGACACCCTCGTAGGTGGTTATCACATACCGAGAATCCTCTTTGTCTCGTTCAACTCTCTTCTTCACCGGACAACCTTCCACAGAGCACCTATAGTAATTCCTGTACGTTGATACACAAAGCATGCTCATGTGAGTTAAGTAGTCTTTTCATAAGCTGCTATAGAGCAACATAGCACATATAACTTTTTTGTTTGCCTACCACACTAGTTCTCAACTTTTCTTTTGAAATGTTTTCATGATTTGTCAAATTCAGGTTTACACCTCATCTTCTTTTGATGTGACATTAATTCGTTTTAATTAAGTGGAACTAGCACTTCTTTTTTCGTAATTAAGTAGTTAATAATTAATGTGGTCCCCTTCTTAATTTGGTCACTTATGTTTGTGGTAAATTTCCTAGAATATATCTAGGTTGCTTGACTGAGATCGAGTGCAAAGAATATCAAGTAATTAAATGACCTGCTTACTTAAATGGAACGACATCGACATTCAAAATTCATATAATCGACCCTAACTTTGGTAAAGTTATTTTGTTATGATAGTTTATAAAAATACAAGTTCAATAAAAATAAGCCTCATATAACATACATACATGGCATAGTAAAGATCGATAAAATCAGATTTTCAGGTTTAACCAAACAGTTACTGCACATATAGGCTTATTTGATTCACATAGCTTAAACATTACACTCCACTGCGAATCTGTGAAAAATTTGTGTTATAGAGCATGATTATCCCACCGAACCAGCTCACTGGGAAAATGCATGGTTGGAAACAGATTCTCACTGAAAAAGTGAGAAGCTTACTAAATTTTCCATATGAAATATTTACTATCTTTTTTCTTTTCAAACCGATTCAATCAAAATATCTGCGGGAATATATAGACACTGAGCATTTTTCAGTAGTGTTATAACAATAAACTATCATGAGATATGAGCTTCGAATCTTCAGGACACTTTATGGCATATATATATATATATATATATATATATATATATATATGCTGAGCCCTTCAGGTTTTAAGGCTAGAAGAGTATTCATGATATTTTGTCATCAAGAATGAAAGTGAAAGAAAAAGAAAGGTATATAAGGAAAGCTGTAAATAAACTCTTGTTCAATCATATTGTTACCTCGGATTTGGACTATTTTTCACCATCTTCTTTCCATACTTTCTCCACTTGTATCCATCATCTAGTATTTCAATTGGCGACAACGTTCTGAAAGCAACCTTGTCCTTAATTTCCCTCCTCTCACCGCTGCTGCCAACATCTATTTTTTTGCAAGACAAAAACATTTAGCACGAAACATAATCCTTATGTATGCATGTGACAGTTTGCTTACGTACGAAGATAATGCTATAAAAAGTAGTGTTGATGAAATGCTTACTATTGCTAGGTTCCTCATGGTAAGTAGTAGTAGTGGTACTACTCCTGGCGTTAACCACTTGATTTGCTGCATAATTTGAGTAGTGAGGTACAAGCGTTGGATCAGCTTGTTGAACGGGCCAATTATCTATCTCGAAAATATCAGAGAGCTCAAAGTTAATCAAGTTGTTTGAGAAATCATCGCTATCAGGTGAGTCTAGTACTGGTGTATAACTCCCATCAAACATGTTTGCACTAGAATTATTTGCATCCATGGATGATGATGAACTAAATTCCCTCCCATCGCATTCGTACATTTATTATGTTACGAAGCAATAAGCTCTCTTTAATTTCCTAGTGAGGTTCCTACGAGGTACGAAGAAGGTTCATGGACAATGCTTATAAGATTGGTGGCTAAGTGAATGTCATTGTTGAGGGCCCTTTTAGCTTTATTTGCTTAGTTTAAGTCACTCCAAAATTTATGCTTATAATGCTAACAAAGAGTGGACTAGTAAAGTGGGACATGGGAAAGAAGACTTTGTGCATAGACTTTTCAATGTTACTTAGTGTGTGTGTATAAACTTCACATAATATCAATCTCTCGTGTTTAGACAAATTAACCCCTTCACAACGGTGAGGGGAATACTTTACAAGTCAATGTGTGAAAATGATTGGTCTCATGACCTATTTTTTCTTCTTTAATTGATACCATGCACTTTCACTTTATTTCTTCATATGCATTTAAACAGTTTTAATTAGCTTTCTGCCTTGATAGGATATGGAGTAGGTTTTTGATACTATAAAGTCATGAAATTAACTAACCTACAACAACAAATTTAATGCAATATCATAAATAGGGTCTGAAAAGGGTAATATGTACGTAAACCTTACCCCTAAGTTGTGAAAATAGAGACTATTTTCGGAAGATCCTCGATTCAAGTAAAGCATGTCAAAGCAATAGGAATAATCCATTTCTTCGGAAAAAAATGAAGAAAAGAACGGTATCAAGAAGAAGATAGACGGGGAGTACTTATCATAATAATACTAATAGGAAAACTAGATAATGTTTGACTACCTACTAACCTTCTACTATAATCCGCGATCTCCAAATTCTCCTATCTAGGGTCATGTCCTCGATAAGCTGCATGTGCATCATGTCATCTCTAATCACCTGTTGTCACCCTCTCACACTTCCTCGCAACATATAAACTATTCATAACAATTAATATTTTAACTTAAACAACTAAAATAATGACCTACTATAGCCGGTTAAATAGCATTAATAATATAAAAACTCTTGATACTATTAGTGCATATAACTAATATTAAATTTGTTGCACTTTATGGTGCAAGTTTCTATACGATCCTTTTAGTTTGTTTAGTACTCTCTTCGGATTACTTTACTTGTCGTCCTTATTAAAAATAGATTATTTAAAGTAATAATAAATATTGACTAATTTGCATATATAGAAAAACTAATTAAAGAACATATACACATATTTCAATATCGTGATTGTTTAGATTAACTCTCTTTTTATTTATTAAAGAGAGATTAAAGAAAAAATATTTATTAAAAAGAGATTAACATTTTAATAATTTTAATGTAACAAGTAAAGTGGTTGGAAGGTGTAAGAAGCAAAATATAGTGCACATCAATTGGAGCCCACTAGAAATCTAGGCAAGTTCCAGGGAGTATCTTAACATGCTTAGGAGACATTTGTTGGACACATATTGGTTGACTAGAATATAGCAAATATATGAGGTTTGAAATATTAAAAGATGACATAAGTGTTGAGGTAGATGGAAAATGTGTAATCCTGATGGCTAAATAAGTTAGAAGATTTTAATGGAAAGGTAAAAAAAATATTGAGATAGATCAAGTCTAATCTGTAATGATGGTATTACAATCCAAAGTTAGGCAAAATTTGGTTACTAAATAACATTCTTGACATTATACACTTATTCTAGATGGGGCATTTCTTGACCAATATATCCTTAAAAAAATTTTAAAAAAAAACCTTTTTATTATTAGATGTATTAGGGTTAAGTATGACCAAAAAAGCTAGTGTTACCAAGTCCTATTAGTTAAGCATCACTTAATTTATTTAAGAGCGTGATATTCCTGAATTTAAGTTAATTAGTGTAAAGTAATGTTATTCTAAAAGTATTCAGTAGTATACTTGATTATATGATTTTTTTTTTAAAAACAATCAATTATATAATTCGAATTAAAGAATCATCCTTTGAATATATATCTGTTTTAACACCAAGTCAATTCAATTTACATGTTCAAAGAGGGGAATATATATTACCCTTCTAAATGAAATAATGACCTACTATATAGCCAGTTTAAGTGTAATGGGTTAGGTATTGGAATGAAATTAAATTAGTCTATGAAAATGGACAACCATGTTCACTTTGTAGTTTGAAGACTTTTACCAATTAGTCTTTTTTTTCTTGGTTAATTAATACTAGTATTGATTAGAGAAAGAGTAAGGGTTGGTCAAGGAGTCAATAAAATTGACATCAAAATCTTGGACAGGGGAGTAGTATTTTGGAAGTCCTTGCTTTCCTTCTTGTCCCCTTGAAGAGGGTTCAAACCTTTGAAGGATCTTTAATTGCTTGTGAACTATATGTCCTTTTCTGCATGAAACTTTAGGTGTAAAATAACATAAAGTATATCTCCCAAGAAACTTGTGCCATTTCATTATCCCCATATATGTTTCAATTTACACATATTTAGGGTATTCATAAAAGCTTAATTTGGTAATGAGTTCAATTAATGTTTGATATGGTTAAGGGTTTAACATTCCATCTCTGAGGATATTGTGGGATGGATAAGATCCTTTCATGTTTAACTAAAGGTCTCGAGTTTAAGTCTTAAAAATGAATTGTTAAAAAATCTGTTCTACTTTAAATTTAATTATATGATGGAATCCCTTGAAATAAATAAACGAACTCTTTCAATTTTGTTGTTCCAACTTGATCATCTCCGACAGATCATATATTGTCCTTCAATTTTTGTTGATAATCCATCGTTACCAATGGACTATTGCCGATTTTCGTATTTGATAAAAGACATATTTTTAATCGTGCTTAGCAATGATAAACATCTTAAATTTGAATTTGTTAGAGCAGTGAGTTTAGAATGTCAAATAGTTATAAAAATGAGAACGGACACAAATTTACAACTTTAAAAATACATTCGCACCCAATTAGCCGATAAATATAAGGATTTAGGTGACAATTTGAGTCAAGTGCAAGGGTCTCTCAAGTCTTTCTTCCTTAGTGTTTCTGTTTAGTTTGAGCAGGTATCATATAAAGAATTATTCAATTTTGTAGAAGTTTTATGTCCAATAAAATTAATTTCTTGAATTTGTGTCCAAAATATTTGCATAGGATGACAGTGATTTGATATTGAAGTCATATAACCAAATGAAGCCAAACACAATAAATATCATTAGGATTATTCTATTTGTAGATTTGAGACTTGATTAGTAACTAGTAACAACATTGTACTATTATCTTGTAAATATTTATGTTAGCATTTTTAAAATTATAAACATATAATTCTTAACAAAATGGGCAAACTCAACGTGACCCACAACCCACATAGTGATGGATTAACTTAGTTGTTTTAAGGTCCATTAAAATAATTGGCCAAATCAGTTTGGACCGTCAAATTTCAAAGCTTGGATGAACTGAACCTACCTATATTAACATCTATACTTTTAAATGTCAATTATAGTGCCATTTGATTTACCTCCTTTTCTTTTAAATATCATGGATTTGAAGTTAAAAGAAATTAAAGAGTCATTTGAAACTTCAATTAGAAATCTAAGAGTTTTTAAAGGTTATTTTTGAATGGGTGTGGTTGAAAAATGTAACATTTAGCTTTTGTTTGGTCATAAATTTTGGAAGTAATTTAAAAAAAAATATTTATTCATAAAATTTAATCGAAAAGACTCAAGTCACAAGCAGGTGCAGGACTCAGCATGGTCATATACAATGTGATGAAAGTATTAATGATCAAGACAACTTTTAAATGTCAATTTATAGTAACATTTATTCTACCTCCTTTTCTTCAAAATATTATGAATTTGGAGTTAAGAGAACTTAAAAAATCATTTGAAACTTCAATTTAAAAATCTAAAAAAATTTAATGGCTGTGGTGGAAATTTATTGAAAATATTTAGCTTTTGTTTGGTCACAGATACATTACATATACATATAACCATTTTGTCGAAAGAAATTTTGCTTGTACAAGAAATCCACTAAATCAATTGGATATGTTTGTTCAACATTTTAAAATAATGGCCAAACTCTAAAATAGCAGGTCAAAAAGTGGCCAATCCATGCTATTTTGAATAAAACAATTAGCCCAAAGCCCATTAACACTTTCTTTCTTCACTCTCCACAGTGACCAGCCGGGGACTCGAAACTATGGCGCGGAAGAAGGCGCAAGGGGATACCAAACCGGCGGCGAAGAAGCCGAACCAGAACCGTCTGAGCAGCGCCGAGCGCTCGGCGCTCTTTGCACGCAGAGAAGCTGCAAAGGTTTTGCGAACTATTCTACAAGGAGACGCCCGGCGCCGAGCCGTTGGCTCCATCAAGTCGCTGGTGTATAGTCCTTCTGTCAGGAACAAAAGAGCTACTTATGCTTTGGTTTGTCAAACTCTCAAATGTAAGTTCACTCACAGAATAATAGTACCCATTTTCTAAATACTTGTTAGAGCTTATGCTTGTGTCTGTTTTTCTTTTTGAAAATCCTGTTTTCTTTAACGGGCAAGTAATCGAGATGAAGTAAAGTTTGAAAATTGGGTACTTGGTAGTTATTAGAGTTGAGAAAAAGCTGTCTGTTATTATCTTTTAGGCTGTAGACCTTGAAACATATGCATCTTTCTTGTTTACTATCACAAAATGGGAGGATACAATTTAGGGAGCTAAAGAAGAGTGAATATTGTTAATAATTAGGCAATTTGCTGAAGGGCTTTTACCGAATTTCCTGCTGCTAAGTGCAAGTGAATACATGTTCGGCTGACTAAAATTGCTTGTCTGCTTGCTTGGTCAACTGCATTTTGGGAAATCATCCTAGCTTCAATATAAGAGGGAGCTCGGGTGCTTTTGCTATTCAAAAGTGATCATGGGATAATTTAACCCCTACAGGCATTAACCTGAAATGTGTCTGTGTAACTTCTCAAGTATTGTGGAGAAAATTGTTTGCTCTGGAGTCTGGACCATGTTTACAGTTAGAAAATGGGATGCGCTTATCTTTGTGGCTTAAGATTAACTTTATCTTATGAAAATAAAGGAATAATAGGGTAGTCTTCGCGATCAGAAGCATCTATTCGTCCTTCTCAATTTTAGTTGTTTAGAAATTGTAAGAAGCGTGATTCATAGCTTGTATCTAGGAGGTTTACTGTAGTAATTGTTTGTTTTTTTTTCTCTGTGATCTTATCAAAAAATCACAACTAGTACATGTACTTCTGTGGCGCAGAGTAGTCTTATGAATTTTGAAATCTCAAGAACTTTACCATAACATATCGGAGGCTATTTACTTTTTAAATAGCTGAAGCTGAAGTGTCAAAATGTGCTATTAAAAGCTTAAGTTAATGGAGCAATGCGAAGCAATGAGTGAAGACATGTGCTTCATAGAAGTATGCCTTTGAAACAAGATGCACAAAGTGATCCCAACAATAAACAGTCGGTTCTTTTGAATCTCAACTTTGAGAAGTTGGATTGTTATCATTATTATTCCATCCATTCCAGTTTATGTCACACTATTTCTCTATTAGTCCGTTCCAAAAAGATTACACATTTATGTATTTGAAAACTATTAATGTTACACTTTTCATTTTACGCTTAACAGTTAACATTATTCTAAAAGAAATCACCCTTAATGTGAAGTGTTTATACCCACACAAAAGTTATGATATGTTTATACCCACATAAACATTTTTACTTGTTTAAGACTACAAGTTTCAAAAGTCTTCATTTCTTTTTTAAAGTTTGTGTTGATTCAAACAATTTCACATAATCAAGAATAGAGGGAATCTTGCTTATCCAATACTGAAATTAGTTGTGTTTATTGCATTTGATTGTTTTAGTACTAAATTTATACATGTTTGATATTTTTTAACTTTGTAATTTGTGCACTTCACTTCAAGGAAGAGTGCACTTCACTTATCGATTTTCACTTCAAGCCCCACGGATTTTGTACTTTTTTGTGCCTTTTTTTGTAAAAGCACTGAAATTAATTCAGTGACTCAAATCATGCTATCTCCATATCTACGGAAAAGGTCCAACCACCCTTGGCTTCATAATAGCAAATGTTCTGGATTCTTCCTTGTTGCAGATCTTCCCGTTATCAAGGATGTCTTTCACAATGCCAATGTGCTGAGTAGCAAATGGAAGGTTAGGAATATTTTCAACTTCTTAGTTTTCATTGATTGTTAGATTTTGGCACTTTGACTTCTCTCTTTGCATGGTATGGGGGCTTAATTGTGAGACATGAGAAATTCTTGTTATCTACCCAAAAGGTAGGGGTAAGGTCTCGTTACATCCTACCCTCCCCAGACCCCACTTGTGGGATTACACTTGGCGTGTTGTAGTTGTTGTACTTGAAGATCTTCCTCTTTTCCGTTTTATCTCTTTCCGAGTAATATTCTGAATAACCTGTGTTCGACACATGCGTACCTGTTCCTCATTTCTCATTTGTATATCTTCTGTTACTTTTTTTTTAAAAAATAAAAATTATGTTTCATCATTTTATGTTGATTAAATAAGATAAAGTTATTGACAGAGGGCAGGACATCTCCGAAATATCAAGTAGACATAGGCTATCCAAAGTAAATAGCTTTCTGATGCCTTTCTGGGAAGATCTTGAGTTGCATAAATTTTTCAAATAACTAATGATTTTATCTGTGTGGCTTACGTAGTCAATTATAATAGTTTCTTAGTGATCAAGTTTATCTTGGAAACCTCTGAATTTTTTGTCCATGTCAAAATAAATCTTGTTTCTTGCATGCTGCTTATTGATATTTCACAATCCCAAGAATAACAGTTTTAATGTGATATGAACTAACAAGTAAATTATGGTGTTTGCGCTTCAAATAATCCAGTGTACCAGGCAAGCAGCTCAACTCAATATTTCAAAAGCATAGGAGAGTTCTTATTATTCTTTACTTTCCTTTTAACTGTAGGCTCAGTTAAATGTTTCTACTGCCAACCACCTAGGTAACCTAATTTTTCCTTACTCATCTTTCACTTGCTTTCCTGAAGTACTATGTTCTTAACATAACCCTATAACCCTGTTTACATCAACTATTTTACATGTTGGATAGACATCTTTGGCGTGTAATAATTTGGATTTGTCTGCACAATAGTAATTAATGAATTATTACTTTATGAAACATCCATATAAACTGTAAGCAGCAATCGGGAAATCTGATATTTTGTTATGGAACCTTGCCAGTGTTTTGGAAGGAAAAATGTTAGTAACATATAGCAATACATTATGGTGATCTATAGAATGGACTGGGCGTAATCAAGATACAAACTTCCGGAATCTCTTGACTGGAATTTTAATTCTCTGACTCAATTGTGCACTAATTTTGCTGCTAATGTTGTTGCAGAGGCAAGAAGAATTAATGTATATAATCTTGTATGACATCCTTTTTGGCCAGGTATTTGTCAATATACATCCCCAGTGGGTTTCATTGCTTTGGGCTCTTGCTTATGGAGATGGTTTAATCTTATATAGGAGGCTTTGTTAGCTGGTGATGCAGAAAAGTTTCTTCTGCAGAAAAAGGATGTGTTGCAGGCAGCTCTTGCCAAGCTTTTAGTGCGAAAGAAAGTAAAACATGTCTCAGACTTGATGACTTCTTATAATATTTCTGGTACGTACATGTCTCAGACTTGATGACTTCTTATAATATTTCTGGTACGTGGTTTGAGTCATAGTCTGTTAGTGGTGGTTATCTCTATGGGTTACAATGGGACATACATAGTTCAAACTTGTCAACAGACTTTTTAAATATAATTGAACTGAGAAGATCCTTTCTTTATCAAAAATAGATGGAAAAGTGTCTATATTATAAGTTGTGTCGGATTACACTTGGTGTATTTATTATATGGAGCAGAAAAAGCAGTGTCAGATGTGTCACTAGAATGTTGTTTTTTATTTTCATTGCAGACCTTCCGAAACCCCGTTATGCTCGTGTAAATACTCTGAAGATGGACGTAGAGTCTGCCCTGGTCGAATTTAAGAAACAGTATGAGGTATGATATAGCCCTTAGATGCAGCAGTTATTTTGCACCGCCTGAATAATTTGAAGTAACTTTAGTGTCATTTGACTCGGTAGAATATAGATGGAAGATGTATCAGAGATAACTCCTTGTGTCAAAACATCCTAAGCCAAAATCTGATCCCGACGATCATCTTTGCGTACTTAATCTTTGCAGTACTTCCTCTAATGAATTGTTTGCCGGATTAGTTTATAGATTTTTTATTCAGTTTTCACGATAGTTGTATTATAGGTATGATAGTCCTAGGGTGGACGTAGACGTTTTATTTAGAATATTGAGATGATATACGAAATTTTAACATATTGAGGTCCTAAAGTTAAGAAATTTCCTTTCAGAAGAAAAGGAGGAGGGGGGGTGGGGGTGGTTCCAGCTGTTCTAGAATTTGAAGAGTGGCTTCTCAATTGATAATTGATGTATTGACCTCACTTAGGGGGATGGAGGTAAAATACTTACAGATACTAGTAAACTGCTGGAGATTGGTATACTTTAAAGTATGTAGTACCACAAATCTTTCATGTTTGTCAATTCAATGATATCATTATTGCTGTATTCGTGTCCTTATTTGATATAAGAATTAGTGTGAATCAATTCTACATTGAAGAAACAATCAAATATTCATTGATCAAATCATTCTCCTTGGCCTGATAGATCTTTTGAAGAACTGATTCATCGGGAAAGAATAAAGATAGAATCCGGTTTTACTTTCTTATTGGTGTTGTTTCTCGTTATTATAAAGTTTATGTATGTTTATTTTTCGGACATTGAATAGGTTTGTCAGGATGCAATGGTTCCTGACCTGTTGATTTTACCCCCAAGGACTGACCTGCATGATCATCCTTTGGTGAAAAGTGGAAGTGTCTTTCTGCAGGTGCAAAATTCTCTTTCTTGGAATGGAATTTTGATGTGAATACAATGAAGGAGTTTCTTGTTATGCAATCCTTTCCCCTCTTTTGGGTTCTATCTAGCTTTCATTGACATGCTATTAATGTCCCTGGTTCCACTAGGGCAAGGCAAGTTCCATGGTTGCAGTTGCTCTTGGGCCTAAACCCAGATGGGAGGTAATTAAATGGAAAAAGAGTAGTTAGGTTCTCTAGATTTTCATTTTCCACTTGGTTGTTGTTCATGGTTGTTTATTCTCTTGTGAAGGTCATCGATGCATGTGCGGCACCAGGCAACAAAACTGTTCATCTTGCTGCTCTTATGAAGGGAAATGGAAAGATAATAGCTTGTGAACTTAATAAAGAAAGGGTTAAACGTCTGAAGTACACTGTTGAACTGGCTGGAGCGACCAGTATCCTTTTAATAGCTTTCTGGTATCCTATCCACCTTCTCACATAAGATTGCTTCAGAGCAAATCTAACCATCACTTGATTTCTGGATGGACATATACGTAAAGTGTATTGGAAGCCCTTAAACTATGTGCTTAGGTCCTTGTTTTTGTTTAAATTATCCCATCTTTAAGTAATTCCAGTAATCTCGCAATTTTTCACTCAAACTGGATGGAGTTATTAGTTTCTGTACCGGCATGTGACTTTTAATACCGTAAACACCTTTCTGCATTAGGTGTCTGAAGTTTATTTTTGAGGAAATATGGCTTTTGGAACTGCAGATATCTTTAGTTATTTCAATTCCTAATTTCAAATAATTCCTAAAACCAGTTAGTTATATGATAATTTGTCTAATTGGCTTTTGTTTCATCGTTGTCGTAATATGCCTCGATAACTTAACTTATCCTAAGATGTGGAAGTCAAGCATGAGGACTTCTTAAACATGAGCCCTGAGGATCCAGCGAACTCGAAGGTAAAGATACGAGACATTTTTTGGGGAATGAGGCGTTGTTGGTTGTTAGATATTATCGACTTACTAAATGGAATCTATCACTTTCAGTCCAGTTGATCAATCTATTTAAAACTTGTAGCACTGGAATAAAGTAATCGGTTGACCTATTTCACAAACATGATTGATAGGGAAAAAATAATTTGTAAAGCTTGTTAGTTTTATGTACATGATCCATTTTTTGTATGGAATGATTCTCTGATACAATAGATAGCAGACTGGAGTAGAGGACAATCTCTCCTCAACTATGAGTTGGTAACACTTTGATTGAACATGACAAAACCTTTGATTCTTCATTGTTAATTTGTTGAAGAAACATTTATATATAGGCATATGATTTTAGTGTATCCAGAACAAGCATAAAAAAGAGAAAAAATCCTTCCTGTTTCTGGACAGTGTGAAAAACAGGAAAAGGATATCAGCCACTGCTGGTACAACCATGAAGATAGATATTTGATCTGGGGTAATGCTGGGTTACACTCTAATTAGTTTTCCTGATTGGTGACGATTTAACAAAAATATAGGTAGCCAGTTCACATTTTCAGCAAGCATGGTTACAACTTTGTAACCCTCTGTTTTCTGTTTGGATTTTTGAATGGAATTCCTTTATTTAACTCATAAACCGGCCACCAGGTTCAAGCAATACTGTTAGATCCATCATGTTCAGGATCTGGGACTGTTGTTGATAGATTAGATCACCTGCTCCCTTCATATACTGCAGGTGACTTTGCTCTTTGTCGTATTCATTTTCATATCCTTTGTGTAACAACCCTTTGCTTATCTCCTTTTTAACTATTTTTCTGAAAAAACTGTGCAGACTCTGATGTAAATAGACTTGAAAAGCTCGCTGCTTTCCAGAGAAAGGCTTTGGAACATGCATTATCTTGTGAGATTTATAACATTGTTGCGTATTTGTTTTTTTTTAACCACAAATGGCAAATTCATGTATGTTTGTGCATGCGACTGCTCAATTTACCCTCTCATCTTGATGTAGTTCCTGCTGTTGAGAGAATTGTTTACAGCACATGTTCTATTAACCAAGTTGAGAATGAAGATGTCATCAAATCTGTTCTGCCTCTTGCTTCTTCTTGTGGTTTTGAACTGACAACAATCTTTCCCCAATGGCTTCGCCGAGGTCATCCAATTTTCGATGGATGTAAGTGATCATATCTCACAAGCTTCCTTTATGGGTGCCTACCTGACCCTAGAGTAGTTAGAATCTAACTACCTTCCAAAAGTTGGTCAAACTAGACAAATAGAGAAAGAGCACAGAGGAAAGTAAGAATACTGTTCTTACAGTTTTCAAGTGCTCTAATAAGCATTTCCAGGCATCATATATTTTCGTGTTCAATTGCTAATAGTCTTAAGCTAGATCTGGTTGGCTAACTGAATTGTTGCAATTATATTCTGAAGTAAAGTGTCATTTATCTTCAAAAGGTCAACATGTCATTAGACAGAAGATTAAATTGCAAGCTACCACCTTCAATAGCGTATAGTATTTGCATTACACTGAAGGTTATAGGAAAACATGTATGTATGAGCTCTGTAAATATAACTCTCTGCTGTTTTGATACATTCTGGTCCTTCCTGCCCGATGCTTCATCAGTTGAAATCTTCAGTTGCATGTGTATGATTTTTTAAAATTTTCTTTTGCGCAGCTCAACGTGTGCTGAGAACCGATCTGATAGAGGACCAGGAGGGCTTCTTTATTGCTTTATTTGTCAGGAAGGGTGTGAGCCCTCCAGCCAAGCACATCAGAGATGCTGGAAACACATCACAAGTTGTTCAACGAAGAAAGAAGAGAAAAATAAATTCTTTCTTCCTCCTCAGAACTTTGGGTTTGTTGTTGTAATCCCAGTTTTACTTGTTTCAATCAGGCAATCCGTAAATGATAAAATCCTAGAGAAAATTGCCAGAATTTTTGTCCAGGTGAGAATGTGGTTTGGCCAAAGTTTTGTTTTATCCATTTCAGGTTTCTGATAGTCTACTAAACAGTTATATAGCAAAAACTTTATGGCATTTGATGCTTACACCAAATTGTATTTCTCTTCTGCCCTTTTCCTTTCCAAAAAAGTATGAAAATATTGTTTTTCAGTTGCGTAATACTAAAATACTGGCGAATTGGTTGGACTTGGATATTTACTATTTTAATTTCTCTAGTTAGCAATTTTAATCCTCTTTACAAATGAAGGATTAAAACCTTGCACAAGTATGCACATGACAAAGAAACCTCAAATTGACAAATTATAGTGTTACATTTTTACTAATTGAAATTATCATGATGAATAACATTTGAACACTTAAATAAGTGCTGAAATTTAATCTTCACTTGTTATTGATTTCTACATTTTAAATAATCAAACTTCCATTATTCGCCATGAAAAGTATTTTTGGTATTCATTTATAAAAGAACAATATTTTAAATTATAGCATAGTAAAATTTACTGATTGCCTGCTTTTACGGAGGTAAAATGTGTGAGTTTAATTAACCCTATCATATGATTTATACTAAAAAAGAATATGATATACACAGATACTTCCTTCGTCTCACTTATCAAAATTCAAACGATGTGAACATTATATTATTTCATGGTCTTATTGATGTTGACTGATTGGAATTCATCAGGCAGGACATAATTTGGGTTATAGCTTACTCCACATTATAGTTTAATTTTGTAACAGAAGAGAATCATTATAGTTTAATTTTGTAACAGAAGAGAATAGTAGAAACATTGCATTGCATTAAACATTAAAACAAACAATACCAAGTATTGTAACCTCACATTACAAAACTTGAAAACATAGCAAAAAGATAGAAAACATAAGTATTGTAACCTCACATTACAAAACTTGAAAACAAAGCAAAAAGATAGAAAACATAGCAAAAAGATCAAAGAAAGAGTAAAGACAACAGACTTCAAGCAACTTTCACCTCAATAGTTTTGGGTTTCTTCGGCTCTGGAGGAGGCAGCTTCTGAACAGTAACAGTCAGAACTCCATCTTGACAAATAGCAGAAATTGCATCAGTATTCGCATTCTCCGGCAGAGTAAACTTCCTCATAAATTTCCCAACCCTTCTCTCCATTCTAATAAACCTTGCTCCTTCCTTCTCTTCTTCCCTCTTTCTTTCTCCACTAATCAACAACACATTGTCTTCTTCCACCTGCACTTTGATATCTCCAGATTTCAACCCTGGCATATCCACAACAAAAACATACGAATTCGGATACTCCTTCACATCCGCTGGTGTCGCAGCCATGGCCTTAGCGTCACGAACATAGTTCCTTGATGGAGCATTGACGGACTTGTCAGAATCGTCACCAGCGGCTTCCATCATATGCTGGAGAGTGTGGAAGAGTGGTGTGTTATCGATACCCAGCAACCTCAAATCCATTTTTTAAATTTCGAGAAGTTTTTGGATGTTGTGATTTTGTGCTTGTAATTGCTCAATTGTGGTTTGATTTCTAATTGCAGTGAATTTTGAGACAAATGGGTTAGGTTTATATAGTGGAAATGTAGAAAGTTCTGGAGGAAAACAGAAGAAACATGAGGAAACTTTCTAGGCGCTTCTACTCTTCATCGCGTTGTTTCTACACTTGTCTAGAAACTTGCCGATTCTTACTCTTTTTTTTTCTTTCTTTCCTTGCGCTTTTTTTTTTAAAGGGGCTGATATATTTATTTATTAAGAAAAAAATTACTTACGGTTGGTTTGAAAAGTCAATATTTGGATTTTGATATATAATTAAAAATATCGAATTAATTACATTAAATATATTTATAGCAGGGGAAATAGTAATTTTAGTCCTCAAGTTATTGTCTTATTGTGGTTTTGGTTCTTGTATTATATGATTTAGCATATTTAACCGTCAATTAATTAAAATGTATTATTTTAGTCCTTAAAATTAAGGAATGTTAAATTATTTTTATTAAGAACACAGCGTATATAACGAACTCTACACAAGGAAAGAGTTAGAGGTAAAGGAATGCAATATCATACTGTGCTTGTTAAATAGAAGTGTGTAAATTAATTCTTTCAACCTTTGTGAAGTATGAGTTAATGATGAATGCATAAACAATTGTGAAGCAGATTATAAATTTTTTAGGCATTAGCATCATGGAATGGAGTAATGTATTATCGCAATGAAGATGTAAGACACACCAGAAGCAAAAAATAGGCAAAGTACGTATGTTAGGGCCTTGTCAATAGCCAAAAAAAAGAAAGATTCTGATCGTAGATTAGATATTCACTCCTAAAAGAAGATAACAATTGGGTGTCAATAGAACTAAAAGGATACCCAAAAATTAATATATATGTTGCTTCACATAATAATTCTCAAATTTATTGATTTTAAAGACTAAAATAACACATTTTAATTAGTTGAAGGTCAAATATGCTAAGTCATATAACACAAGGACCAAAATTATGATAAGACAATAACTTGAGGACCAAAATTACCATTTCCCCCTATATTTAGAATCACAAAATTAAAAAATATTTTAACATATTTTACATATCTTTTATTTAAAAATATAAAATGTTAAAAATTTATTTACTTTTAAAAATATTTGTGTGGAGTCACCCAAATAAGTTTGAAACATAAGAATCAATCAATATATCACTATGAAGGAGAAACATAAAAACGATAACGTGGTGTTTTTTATGGCTTGGAATATTATTTATGTTGTAAAATATAAGCAATATACTACAAATAATGTAGACAAGATACATGGGGAGTAGAATGTAGAGATCATCTTATTCAAATGTCTTCAAGTCTCACTTTGCAATGGTGAAAGAACAACCCTATTAATAGGTTGAGAAATCACTCCAAAAGTCACTATATTAGGTGTCATAATGAATATATATATTCTTATCCAAAAAGGTTCATAGAACCTAGGGAATATGTATAAGTAGTTCATGTATTAACTTAATGGACAATCCACTCATTCAATGAATTTATAACACTCCCCCTTGGATGTCCATAGATAATGTGCCTCGTTAAAACCTTATTGGAAAAAATCCAGTGGGAAAAAGCCTAGTGAAGGAAAAAGAGTACACACATCTCATAATACGTTTTGAATGTTGCCTCATTAAAAACCTTACCAGGAAAATTTAATTGGGACAAAATCATGGTTAAAGAAAAGAGTACAACGCGTATTTCACTCCCTTGATGAAAGTTTTACTTGACTTCTCAAATGTTGGTATTGGCAATGCCTTAATAAATAAGTTTGCAAGATCATCACTTGAACAGATCTGTTGAACTTCTATCTCACCATTTTGTTGAAGATCATGTATAAAGAACTTTGGTGAAATGTACTTTGTCCAGTCTCCTTTGATGTATCATCCCTTCAATCGAGCTATACATGCAGCATTATCTTCATACGTGGTGGCTGAAATATCTCTTTTCAAAAAAAAAATCACACAGTTCCCAGCATCTGCATAACCAATAATTTGTATGTGCACCAATTGCACTAATACATGATATTTTTCAATCATTTTCATGAGATCAAAATTAATCTTTCTTTATGTTAAGCAACATCCCTACTATTGGGGTACTCAATGAAATCGCTTTAAGACCTTTTAAATCCTTTAAGGATTTTTATATAACCTTCATCATCTAGTTAGACATGACAATCATTCATTACACATATTCAAGTATTTCATCTATTGTTAGACTGAGACAAGCCTCATTGCATTCACCACAGGAGAATATATCTCAATTTAATAATATCAAGACTTTTGCGAAAATTCTTTATGCCCCGCGGCACAAGTCGTACTTTATTTCTTACGGTTATAATTTCACACAGTGATTTATTTGTATTCCACTGACATTATATATTGATTCGTGGACTATAAGTCCAAAAACATAGCTTTTCTAAGTGAAACATAATATACTTGAATTGTGCATTTCATTTGGCCAATCATTTATCAGTCCACACTATATGACAGATTTGAATTCAAGATCCTCATCATCATCTATAGAATTGAACACTACTTCATATCAAAGATACCGTCGACGGTCATTTGAATCGATTCCAATACGACATAACTTATCGAGATCTCTTCATATTTCATCATTTTAGATACCTAAACATTTGCCAAGGTTTTATAAAGTGTTATGTCACCGTGCTTCTTTAAAGCACTTGCCTCATTATCATTACCATCTTGATCATTTGCTTCTCTCCTTCCTCAAGGAGTTTTTCATTTGGAATCGATGGATCTATCACGCTTCAGGTGTACCATAGACACTGTCCTTCAAGAATTTCTTATTGGAGCATTCACACTGAATTATAACATAGGGTCAACAAATTCATCTGGTAATTAATTTGCAACATTATGCAAATGAATTATTCCTTGAACTTCAAATTCATTTTTTACGAGGATCTAGATAATTTATCTCATAATTTTCAGCTGTCAATCATCTCTCCCCCTAATGTTAGAAAATCTAACATTCACCCCAACCTCATTTGGGAATCCATCTTTGTGCGCGGTGGAACAATTAAATCAGATATTGCACATTCAAATTTTAGATGGAAATTATTTGGTTCCTGACCTTGAACCAATTATAATGGGAAAACCTTGTTGGCTTAATGCATACATGTGTTGCTACATGTTAAATAAACTCAACTCATATCAAATCTTATTTGGGAGATTTTTTCTCATACCCATGGTTTAGCTATAATTAGAGGCATACAATTTCTGCTAAACCAACCAGCATTATCAATATAATTTCATAGTTTGGAGCTGTGCTCTTAATTTAACAATTCGAGCAAACAACCTTACAAAAATCAATTTGTAAGTTGACAACAAAGCACATGTGACCATCCCATGGATGCAAACTAGCTATCATATAGTTGCAAACGGTCCACATGGCAGGTGAACATGCCCATATTCACTCTTTTATATTGTTCCAAAACCTCAGAGAATACAATCCCAAACTTAACTGATAGAATGATCATTTTATCATGAGAACAAGCAGCGCAAGATAATTCTTAAAGAATGTTTTATTTCTTCATCATATAGCCACGTGAATTATCAATTACTTTTGCATCACATTTGATCCGAAATGGCCAACCGATCATGCCAACTGATCTCAAACCTCCCGTAGAGATGAATTGTGGCATATATCATTTTTCTCAAACCTCCTATAGAGGTGAGTGGTAGCATATATCCAACACATAATGATTTTATCACATCTTGACCCATTCTCTTTCAGAATGATCGAGCATTTACGCTGCTTATCACAAGTCACATTCTTTTTAAGAAATGGACTAATCATTTATATTTGCTTCATAAATTTGCATATAAGCACATTGTCATGCCTTTGAAATTCATCATATTTTCATGACACACCTTAACATCACTCTGAAAGGTCAAGTGTGCCACCACTTTATCTTCCTTTCTTTTGATGGAGGATTTTTATAAATTTATCAAATTATTAGGTCGCACAACGACCACAGGTCCATATTTATTCTTATTTGAACTACTTGTCTAGTTGTAGATTAAGAAGAACTACCACTTTTATTTTTTCTGGTAAATATATTAGTGACCTTACCAAAATATGTTTGTTTACCTTTGCCAACATTTTTTTTTTACCGAAATCCATATATATTAAAATATTAAAAGCAAGGAAATTAAATATAATACGAAAATTAAGTGCAAAAAAATAAATAACTAAATAAGTAAAGACTAAATAAATGAAAGTTGGAATGAATGTACCAAACGTCTACGTAAAAGTAGACGTGTCAAACCAAAAGCCGAAAATTGATAGATGAAACTTGAAGCTTGAAGATAGTTCCAAAATAATCCATCAAAATAAAATGAACAATTTAATAGATATTAGAGAGTTGAAGACTTGAGAGAGTAGAATTAGATTGTAGATGAAGATCAAGAAAATTTGTGTAAATACATAATGAAGAAAATTTGAAGTTCTTCATACCCTTCTCATCTTTCTCACCAATAAAACTAATTAAGAACAATTTATGAAATATTTACTATTATTAATTTTAAAAAGTTATTTTGAATACATTTCAAAATTAAAAAAACTCATGAATTTTTTTATAATTTTTTAAAAATATTTTTATTTTAAAAAGGTATAATAGTGAGCGTGAATTGTATTTTATTCATATTTTGTTCTTTTTTTCAAAAAAAAAATATAACATCACATTATTTTATTTGTTATTTTTCATTTTAAAAGGTTACAACCCTTACAAAATATCCTGCGTACGCCGCTGCTCTCAGTAGCTCGGACAAATTTAGAAGTTGTAAACATTTGAGCGGAGGGAAACCTGAAGCGGAGCAGACCATTTCCTTCCCAATATAAGCATCATCAGAGAGGATAAGAATCTCTAAACTAGAAAGCTTCTCCAAGATTGGCATGCGATATTCTTTAATATAAGACTTATTAAAAACTAACTGAGTGAGATTCTCGGAGATCTTATCATATGGTGGTAAACGGTCAATATATCCTTGGAATTGCAATGTTTGAAGTACTTTACTCTGCAAGAATTCTTGTACAACAGTACGCCTTTCCTGTGCATAGCAATTCAAATTTATGATGTTAATGGAGCATTGTAGTGGCCAGTTATTTGAAGTACTAGTTTTCATGTAATTGGTGATTGATTCAAAGTAGGATAGATTATCTTCCACCTTTGTAGCTAAGTGACGGAGTTTGATCACAAATATATTTGAGAAAAACTTGAAAAAAAATTGGGAACTAGTGTTTGGCCATATAATTCGTCCTTACTTGGCAAATATATTTGGCGAACATTTAAGTTCCCAAGTTCTAAAAAAAACTAGAATTTGGGCCAAGTTCTAGTATTTGAGAATTTTTAAAAATTACCCCAAATTTTATATTTTATAAAAACATCAATCATCTACTAATTCCAATTAATATATATTTACAACCAACTCTATTAAAAAGAACAATTTGTTTTTAATGGATTATAATTTATCCTGAATCAGTGATATGTTTGAGTATGTGATTATTATACTACACTTGCCCATTTTGTTGATTGTCATCAATTATGTTATAAAGTTATTTTTAACGAAACGTTATAAAATAATAAGACAAACACATGGGTAATTTTAATAATTTTTAAAACTTATGGGTGTAAATCATATATTTTTTTTAAATCAAATATTTTTCCCAAAATTTATGCACAAACTCATGGTGAGACTTCACCCAAAACTTCATCCAAAAATGTCTTGCCAAAAAATACTTGAAAATATATGGCCAAACGTTAACTAATTCTCAATTATTTTTTAGAGGAGAGTTCTCATTAAATGACTTGCTCCTTGATCTTGATGGCTTGTTAGATATTTGAGAAGAGAAAATTGCTTTTCCTTTGCAAACCAAATAAGTTTGGACTTGTTTGAGATGTTTTAATTTTTTCAAAATTTTCTTGTGTACTTTATTTTCCTCGTAAGCCTCTTTCTTAATATCCAACTCTTCAAAATCAACACTTACAAGGTATCTTAATTCACAATTAATTTCGATGCTCTGCATTTCATACACATTATTGTATGTCTGGATCAATCGACCTAATTTTGTGACTATGCTTACTTAAGGGACTTCACAAAAAGTAAGGTAGAAAGTGACCATTAGGTTTTTTTATGACTGTTATCGATAATTGATTTATCCATGACAAATTTTGGTATTGAATCACTTTTTCTTCTACAAACAAAACAAAACAAAAAGAAAATGAGCTTTTTAGTTGGGACAGGTAGAGATTAATAGGTGAATCTGGATTTAGGTTGAGATTAAATTAGTTTAGATTAATTAAATTTCTAACAAATTATAGGTGTCAAGTATTAAATGAAAACTCTAATTATATTTGATAATGGAGCTGTTTGTAATAAAGATTTTATGGAACCAAAATAGGTTAATAGAGGGTTATGTGTATATCAATTTAAATAGTTTAAGGTATTTTAGGTGTTTTTTCGAAAAAAAAATAAAATGGAGTGAGAGAATAGTAAAAATGCGAGTCCCTTAGTTCCGTACCGGCTGTGGTCTAAACAACAGTGTTAAATTAGCTACACCTGCCTCCTGTATCTCTAAACCAACCAAAGCCGATTTCTGGTAACCGGTCAAGCCAGTTAAAATTCCTAATGAGGAATTAAAAATAATTTAATACTAAAACGGAGGAATTGACATAACCCCTTTTTGATCTTTCTCATACCCAGAAGAACCAGAAGTTAATCAAAATTGATTAAGCTGTGTGATATAGTTTTAGGTACCCTCTGTTTCTTCAGGAAAAGAAATGGAGGCAACTGCTGGGATGGTAGCTGGATCTCACAAGCGCAATGAGTTGGTTCGGATTAGGCATGATTCTGATTGTGGGGTATGCTTCTTCAATTCTGTGCTTTATCACTCCTAAAAATTCTTTTTTTTTTTAAAAAACTTTTCTGCTCTTAATTCAATGGAGGTGTTTAGATCTGATTGGTGATAATGTGATTGTGAGATTTCTGATAAAGTTTTGATCTTTTCATAAATTTGGACTTCGAACTGTTTCATTACTTCTTTAAGCATTAGGGCTTGTAATTTGGTGGTTGAACTAGAGTGAATTCTTAGCCCAAGACTAGGGTTTCCCCATGGAATTTGGAAGTTTATTGATGTTTATCGATTTGATTCCTTTTTATGCTTCAATGTATTGCTTTTCATTTAGGATGTGATTTTTGATAAGAAAAAAAATTGATTCGAGAAATATATATATTTTTAAGTGAAGAGACAATAGAGAAGGGAGAGGCAGTATAAGAGAAAATAAATCTATTGACTTACTGGTTACAATGCTGCTATGCTTTCATTTTTATAAGCAAAAGCACATAGCAAACCTTTAGTTAAAATTTAGGAACTATCTCACAATATTTTCTCCTTAAAAACTCGACAATAGCCCACTTTAAAACTACTTCCTAAAGACTAGGATAAATAAAAAAACACACATTTTATTTTCTAATACCCTCTCTTAAACTGACAGCTTTCAAGCTTTAGTTTATATTCAATTTCTTGAGTTCTTCCATGGTTCAAAGTCCTAATGATCTTCTCAAACTTTGGAAAGAAAGCAACTTGAAAGGTTTCATGAAAATATCTGCTAGTTGGTCTTCACTTCGGTAATATTTCAACTCTATTGTTCCTTCATCGTTGAGATCTCGCAGAAAATAATACTTTACATCAATGTGCTTGCTTCTTCCAAGTAACACAAGATTTTTTGATAGCTTGATGGCAGAGCTCTTATTTCTGAAAATTGTAGTTGCTCTTTCTTGTTTGAATTGTAGTTCTTCTCAACCAAACAGCTTGACAAGCACAAGTTGTAGCAGCAACAAATTTTGCTTCAGTACTCGATAAAGTGACAGTTTTTTTGCTTCCTAGAAGACCACGAAACAACCCCTGTGCCTAGCATAAAAACATAGCCTGAATTGCTCTTTCTGTCGTCTTGATCTCCTACATAATCACTGTCAGCAAAACTAAGCAAACCAGATTTCTCACCCGTCTTGTAGAAAAAACCAAAATCCTTAGTTCCTTGTAAGTAGCGAAGGATTCTCTTGGCAGCTAGCAGGTGAATTTCTGTCGGGCTCTCCATATCTGCTTATAAGACTTACAACATACATGATGTCGGGCTTTGTAGTAGTAAGATACATCAGGCTACCTACAAATGGCCTATAGAGTGTGTTGTCTACCATATCTCCTCTTCCATCGTTGCTTAGCTTCAGGCCAAACTCAATTGGAGTATTGGCAGGATTGCAATTCTTCATCTTGAATTGGTCTAAAATTTCCCACTTATATTTTATTTTGGGAAACAAATATCCCATCATCAAATTGCACTACTTCTAAACCAAGAAAATAATGCATCTTACCAAGATCAGACATCTTAAATTCATCCATCATAGACCTCTTGAAATCAGAAAACATGGCACTATCATTTCCGATAAATATATGATCATCAACATATAAACACACAATGTGCATTCTCCCAGATTATCCAATTTTAACAAAAAGACAGTGCTCATATGGACATTTGTTGAAACCAACTTTTAGAAAGTAAGCCTCAACGCAACTATACCAAGCTCGCGGAGCGTGTTTTAGTCCGTAAAGAGCCCTTTTCAACTTGTATACCTTATGCTAATTTTCAATTTTAATTTAACCAAAAGGTTGTTCAACGGAAAGACAGGCCACTAATTTGTGTCGCCAAGGCAATTACCATTATAATGGTGTCATGCCTTGCAATTGGAGAAAAAACTTCAATGTAGTCCACACCATACTCCTGCTTGTATCCCTTAACCACCAATCGCGCCTTATATTTTTCAATTTCACCATTTTCTTTCAGTTTCGTCTTGTAGACCCACTTGACACCAATGGTTTTGTGCCCCTTTGGAAGATCTGACAACTCCCAGGTTCCATTTCTTTCAATAGCATCAATTTCATCATCCATAGCTTTTCTCCATTTCTCCTCTTTGACAACATTCTCAAAACATGTAGGATCACTATCTGCAAACAATGTAAAGTGAGAAACATCGTCATAAACATCAATTCCTGTTACCTTATAATCCATCATCCATGCTGGCCTTTTGCGAACACGACGAAAGGATTGATTTGCTGCATCAGTTTCTTCCGAAGTTGTTGGTAAAATTTCAGCAGCTGCTGGAGTAGAAATTTCAGAAATTTCGGGTATTGCAACTACTTCTCCGACTTCATTATCTACTAAGATTGGAGTAGGCTACTGCATATTACAATCCCAAGTGCTCTCTTCATTAAAAATAACATCTCTGCTGGTCTCAATCTTCTTTGTTAATGGATTGAACATCTTGTATGCCTTGGATGCCTCACTAACGCCAACAAAAACACATCTATCACCTCTATTATCAAGCTACTTTCTTTTTACTTCTGGAATATGTGCATAAGCAATGGACTCAAAAATTTTAAAGTGGTCTACTGCCGGTTTCCTTCCTCTCCAAGCTTACTTAGGTGTAGCATCTCGAAGAGCGAAAGTGCAACTTCTATTCAAGATGTGAATGCTCCAATTCATTGCTTTCGGCAAACTCTTCCTCAAGCCATCAAGCTACGAACTATGTCGAGAATGGTTCCATTCTTCCTCTCCGCCACATCGTTTTGTTGTGGTGTATATGCTGTTGTGAGCACTTTCCAAATGCCATGAGTCTCACAAAAATCATCAAATACCTTAGAGCAGTATTATCCTCCGCAATCTATCTGAAGGTTCTTAATAGTCCTTCCAATCTCATTCTCCTCACGAGCTTTGTAGCTTTTAAATAGATTAAAAGTCTTATAATCGTCAATAAAGGTGTTAATTTTTTTTTACCTCTATTAGAGATTGGATATATTGGCCCACAAATACCCTAGTGCACCAGCCCCAATACGTCCTTGGCTCTCCATGACTTACTTTTAGGAAACTAAGAACAATGTTGTTTGCAAACAACACATTCTTCACAAACGTGGTAGGGAACAACAATTTCAGGAAGCCCCGTCACCATATTCTTCCGTTGAAGGATCTTCAAGCCACCAAAGTTCAAGTGACCATATCGAAAATGCCACAACCATGAAGGATTTTTCACTACCGCTATAGAGCAAGATTGAACATTTTCAATCTTCAAAAGGAACAACTTGCTTCGACTCATTTTTAATAGCTATAACTCCTCTAGATGGATCAGAAATTGAACATGTGTCATTCCTTAAGGTGATGACATACCCTTTTTCTTACCGTTGATTGGCACTTAATAAATTGCATTTCAAAGCAGGAACATAAAACACATTTAGATATGATTTCTGCACACGCATTCTTGGTTCTAAAATATATTACCCTTTTCCATCACATGCACAATTGAGAGATCACTAGAACTAACTACCGACCGGAAGTTTTCATTTAAATCAGCAAAAGAAGACTTACTTCCAGTCATGTGGTTACTGCAGCCGGTATCCACATTCCAAATAACTTGCTCCTCGAGCTCATTTTAACATGAACCGCCATTAAAAGGGTTTCTCCTTCCTTATTCTCAGCAAAATTTAACTTCTCTTCTTTCTCATTAGGCAACCTAGTACGACATTCAATCGATAATGACCAAATTTATGGCAATGATAACATTCTAACTTTGATTTGTCAAAATCTCTCCCTCTGCCTTTGTCGTAGTCATCATTGGCTCTAAAATTCTTGATGCCATCTTTGCTGCACCCATCTCTGTTTCCTCGATCTCCTCTACTTCTTCCTCTACCTCTACCCTTTTCTCTAGAATCGGAAGAAATAAAAGTAGAAGCCTTCAAGGTCTGCTCATCAGAAGTTGAATTACGGTTCATCTTCTATTCACGCACCAATAAGGAGCTTTGCAATTCGTTAAGCGATAACACATCTATATGTTTTGACTCCTCAATGGAGAAAACAACATAATCATACTTCGGCATCAAAGAGCACAATATCTTCTCCACAATTGTGACATTTCATCTTCTCCCCATGGAATAACATTTTGTTGCTGATCTCCATTTTTCTAGCGCAGTAACTCATTACAGACTCTCCTTCCTTCATCTGCAAAGTCTCGAAATGCCTTCTCAAGGCTTTTAAGCCGTGCGTGCTTCACTCTGGCAGTGCCTTGATGTTTCTTTTTCATGGAGTCCTAGATATCTTTAGAAGTTTCTTTGCAAAGAAAGTTTCTAAGATGGGCCTGAAAAGGATAATATTTTGCCCTCAAATCTTTCTGCTTTCTTGCTTCGAACTATGCCTTTTGAGCATTTGTCAAGGTTTCGCCTTCCGCTGGAGCACCGATGCCATCCTCGATAATTGGCCAATACTCGTTTGACCTTTAAAATTTTTCCATCAGTATACTCCAATGGTCATAGTGACCATCGAAACGTGGAATAGCTGCTTGATTTTTCCTTAAATGTTTGGCACAAGAATGTCAATTAAAATTTAAGTCTAAAATGTTCAAAAAAAAAGAATGTCAATTAAAATTTAAGTCTATATATTTGGTTTAAGGCCCCACGTTTCACATTTTGAGCATTCATTTCCTTCTTGGATGAACTGAGATGCATTTTCTTTAGAATTTTACTTCTATGGACAAATATACTAATATGGTGGCACATGTTGATTTTTCTATTAGCAGTGTGAGAATTTTTTTTTTGTCTTTTTTAGGCAACAAATTCTTGTATCACAGGCCATTGTTACATGCATAGACTGCTCGTTTTCTTCCTCAGTTGTTATCTTTTTAGTTGCTTCCCATCACTGTTTTTAGTTGTATGGAGAATGACTCTCAGAAAGGGCATAAAATTAAAGATATAGATCAGTTTCTTGAATCTGGGAAGAAGTAGTTTCCATTAGTCTTCAGTTGGTTTGAAATACATGCCTTTGTGCATGCAGATACTATAATTTTCATCTTTCTACTCATTCTGTGTCATTATTCTCATATAATGATTGTTGTGGCCACTTTCAATTAGCCAAAATTTGACCAAAAATGAGTCGAGTTGAGCCGAGCTAAAATATAGGGGGCTGAGCCCCAAGCCAGGTTGGTTCGTTGCGCAGGCAACTGATATGATACTTGACATTACTATGGAACACATGCAAAGCAGGATACCTATTGTTTGTAGCTTTATCCTAGGAATTTGTTTATATTTTGGTCATTAATACGTTCTCACTTATAATGATACTTGACATTACTATGGTACACATGCAAAGCAGGATACCTAATGTTTGTAGCTTTATCCTAGGAGTTTGTTTATATGTTGGTCATTAATACGTTCCCACTTATAATGACGTCCTTGACACAACAGATGGATTCTGAAGCTAATGAAATGCAACATAAACAAGAACGCTTGAGAACAAGATGGACACCCTCCCTGGACAAGGTTTTTGCTGACCTTGTTGTTGAGCAGATTAAGCTGGGAAACCGGCCGAACAATGTCTTTGATAAGAAAACTTGGAATTATATACGTGATGAATTTAATAGACAGACAAATCTTCATTTCAATAACAACCAACTAAGAAAGCACCTTGATGTGTTGCGAACTCGTTATTACAACCTTAAATCTGCTTCTGATCAAAATGATGCTTTGGACGATTCTTGCTACATTGGTTTTGACCTATGGGAAGACATCGGGGTATTTCTCAGTCTCACTTTCTATATATGCTTGTGTTTTCAATTCCCCCTCCCCCAATTTTCCTGACAGATTTATGGAAAACAGGCTCAGCCGAAGCCTGAATCGAGCAAAACCAAGGAGTGCCCTATCTATGAGCAGCTGTGCACAATATTTGCTGACTCGGGTGCTGATGGGAAGTATGCCCAATCAAGTCACTATGAAGGGCTGGACAAATCTGCTGGGATGGATATCTCAGTTAAAGAAAGTGGCAACCTGGCTCCTCCTCCATCATCAACTCCTTTACACAGTGCTGCTACTTCACAACAAACTACAACAAGGACTGTAGCTGGTAAAAAGAGAAAGTGTCCATCAGATATAGTTCCTGCTTCAGGCCAGAACTGCAGGGATAGAGAGATAATTGATGCTATGGCAGAAGCGATGGGGGAGATGATTGCTGCTTCAAAGTTTCAGACAGTTGTAATGCCTCAAGTTGATGGAAGATTTACAATCCGTAAATGTATCAAAGCTTTGGATGAGATAGAAGGCGTTTCAGAAAATCTTTACTATGCAGCTTTGGATTTATTCGACAATCCCAGTCTAAGGGAGATGTTCATTTCTCTTAACAGCAGGAGCATACAGCTGACATGGCTGCAGGGGAAATGTACTAATCTTTCTTCATTTATCTAGCCTTGCCCCCTGGTTTACAACTTTAGTGGTAGTACCCATTTTATCTAGCGAAAATTTTATTGGAAACTGTATACATAAATTCCTATGGCCTGCTTGTAGTTACCAGCATGGGACAGGTAAATAGAATGTAGTTAAGGTAGCAGCATGCATTTGGAGTTGTGGTAAGGCATTGGTGGTACTGGTCACCGAAACTAAAGCTTTACATGTTCGTAGAGCCACAAAGCAGGTTAGCGATTCTAGTTTCTCTTGCAAAGAATGTTTTGAATGGAAGACATCTACTTTGAATGATATGTTGGCAACAACACATTTCATTTCATTCATTACTAAGGGTACATGTTTTAAAGTTAATGGAAAATATTTATCATGTCATCAATCAGTGAGGATTTTCTAGTCCATTTCATATTGTGCCATGGCCAAACAGAGTCGTTTTCATATTTCATACATCCTTTACTGGCAAAACACATAGGAATTCTGGTATAATAAAATTGATGAATGTGAAACGACTAACAAGGTATGTTCACCTTATTAAAAAAAATTAAGGATTTTCATTTTGGAATTTGATTAAACTGCCTCCAAGAAAAGTTTGTTTGACCTCATAGACCAGAGCTTTGTCTTATTTTAAAAAAAAATACAGAGTCCAAAGCTCTGGCTGCAAAAGTTTGTGGTTTAAATTATCTCTTCTAAAGATATGAAGTTTTTATTCTCTTGGCTTTTACTTGTGAACCATGAAATGTCTTCTAAAGAAACCTACGGTCATAAATTTCATAGGCTAGAGCTGAAAAATAAAGTAAGCTACAGAATTTATTACTTCTTCCGTCTCATTTTATATAAGTTAGTTTGATTTGACACATAATTTTAGAATTTCGTCGGTAAAATGAGCCTATATTTTGGTAATCCACCCAACCCCACCCATATTTTAATGGATTATGAGTGATTTTTTACATGGGTAAAATATGGGTTGATACCCATATTCAACCCATAAAAATATGAGTATTCATGATCCTAATATAGACAACGTGGATAAACCCCACGCTGCAATCTCTAATACATTGCAAAAAGACACCTCAATTGACCCTCATACTATATCCTCTTCCACAAGGCCCACTCTCAACAAAATCCCACCTTTTGGGGAACAAATCATACTTCACCCCCGGAAACTCTCACTACCACAAATACCAAACTAATTCAATTCATATGGAACATAAACATACTACCACACAACAAAAATTATCTCCAACCAAACTACAACTTCACTTTCAAATCACCCCAACCAATAATAATAATAAAACGCGTCCTACTAAATCTTCAAGTACAACCTACCATGCCCTATAGAAATCTCAATAGTACTCCAAAATATAACTTTATAACCCATTCCCAAATCAGTGACAATGCACAAGTCTCATTACCACACTCCTCTAAATCTTGATAAGCAATCAGTCAAGAATGTCACAATTCAACAACTTCCACGCACTACCACTTTCAACATCACAACTCCATCCAACGCAAAAACATGCACTTCTTCAACTTGAACAACACCCAACATCCTCATGACCATGGAGGGAATGGCAAACCCACCACAAAAACTACACAACCCTACATCTCTATCACACCTGATAGAGGAAAGGTTAACCGATAGTATAATAAGATTGGCTGCGACATAGTTGGAGCTAACTCAAGAATTGACAACGCTGGAATTTTACCACATTTTTCATCACCCCATAGCTCTATCCAATTTGAGTATGCAACACTTATCCCTTACACTCAAACTAAACGACTTGGTGAACTCATCATTGTGACAAATCCTGGATATGCAAACTCCATATCAGTTTACAAACTCCATTAACATCTCTCTCGAGTGCATTAGATACAAAAGAAGGAGATGCTTGCTTCAAAAACATAAGGTTGATTTATAAATCAAATGACCCAAATATGATTATAAATCAACCTTATGTTTTTGAAGCATCTTCTTCTTTTGTATCTAATGCACGAGAGAGAGATGCTAATGAAGTTTGTGAAATGATATGAAATTTGCATATCCAGGATTTGTCGCAGTGATGAGTTCACAAAGTTGTTTAGTTGTTGTATAAGGGATAAGTACTGCATACTTATATAGATAGAGTTGTGAGGTGATGAAGAATGTGATAAAATTCAGCGTAATCCATTCCTGAGTTAGCTCCAACTTTGTCGCAACCAATCTTATTAAACTGGCAGTTAACCTTTCCTGTAATAGATGTGGTAGAGGTGTAGGGTTGTGCAGGTTTTGTGGTGGGTTCTCCATTCCCTCCATGGTCATGAAGGGGATTGTTTGGACTGCATGGGGGAAGGTGGCTAGGAGGTGAGTGTTTTGGGTTGAGTAATTCCTACAAGTTGCCTTGTCATGCCTAATGTGTCCGTTTCTTTAGCAAGACTGAAATTCGCAATCTTTGCTCATAATTAAGTTGCTGTTGAGAAGAATGTCTCTGCTCTGGATGTAGCCTAGTTTGGTAAAGCAGTGAAGGAAGGCTTTCACCTAATTTTTGTTAGCAATAAGAAGAGCAAACACGAGGTGGGGTGATGCCTCTACTCTACTACCTCAAAACTGGCCATGAAATAAAAAACAAGCTGCCAAATCTGGTAACATATCAAGAGATGATCCATATGATATACAAAAATTCACCAAGTACTGAACTCTTATGATATATGATCTTTGTTGTATAGTTTTAGCCTGTGGATTTGAAAACTTCAATTAAATAGACTTTTAGCATGACATTTCATGTAGATACATAAGTGAGCTTTACAATTGCTTGATGACCTTCCTGTTCATCTCTGATTATTTCAGATCTTGGTGCTAGGGAAGAACAATCTAAGCGACCTAGGGGTCCCACTACGATGCACTCGGGATGGGGAAACGATGATGGTATTTTACATGTTGAGTTGAATGATCTTGGCCAACCTATTCGGCCAGATGCAGCTACAGGAAGAGCTCCTATTCATCATAGCTTCCAATAAACAGGAAGAGAGTCTCTAACAAGTTTCTGTTAGCTTCTCATCTTAGTTATCAAGTAATAATAATTGGATTTGTAAAATGGATTCTACCTATACATATTTGCCTACTCATAGGAAAGGAGCCGAGCATGAAAGAGGATTCTCATGATTATTTGACTACAACAAATTCTATTATCAGTGACAAATCACTTAAATATCATATTTCGTCGCAAAAAACCTTTCATGACAAAAAATAAGTTTTCAATCGTTCGTCCTTAAAGCAAGGGTGTATACAAAGACTAATTAGAGTTTCATCATTAAATAAAGTTGTATTAAGTATATTTTTTTCGGTCCCCAAATGCGTAGTATTTATTACATCTCATCTGCCAAAAAAATTATAAAAGAATTGTAGATGATAGTGTGTTTTCATCACTAAAAAGGTTATTAATGTCAACAAAACTATCTTGTCACTGAGTTTTTAGTTTAATTAGTTATGACGTCAATTGTCTCTAAAGTCATGCATTTCATAGTCAAACAAAAAGAATATTATTTTTAGCGACAAAACAAAATTGTCACAGAAGATTTTCTTGATTAATGATAATAATATTTTATTGGAAATACAAATTTAATTCATAGTTAATGAATAAACTATATTATTGATCAGAAGACAATTCTGGGACAAAGACTATATTTTGTCACAAACATCGTCACTAAACTCATATGTCTTTAATAAAAATGTGATTGTTCTAAAAATACAATATAATATAATCATTGTGTTTTTCACAATCTCGTGTGAGTTCCTTCAACTGGTTTGGAGCGAAAGAAAATATCAAGAAGTTATTCTACTCATTTGATAGTTTTGTTGATGGTCTTGCCTTTACTTATCTCCCTCTACCCAGTAGGACTTCTAATGTCATATAATGTTCCGCAATTTTTAAGGGAGGATTCGAATCATCTTTTGTACGTGTATTGGATTGATCCCTATGATTTCCAAGTTGTGCATGTATATTAAGGTCCTTTACTAAGTTATCAGATGTGGTTTAGATTCGTAAGGATGTATCTCAAATACCAAGCCAAGTTTAAGGCATTTGCGGTTAAGTTTTCGCATGAGTTCATATAAGGGTCAATTTCAAATTTTCACATGAGTTCATATAAGAGTCAATTTCAAATGATCATAACTCTCGCATTTACCTATCAAATTAAAGGTCTACGAGTCTTCTTTTCAACGCCTCCAACTGTTCATTAATCGAAGTCCGAATTAAAATTAATGTTACGGTTGATATACCAGACACGCTCCAACCTGGCTGATGGGTCGAGCCCAGCTCCGCGACCAGGTCCGTGCCATGGTGAGGAAACGGACCTTACTGTCCACTTGAATAAAATTTCGTCTTCCAGCTCCGCGATATGGAGCCAACGTGGATCAGGGTCAAAATTCATCGATTGTTGTTTATAGGGTATTTTTGTCTTATAATTCTTGAGGAGTTATCTAAATGGCCCTAAACGTGTAAGAAATCAGTTTTTTTTTTCATTAAACCTTTCATTCACTCCTAAGCTTCTACACTCAACAACTTCAAGAAACACTAATGCTATAGGGTTCATCTTCCAATGATTCTCCATCAAACACTAAGAACTTCAATGAGGAATTTCTTTCATCATCATGTCTAAGATTTCTCGATTTTCATGAGCTTAATTCCATAGATAGAGTTATCAAACCCAATTTCCAATTCATCACATTTTTTATTCGAAATGCATGATTTTTTGAATTATCAATTCATGATGATAAATTCTTGACTATTGTACTTCCTTTCTCTACTTAATAAGCTTCTCCATTGATATTCTTATTTGTTCTTGACATGACATTGTTTATGATTCTTGAAGCTTATATTTCAAAACATGATTTTAGAGTCGTTATACCATTATGAAAACTATTTTTAGAAATCATAAGATATGCATGTTGTAGAAAGTTTCTCACGATTTAAGCTATGAACTTGATTTGAAAGATATGTTTTAGAAAGAGATTTTTTGCATATGATTTTAGAAAGAAAGATTTGAGCTTTGTTTCACCGATTTGAGCTTTGTCTCGCACTTTATTCAGACAGACAAATAGTTTACCTAAATATGAGCATATCATATAAGTATATTATTTTGGGAGGATTATTTAGCACTGAGAGGATGCGTGTTTAGAAAACTCAAGTTTCATATTTATGTGTCACAGTAGGATTTGAGTATGTCGCTTTAGCGGTCAACTCATTTATCCCTTTGAGGCCCAATTAGTGGATCCACATTAGAAAGACATGTTCTATACCCTGACAAGGTATAGGGCAGACCACCTAACTTGGGTCATAAGTTGGACAACATCAACTCAAATGGTGTTTGTCGGTTGTAAGAAACTCCAAGTAAAGCTACTATTAATTTTCTGTAGTTGTATCATTATTAAGATTTTGTAATATATGACATTCATACACTAGTTTTAAGATGCCTTTCATTTATATTATGTTACTTTATGATTATGCCCGATTAAATCTTAGATACTCAGTACATTCCACATATTTTTCCTGCACTACGTCCTTTTATGATGTAGATTCCGACGTTCGTTCTCAGACTCGTGGCTAGATAGGTTGCAGGTTTTCAGTCAGCAGATGATGATGAGTCCTCCTCATTCAGGGACTTCATGGATTAATTAGTGGTTAGGCTTATTGCTAGAACTGTTATTTGTTTTAAGGTAGTTGGGGGCCATGTCCCCACAAATTTATTTCTCTAATTCTAGATAGTAGAAGCTTTATTCAGACATTAGTTATTTAGTTCCATGGATCTCTTGACTATTTTACTAAGACTTATATTTAGTACATATTTCAGTTAACTAAGTTTCAACTTTCGCTCGCATTTCATAAAATGTCATATCAGTTCATTAGCAGCATGCCAGTACCAAGGATCTGCCTGTAGGGGTCATTCGTGACCTTGAGTGTCGGTTACACCTAGTGTGTAGACTCGGGTCATGACATGTCATTATATATATATATATATATATATATATATATAAAACTAATGTTGAAGTTGTAATTGATAAGCGATGTAATAGATACCAAGATCTGTATACACATATTTAGACATAGATAATGAAGGGCCCACTGGGCTAACTGTATAATTAAAATAAAACTAAGTCTAAGAAGCCTCTAAAGAATCTATATTTGATAACTAGTAGGGACAACCCTTCGACATGTTGGATATTTTATAATACATAGAGGTCTTAAATTGAACAGACACATTTGTTCGTGAAAGAACATGACTGTTATGAAAAGTCATTTGTTTATGAAAGAGCATGACCTTTATGAAAATACACATCTATTCATGAAAGAACACGACTCTTATGAAAAGACACACCTGTTCTTGAAAAAACATGATTCTTATGAAGAGTCATCTCTTAAGTTCTATAAATATAAAGACTCTTTACATGTAGCCTAAGAAAAATCTGCATGTATAAACCAAGGGCTTTGTTGTATCCTTGAAGAGAATTGTTTGTATTTTCCCTAATATGTATATGGGCAATATCTCTTTAAAGAAAGTGGTTACACGCCTCAAAGCCATCTTCTTCTTCAATTATATTTCCTATTATTATTTTTTCTAACAATTTTAAAGAGATATTGGATTTGAAGAAGATAAACAAGACAAGATCCTTGAATTCTTGAGGAAGTGGGCAGCACGAAAAAATACTCGAGTGATTTAAAGTATGATTCTAAGGCAACAAGTCATATGACAAAAGTGAGCCAACAATGGATCACGAAGGAAATGACATATATCGGGTTCTGCTTTCTTAACTTGTCTTTTTATTTATTTATGAAATTTATCCTTTGAAATTTTTGAGAAATGATTTTTCATATATGTTAGGATAAATAATTCACTTGTGTTGATCTTGAAATGTATTTTAAATAAGTTCAGGAATAACATATTTGATATGCTTATTATAAATTTGTTATCTGGGACAAAGAAAATTAATATTGCATAATTGTGTTGCATAAAGATCATGTGAATTTTATTTTCAGGTTATGAGATGATATATATAAATTCCTTTATTTTGATGGATAATATCTATATGTAATCATTTAAAATTTATTAAATATAAATTTATAAAATGATTCGAATTTTATTAAATTCATGAATATATTAGTCTAAATAAATATTATGGATTAAAATAATGGAAAAATTACTAAAGTACAGACCTTTAAGTATATTATTTTCCATTTGTCCCTATATTTTTTAAAAATAACTAAAATCCCTTATTTTAATAATGTATCCGTATTGTATTAATGTATCCGTGCTTGTATTAATGTATCCGCGCTTTCATTAATGTATCCGGATTGAGTTAATTTTTATTTTAATAATATATCCGTATTAATGTATTAATGTATCCGTGCTTATATTAATGTATCCGCGCTTTCATTTATGTATCCGGATTGAGTTAATTTTAAGGGATTATTGTAATTAGAAAAAAAGTAGGGATATATAGTAATTTTATCTTTACACTATGTGATTTATGTAACTTACCCTAATATAATTGGGTTAATTATTTAAGTCCAATAATTATGGATTTAATTAAAGTCCAAATTAATTGATTTGGGCAACAATAGATGAGCCCAATTTTATATCATCCTAGAGGCCCATTTGGTGCCACATGGCAAATGATGTGGCATGCAAAGTCAAACAAAGGAGCCAATGAGATCATGCCATGTGTCAAAAATGACAAGCCCGCTCCATAAAGCCCATATGCCATGTCACTTAAATCTGATTGGCCGGAGGGAATCCTATTCCAATCACAACTCCTCCATTCTAAAAGTATAAATAGGGGTCCTCATAATTCAGAAAGGGGACCGGAAATTCTAAACAAGAAGCTAGAGAAAACCTGTAGTACAAACGCCATTAATCTCTCTATAAGCTGCAAGTTTAAGAATTCAAGCATTCAAGTTCAAGAACGATCAAGATCAAGACCATCGAATTCAAGAACAAGCTCGAAGCCCTGGGATTCATATAAAAGTCAAGATCAAGATAAAGTTCATCGAAGATTCAAGAACAAGCTTTAAAAGCCCTTGAGTCCGAGATCAAGTTCAAGTCAAATTCAAGATCAAGCTCAAGAGCCCTTGAATTTATATTTGAAAAGGTGAATTCAGAGGAATCATAGAGATTGTAACACTCGCACTTTGAAATCAATAAAATGATTGTTGCATTATTTTTCAAGTCTTGATTATTACTAGTGCCAAGCACAACTTTTCGATTGGAGAATAGTTCATCTCATTTGGTGTCATCGTTATGCTCAAGTAGTAAAGAGAGTTTTCTTTGCCTTCACTATTCTCTTGAGCTAACAGGGCTCCTATAGACCTTTCTTGTGCCGCAATGTATAGTATCAATGGCTTTCCAGGTATAGGGGCTGTTAGAACAGGAGGTTTTGCCAGATAGGATTTGATACTTTTGAAGGCATCTCTACATGCTTGGTCCCAATTAAAAGGAGCACCTTTCTTCATGAGATGACCGAATGGTTGACATCTCCCTGCTAAATTTGAGATGAACCTCCTCAAGTAGGCTAGCTTTCCTTTAAGACTTTTTAACTCATGAATGTCTTGAGGCTCGGGCATCTTCAAAATTGCATCAACTTTGGCTTGATCTATTTAATCCCTCGATGTCTGACAATGAAGCCAAGGAACTTGCCAGAAGTAACTCCAAAGGCACATTTTAATGGATTCATCCTTAGTTGATATCTTCGGAGCAACTCAAACACCATTCTTAAGTCTTTCAAATGGTCACTCCTCTTTCTCGACTTCACCACCAAGTCATCAACATAGCATTCAACATTTTTATGGAGCAAGTCATCAAATATGTTTTGCATAGCCCTTTGATATGTGACACCAGCATTCTTTAAACCAAAATGCATTACCTTGTAGCAATAAATACCCTTAGGAGTGCGAAATGCGGTGAGTTCTTCATCCTTTGGTGTCATGCGAATTTGATTATAGCCAGAAGAACCATCCATGAACGACATCGCCTCATAACCAGTGGTGGCATCAATCATCAACTCCGGGATGGGAATAGGGAACTTATCTTTAGGGCATGCGTTATTCAGATCCCTAAAGTCAACACAAACTCAAATTTGGCCATTCTTCTTCCTTACAGGAACAATACTTGAAATCCATGTAGGGTATTTGACTTCACAAATAAAGCCTGCCTCAATGAGTTTGTTAACTTCCTTTTCTATTAATGGAACCAAGTCTGGCCTAAAACGTCTTTGATCCTTCTTAACAGGACGAGCACCATTCTTGACTGCCAATTGGTGGACTACTACTTTAGGATTCAAGCCAGGAATTTCTTTATAACTCCAAGCGAAGACATCCCTATATTCTCTGAGTATATTCATATAAGCGATTTCTTCATCAACTTCTAGCAAGGCGCTCAAGAAAGTTGTCCTTAGGTCTTCATCAGTGCCAAGGTTAACTTCCTTTAAGGGATCTATTGTGGTTTTCACTCCTCCTTCAAGTTCTGGTGGAGCATCTCCAACATCTTCCTCTTCTAGAGGATCATTGTCATTGACAGATATGTGATAACACCAGACAATATCCTCCAACTCTTCATCAATCTTTATTTGAGGCAAGGCATTATGCTCATTCTGGATTGTAACATGATATGAGGAGCCTACACTTTCTTCATCTTCCTCGCGCTCCTTGGTGTAAACCACAGTGTGAGTCTTTGCCTTTAGTTCCTCTTTACAAGAAACCACAAGTTCTACTTTCCGCCTCATTCTAGAAGGAATCAAGCTATTGAAATCTTTTTGGATTGTAGGTGAAGCAAGTGTTGTCACTCTTAGATGACTTCTCTGATGCTTGTTATTCTTCTTCTTCAATGGGCCTAATCTCTCAAATACATAAATTCTTGTATTCGATTCTCCAAGTCGATCAAAGACGGAAGGCCTTTTGTTGTAAGCAGCAGACTCATCTTCTACAGTGATATGGTTATTGCTGGCCCTTCTTATGGAGATGCGAACTAGCGGCGGTTTGCTATAGCCTAAGCCTTCATGTGCTTGTCTGGTTGTATCTTCCGATGGGAGTTTCCCTAACTTTGATGGCTCATTAGGGTTGTATTCAACCTTCAAAAATAACTTGTAAGCATTGGGATCAAAGCCTTCTCTTGTGCGTTTTGCGGGGAGTTCCACATCTTGCACTTGAATTCGATTGCTTTGAAGATAAGTTTATTGCATTAATCTATCCGATAGGAAGAGTTAATCCTCTTAGTGCATTCTCTTGATGGTTAGATGATTGATCTTCCTCTTTCTTCAATTTTGGAACATAGCGAAGCACAAAAGTCAATCTTCCTCGAAGACACATTCTTTCCTTTATTCAGAATAGGACAAGGTTCTTTAGTGTCAACTTTGACCTTTTCGACAGCCACATCAACTCTTTCGCTGGCGATTTTATCTGACTTGATGATTTGACGTCATCAGGTTTTGCCCCCTTGACAACGTAACTCTTCAAATAGAATTTTGCATAGGCGAAGTGTGTCTCAACTTCCGTGAAAGGATTATCATCCGCAACTATCTTCCTTTCAATTCCTCCTTCATGGTACTTCAAACATTGATAGTAGGAAGATGAGATAATTTTATTCTCATGTACCCAAAACTTGCCAAGCAATATGTTGTACGAAGTCTTTGTATCGATCACATGCATCCATGCGCTTGATCGCAAATCTTCCATCTGGATTACTAATTTAATAGAGCCTATGGACCTCTGTCCACCTTGATTGAATCCTTGTATCAACAAACGACTTTCACTAAGTTCTTCAGTCGTGATGCCGAGTTCGTTCAATGTGTGGATAGGCAGAATGTTGACTCTAGATCCTTCATCTATTAAGATTTCTTTTATCTTTTTCTCTAGCACATGACCCACCATATACAAAGGACGATTGTGTAGTGTTTGACCAAATAGAAGATCATTATCTGTAAATGTAATTTTTGTATCACATGCGTGTGCTTCTTGGGAAGAAGGTTCAATAGGGTTTTCAAAAGACGAAGGGGAGATCATTGATGAGATTTCCCTCGTTGCTTCTTCTTCGTCACTAAGAGACACTTTTGGTGAAGATTCACTCGTTGTTCCTTCTTTGTCAGTAGGGAAAACCTTCATTGTTTCTTCTTTATCAGCATTGAAACATGATGTCTTGACATTGTCTTGAGTAGACTTTGTGCAAAACCAACTTGGTAAGAATTCATCTAGAATCACAGGACGTCGGGGTTTTTGGTAGCGATGCACTTCTACTTTTGCCTTCTTTGAGTGCTTGATTGACTTCTGCTTCTCCAGTTTCCTCAACCATCTTCCTCCTAACCGGTTGCTCAGATGATTCTTTTCATAAGCTTGACTTTTTGCGTCTTCGCCTAGTCACAAGAATCCAACCTTCATCACCATCTATATCAACGTGAGGTTTGTCTTGCTCCAATGATTCTTCTTCATGTTTTTCAGAGATACATATTTCGATCGGATTGAGGGATTCGAATGTGATAGAGGTTTGGTTAGAACTAGCTTTCTCATCATCAAGGACGATCCTATTTTCGTTAACCCATCCCATAGGTCTATCCTTGAAGACAAAACACTTTTCAAGAGGATGACTCACAAGTCTATGGTACTTGCAATAATTTGGGTCATCAATTTTTTTAGCTTCATCATGTCGCTTCATCTCTGGCAATTTAATGAGCTTTAACTCGAGCAACTCATCAATAATTTCAGAAACGTCAGAATCCAAGAAGGGGTATTTCTTTCCTTGCATCTCCCTTTAGTGTCGATTTTTGATTTGAACGCGCTTGGAAAGTCATTTTCACACTTTGCTTCTTACATTCCTTCGTAGTAAACTTCACAGGTGACACATTGACATTCATGGATTCTTTGTTGTCATTCAGAATTCAAGCATTCAAGTTCAAGAACGATCAAGATCAAGACTATCGGATTCAAGAACAAGCTTGAAGCCCTTAGATTCGTATAAAAGTCAAGATCAAGATAAAGTTCAAGTTAAAGTTCATCGAAGATTCAAGAATAAGCTTTAAAGCCCTTGAATCCAAGATCAAGTTCAAGTCAAATTCAAGATAAAGCTTAAGAGCCCTTGAATTTATATCTGAAAAGGCGAATTCAGAGGAATCATAGAGATTGTAACACTCACACTTTGAAATCAATAAAACGATTGCTGCATTATTTTTCAAGTCATATTATTATTTTCTCGACTCGAATTTTATTTTCTACACTATACTTGAAAGTTACTAGAATAATTTGAAATTAAGAGAAATGATAACTTTTTATTAGATCATTTTGTATTCATTTAAGGTTGAAGATTTTGTCTTCTTATTAAATGTTCATGTGCTATAGTAGTGGGACACTATAAATTTGACAATAAGATGATTTACTAATGTTAATTAGATCTCCACACAAGTTATAAAAATGACATTTGAAACATTTAAAGTGTGGGGGTGATTGGATTATGATTACTAGTCAATAATATTTGTAGAAGTTTAAGATATAAATTATTTCTTCAACATCCACAAGATATATCTTTGATGTACTTGACATGGTAGTTTGTGTTTATAACTTGACAATTTTAGCGATGACTAATTGTTTAAACTACTAATGTGATGATTAGGCTATAAGCCTTCATAAAAAATATTATGTAATTTCGTGAGGTAGTGTCAGTTGAAATGTTGTGATTTTTCATGAAAAGAAGTATATGTTATAAGATGACTTTTGTATAGACATGACCATTTATACATAGATAAATTGGTGTGTTGGTCTATAAATATCTTCTAATTATAATGATAAAATCCATATAAGTTGGATTTGTAACATGTATGAAGGTACCATAAGTTTTGCATCAAGATAGGCTTGAGTTCCATAGCGGAATAAGAATATATTTAGCATATGAATGCTTGAAAAGAAATGGAATGGTTGAAAAAAAATGATTTTGAAATGTTGTGGCCACAACTGATGCAACCATTCTAAGCTATTGAGATAATGATGATATCTGTGATATGCCTTTATGAAAGATTTGTTTATGATTTACATTATAATCTTATAAAATTTAGATGCAAAAGATGCAGTATAATAAAAGTGTGAATGAATAAGGCTAAAATCCTTAAACTAAACACAAGTGATGGAAACTCAACTTTGAGTTAGTATACACTCTAACAACACTAGTTTAACGGGTAATAACAAGTTACTTTGTGTTGCTAAAGCACGAGTCTTCATTTTAGAGCGTTGATTCAAGTGTACTGCATACTGTTATGTGAGAAGTTGAGGAGTTGTTAAATGCTTAAAATAACAGGGGCATAATGACAAACTTCATAGTGCAGACTGTTACACGGAGGTTGAATTAATTCTTAATGAAATTAGTAAATGTCTACAGTAACATGGACATAGTAGCTAATTTCACCACTGTATATTGAAGTGGTGCCGCTTCAAGCAAGATCTATCTAAAGGGTTGGTCTTGTAAATATTCATGAAATCAGGATGAGCACATGACCATAAACATTACTGGGTTTCTAAGCTACAAATAATATTATGTGTGTGATATTTTTGATTTTGACACATGGAGTTATGGTTCAAATCTTTTAAGATACCGATTACTTCGTCAGAACTTTAAAGTACTTGCACTGCCGGAAAGTTCAAATCTATTATAAGATACTCTCTGGTATGCATGATTTTATGAGAAATATTACAAACTAGTGGGGGATTGTTGGATATTTTGTAATATATAGAGATCTTAAATTGAACAGACACATTTGTTCGTGAAAGAATATGATTGTATGAAAAGTTATTTGTTCATGAAAGAACATGACCTTTATGAAGAGTCATCTCTCAAGTGCTATAAATATAAAGACTCTCTAGAAGTAGCCTAAGAAAAATCTGCATGTATAAACCAAGGGCTTTGTTGTATCCTTGAAGATAATTGTTTGTATTTTCTCCAATATGTATATGGGCAATAGCGATCTCTTTAAAGAAAGTGGTTACACGCCTCAAAGCCATCTTCTTCTTCAATTATATTTCCTATTATTATTTTTTCTAACAGACATACCCAATTCAGCATAATAAGCAGACCTAATTAGTGTTTTTCGTTTTACCTGTTCAGAGGGAGTTGAAAAAATTATTTTTAGTAGAAAAATCTTATTTATTTCCTCATCTAAACGTTGTTTCAAAAGCTTAGCTTGAAACTAACATCAAGTAAGAAGCTCAATTTAGCAACTAATGTGATGGGTGAGTAAAAATAGAGTCCGCGCCTTGAGAAATACTTACCTTGGACTTTGGCTCTTTTATAAGCCCTTAGGAGAGCTTATGTGTGAAAAATAAAGTGAAAATAATGAGAAATGAGGCTCAGATCACATTTTAAAGTTTTTAAAAAAATTTAGCCGACTCAAGTCTGCGGCTGTAGATTGGGTCATTGATCAATGCACGGGCCGTGGGTTCCACCGCAGATTGGTGGTGGTTCAGAACCTGATTTTTCACGGCCAAACATATGGACCATATTTTCAATTCATAATCCTACTTTTAGTCATCAATTTCCTTAACACTAAGCATGCTGTAGTAAAATGAGCATAACTTTTTACATCAAACTCAGATGGACGAGCGGATTGGTTTGATGGAATAAATTCATATAGGCCTTTCTTTTGATAGGCATATCAGACTCTTAACTCCCTATACATTTGGAGATCTGTTCATTGAAAGTCTTGTCTATTCTCGGGATCACTTGAAATAAATTCTTTAATTTCAACTTTTATTCTGATGCTATAACATTTTTCTAACACTTTAAATGACTTAATATAAAGTTTTTTTTATATTTACCCATTTTGCAAATTGTTCTTCTGGTATCTCATTGATTTGCCGGCATTTACAAGTCGAACAAATACTAGAAGCTACAGGGTATTACAATCGCAAATCTTACATTCACAAACTACACTACTTGAAAAAATAAACTCATCTATATATTCATGAGAACTATTGAAATACAAGGTAACTTGTATGAGTTAGTGGTGAAAGTTCATGACATTATTTTTCGGTGTAACCTATGTAATCACTAAGACATGTTCCACCACTTATTATCCCACTAAGGCTTAACTATTCTAACCCATATCCCATGTTCTACAATATTATTATTCCATTACCTTTTTATTTAATCTATGGAAGAACTATACACCGATAAATAGTGGTTTTTCTTCCTTTGTGTATAAGATGAAAAAAGATGAGAAGTGCGGAGAAATTTCATGTTGTGTAGTAAGGTTAGTGAGGTGAAAGAGAGAGTTGAGACCAAAAAAATATTTCACGTCTTCAACTTATTCACTATACAAAAATAAGTAATTTTTCATTGAAGGAAGATGTTCTTTTGGTGGAACTTTGAACTCTTCAACTAAATTCAAAGTTGTTTGAGTCACACCATATTGTTTGACTGTTGTATCCTGATGGGTATAAGGGAAGAGATTATACTGCTGGATCATTGTAGATTGTACCATAGTGGGCTTGAATCTCCTTAAAGTGAGCGAGAAATTTATGCCTCAATCTGAATATTTATTTATTCATTTTTGTTCATTTTGTTTTTACCTGTAATTTACTATAATTTATTGTATATTATACTAAAAGTTTATGGAGAGAATCTTTTGTTATAGTTTGAAAAATTACGGATATCAGGATAAGAGATCTCAACATCACCCTGCTTCAATGTCATTGAATCTCTTCAAGAGATTAATAAAAAGAGATGGATGGATAAAGTATTTTTCTATCACAATTCAAGCAGAGAAAAGGTAAAAAACGATTTACCTAATATTTTTCATGAATAAATTGATGCTATTTGTCATGGAGAAAATGATATTCAAATTGTAGAAATAGTGAGGGTTGATGAAATGAAGAAAACAAATTCATCATGAAAAATGTAATTTTTACATCTTTGAGCAATGCTCTAAAAAGAGGATTACGAGTGCATATATTTATCTTGGAGTAAATCACATGCTATTATTTGCAAATGATTTGATGATTTTTGGCTCTAACATAAGTGTTCATAAAAAAAAACTAGAAAAAACATGTTGAGTAGCCATTTTAACATAAAAAAGTCACCTTCTACAATAGAAGGTATTAATGTTTATAATGTAATTCCAACCCCTTCCCCAAATGTTACTAGCCATACTCGGCCATTTTCTTGTATTGATGCATATTAAATTATAATATATCATCCTGTTTACAAAAAAAAAAAAAACATAAAATATTTGAATGAAATAAATTTCATTCTTGGAATGAAAAATATCATAAAACATGTGATGAAAATTTTCTTCACAAGTCACATTATGTTGAAATAATTGTGAAATATAATTTTATTGATTATGTGATCCTTGCAACTCATTTTGATTCAACTGTGATAAATTAAAAATAGAATATGCTAGTTTAACTGAAAATATGATATATGTGGTTGATTAGATTTAACTTGATATTATGTATGTAGTAAAAGTACTTAGCAGGTATAAGCAAGCTAGGTATATTTACTTGAAGAGAAATTTGGTGCTATTTATTGAAAATGAAACGTTATTATGGTTAACTCTACCATGAAAGCTGAGTTTATTGCTTTAACTTCAGCTAGTGAAAATCACTTTATTTTGATAAATTAATTTATCTATTTTTGATTAATTGTGATAGCATCAATATTATTGGCAGGGTTCAAAATCATTATTACAAAGGAATTTAGACCCATGAGGAGTAAAAAACATTATGTTGTGATAACATATTTGACAAGTGGTACCATTAAAATTGATTATGTCAAAATTTATGATAATCTTACAAATGAACTAACCAAGGCCCTTAGCAACAAAATGCGTCTGAAGTATATCGAGCGGGATGAGATTGAAGCCGTTAAGTTCAAGTGTCATTTATGAGAAAACCCAACTTAGAGACTAGAAATTCTATAACGAGGTTCAATGAGAAAAGCAAATCATATGATGGCTCGTTACAAGTGCACTAATATTAATTTTATTCTCTCCCTATAATATAAGTGTATTTATCCTGTAATGATGATTTGTGGAGGTTTAGTCTAAGAACTATTAATAAAAGTTTTTAAGGCCAAATAAATTGGTGAGCACAAATTAACCAAGGAGGACATTGTTGGAGCTCAAAAATTTTCTTTGAAGGCTCAAAATATGTTTTCATCCCCTAATGGTAATTCCTAGTTCCTGGAGATTATTAATATTTATGTTGCTTATGAGAAGAAGAAGACTAATGCATAAGTGAATTTTTCTGGTGTCCTTTCTGTAGAGCCCTCAACTGATGATGAAGCAATAATAAAATATTACACAAGGCGCGCTTGCTCAAGCTCTTTACCCTGATAAACATCAATCTGTTGAGAGTAGATGGTCTCTTAAGATTATATCTGAAACTCTGAGTTTGTTTTCTGATAGAACCAAAAGAATGATGTAGGAAAATAAACATGAATCTTCTGCTTCCAAAGTGAAGCTTCTTACATCATAAGAAGTTATGAGTGCATTGAACTAGGAGGTTTTTCTGAAGAAAAGTAATTCATTCGTGAAAACTAATGCATGCTTTATTCTTGATTCAGTTTTCACTTGTTCAGAAGCTGATAGACTATTAAAAAAGAGAGGCATGACTAGGAGTTCAGGAGAATTGTCCAATTTAGAAATTCGCAATATGTTGCCAAGTAAGGCTAGGATGGAGATCAATAAGAAGCTTATAGCATAGAGCAAGACTTTTCCAACTTCATCTAAGAAGGAAAAAGATATGGAAAAGAAGAAATAGACTTCACCTATACTTAGTGCTCCTGTTGATTTAGAACTATAAGTTAAGTCAATGACTATTCCTGATTCAGACTTCCATAATTTTGACTAGTATAGAATGTGGTCAATGGGAAGAACTTATACACTTGTCAAAATTATGAAAGTCCTAATCAGGAACATTCGTTGACTTAGCTTCTAGTTCAAAATCAACAGGAGCACTACATACAGACGAAGTTAGTTTCTTCTTTTCCACTTCTTTTTCCTTCTTAGATGAAGTTGGAGAAGTTGCGCTCTTTTCTTTAAGCTTCTTGTTGATCTCCATCCTAGCCTTATTGGCTAGCATATTGCAAATTTGTATATTGGACAACTATCTTGAACACCTAGCCATGCATCTTTTGTTTATTAGCCTATCAGCTTTTGAACAAGTGGAAGCTGAATCTGGAACAAAACATGCATTAGTTTTAATGAACAAATTGCTTTTCTTCAGAAAAGCCTCCCGGTTCAGTGCGCTCATTGCTTCTTTTGGTGTAAGAAGCTTCACATGTGAATCAAAAGATCCAAGCTTATTGTCATACACCATTCTTTTGTTTCTATCAGACAACAACCTCCATGCTTTAGATATAATCTTAAGCTCCCCTTGCCCCTAACAGATAGATTTTTATCATAGTGAAGAGCTTGAGCAAGTCTTGTGTAATGTTTTTTAATTATTTCATCATCAGCTGAGGACTTTACAGAAAGGACACTGGATTATTAGTGTAGTTTTTGGACTATTTGTGGTCTAATTACACTCTCGTCTTTGCCCAACTTTGAGGCATGTGATCGTCACCTCAACGGAAACATAATAACCGAGTTAGTTTTTTGTTTCGTTTTCGAGCTCTGAGGGTCAATTTTCAACCTAATTTCCGATCTGAATTTCGTAACATTGATATGGGTATTATTAATCCCATATTGACATTTAATTTTTGTTTTTGATAGTGTTGGCAGGGTTTTAAGACTTTTCGAAAGGGAAAGGCTCCGAGTAGTGGTTCGAATACGATTTTGACTTTGAGGTAGATTACGATTTCCTTCTTTAGACTTAGCTTAGTTAGTTTCTATATGAACTGGGTTGCATGATTGTTAGAAATATTGTAGGGAAAACGTTTATTCTTGTATGATCTGTAGTCACAATTTGACCATTTTTTTTATTTCGACTAGTATATTAGCCTTAAAGCCTTTGTTTTGGGTTGTCTTGGTTAATGTAGAATCCTTAAAAGTACTTTTAGGTGGTTTGAAACTTAATTTTGATGTGTTGTTTGCTTTTAGTACAATTGTCTGTTTATCCTGATACTTAGCTTTTATTATGTTATTGTGATTGTGGACCCGAGGCCTTGGACTTAGACTTGTTGGAGTTTTAGGTTAGTACGATTGTACTGTGATGAGCATTTAACCAATTGGTTTGTCTTATATGAATGTGTTGTGACTTGTTTGACTGTGATTGACACACATCCATGTGCATGACACTTGCATTTGACCCTTATCTGAGATACGGGCGATAATCATGTGGAGTTATGTTTTAAAATTTGTATGCCTCAGATTTACGTGAGTTGACCTCCGAGGGAGCATATTGTTGGTTCAATGTGTAAAGTTGGATTTTTATGAGACACTGTACCATTTCTTGGAGTTTTGCTTTAAAGAGATTTTTACCTTACATTATATTACTTTTACCATTGTAATTGGGTTTTTATGAAAAGATTGTACTATTTTCAATTGGATTTCAGCTTCGAAGGGATTCCTACTGTAAATTTTACCGAGTTTTCATTGCAAAAGTATATTATGAAGGAATGTACTATTTTCATGGAAATTTGGACATTTGAAGAGACTTTCTCCTTGAGTTATTGAGTCTTATGGTTTTTAACAGATGCACTATTTTTATGTACGATTTGTGGGTCGCTACTGTGACCCTTTCTCAATTTACTTTATTTTACCTATATTTGAGTGGTGGTGGGTCTACGAGATTCCTCGAGGATCCTATAGGGAGGCCAACGAGGTTATATTAGGGCTTTTATCTTTATTGCATATGAGGATATCTTGCTTCGGCGCCCTGCAAATTCAATTCCAGATTTTATGATTATTGCATCTGTAGTTGAATGTTAGCGGGTCTATGAAATTTCCCGGGGAGCCCATGGGGCGGCCATCAAGATAATTCTGGAGCTTTTTACTTTTATGCATTGCCACATGTGCATTGCATCATCTTGCATTGTATGTTTGTCTATGATAGACTTGTATTAGTGTGAATTATTCATCATTATTATTATTATCTTCACTATAAGTGTTTATGAGAATGTCTCTAGTTTGCTCTTGTTTTTAGTGTTAGCACTATCGTGCCTCTCTTATTTATAGTCTCTTTTTGAGCTCGGTTGGCCCATGATGCCTATGCGTACCCGTGTTTTGATACTCATACTGCACTTCTACATCTTTTTCTAATGCAACACCCAGTACGAGCCACCCTTGTTGGTTCCAGATTTTTTGAGGTGATTGTTGTTGGATTAGTGTGAGCTATTGGCGTCTGGAGACTTGTTGTTATCTCTCTTGCAGTAGCTAAGTATTTTATATTTTTATTAGAGAGACCTATTGTATATAATCCTTTTCTGTACTTAAACGCTCTTGTACTAGTAATATTAGGTCCAAAGTTGGGTTCTCTATATATCCGTCTTCTCTGGTCACTTTTGGGCCTTTATTGTATGCTTGTACAGTTATGTACACATCTATGCTATGGATCTATTCTATGTCTTATTATTCCGTCCGTGTTAGTTACTTCTAATTTTATTTATCGCATGTTATTTGGGCTTTGACTTGCCTATTGAAGGGTTTATGATAGGCGTCATCATGATCCAATTTCGAATTGTCACACATCTCTTCATGCTTATTCTATGCTTGAAGTATCATTTGTACAAATAAAGTTAATTTACATAGACTTCTCATGTTACCCATTTTTCCGAACAATAAAATCCTCAAGCCAATTATTAATTAGGATTAGCTATATGAATTCTCTGTATTAATTATTTTCTCCAAAACTAATGTAAAATTCGACAACTCAAAGAGACATCCTATATCTTCATTCTTAAACCATTCTAGACTGATAAGTAATAGATACTAATTTATGATTATGAAATCTACTTCCTTTGACATAAGTTAAAGAATTTCATATCAGACACTTCAAAAATGACATTCTTTTCTTCTTTATAAAAATATTCACCAAAAAATTTCAAAATCAAAAGTATTCACTAATCAAATAAACTTTGAAGATGTATTAAATAGAGGTGTCTATATAAAGATTGTAAAGCCTTGAATCGACATAGCAGGACATGAATTCAGCAAGATAACTAAATTCCTCTAATCAAAGCCATCTATAATCAACACAGATTAAAAAGAAAAAAGGATAGAGTCACATATAAGTGATCACACACTTACATATGCACACACAAAAAATCTGATTGAAGCCTTGTTTGAAAAAAATAACACAAAGGCATTTGATCAAAAGTAGCTTACTCGCAAAAGAAAGCAATGGCGAATGCATAAAGTGAGTCACTTGTTAAATTTCCACCCAAAATTAAAATTTGGCTTCTAGCTATACGGAGTGTTGATCATTTTGAATTTTGACAAATCCTAGAGGGTTCTGCAATTATCCAAGGAAACATAATTTTTCAAAAAGAATTTAAAGTAATATTTTCAAGTTCGGCGAAGGATTTAACTCGTAAATACTAATTTAGGAGACCTACAAGTTTCTCCACAGCGAAAGCATATCTGCAGCTACCATGATTTATGTTTTACACAAGAGAAGCACGATTTGTATCCCTGGGATACTAGGTTGTGGAAATATTGGGATTCATCCATCTAGTGAGAATTTTCAATGACCCACCGGAAATCCCCACGAGATGGATGAATCCTCACATTTCCACAACCTAGTATCCTAGGGATGCAAATCGTGCTTCTCTTATGTAAACACTAGCCGTCAACTAATGTATAAAATATATTTTATCCCAAACCCATAATGATATATTTATACGCTAAGAGTTAGGGTTAAGGAGGAGGATGAACTAATGGGCTCACAGACTAATTAGCACCCCTTATAGATGGACCCGACCTAATAAATATTTCAAACATTTGGTCTGACTCTGTTTGTTTTGATCTTTTATAGTTGAGGATGGGAAGGTGGTGGGTAGTAGAGGTTAAAACCTTACAATGGTTAATTTTTAACCATAATTAAAATTTTCCAACTTTTTTCATAAATTGGATAGCAAAATTTAATAAATTAATCTTGGGCTATATATATTAATGGTAATTTTTCTTGACAATTTTTTCCTTTTTTTTTTCTTTTTTTTTAAAATCACGTCTTGGGAAAAGTTTTGAATTTCTTGCTATAATTGCAATTCCTCGAATAGATAGGAATTCATATAAGATTTCATTTTAAGTTCTAAAATTGATTCCAGATTTAATAAACTAAGGTCCCTGTTTGGACATAATAAATAAGTATGATTTGAAATCATGTTGATTTGAAGTTGAAATTTTAATGTAATGACCCTCAAGGTCATTTGCTTAATTTTGTATTTATTTCTTGTTTTATCCCTTCTCGTAGCTTATTTGTTCTGTATTTGATGTGTTAGGATGAGTGACATGCTTCCCAAGGTAGTCATGAGAGTTTTGGGTGAAATTTGCTATTTTGGAACTTTTACTTGGAAATGGTTGACTTCGTTCATACATCCTTGGTAAATAGGTTCGGATGAGATTTTTTTAATTGTCGTTAGATTTAGAATGTTGAGTTTGACCTAGTAGGACCCTTGGTTTGGTCAACATAGTGGTCGGGTTGAGTTTGGGATGGGATCTCGGGAATTATTGAAATACACTCAAATTAATTTGGAGTGACACGATCAAAATTTTCATAATTTGAAATTTGACTTGGGCTGACATCATCCCACTTTAGCGGTCGACAAGCTGCTATAGCGGGCTGACATGACCAAAAACTAGAAAAATGTGGATTTTATATTAGGATTCCTCCTTTTTAGTTGAAAAAAGGACGAGGGTTGCTCCAAAAACTCTCCAAGATTGCTTCAAGCTTGGGAGTCTCCCTGTAATAAGTGCATTAGAAGACTAGGCCTTGAGTCTCCCTGTAAAAGCATAACACCAACCCCCTCTACTGCCTCTGAGCCATACCTCTGTTTCTACCTTGCGGAACCATAGCACCACTAGCACCCCTACCTGGAATCCGGCTACCTCTACCTATCTGAGCACTGCCCCGACCTCAAGTTAGAGGTGCGGTGATCTAGCAACAACTAAAGAACTAGGATGGGGCCCTCCCCGACCCTGAGTATAGGGCACTGCCACAAAATATGATCCGGTCTCCACAACCATAACAATACTTTTGAACCGAAGACTATTGTGACGATCCGAAGGAACCAGTATAACCACCTCAGCCCGCCGGCCTCAATTGAGAACCCTGAGAACTTTGACCCGAACTATAGGGGTCATAGGTTTTATGACTATCCTTTGATTCCTGTATGACTGCCTGAATTGGTCCCCCACGCTGGAAGGAACTACTCCTCTCGAAGGATTCTCTGCTACCTGAAAACTTATCTGAAGTATGTGGCCTCTTATCTCTCATATACCAAAACTCCTCACGCTCCAGCAACTCTGCCTCTTTAGAGGCTCCCACTATAGACCTGAAGGAAGCCTCCTCGCGAGATACTCTTAATACCGCATAACAAATGGGGTAGGACAATCCCCACACAAACCTGCAAATCCTCTCCGCCTCATCCGGAATGATAGTTAGGGCATGTCTAGACAACTGATAAAAACGAGTCTCATACTGTGCAACTGTGAGGCTCTCCTGTCTCAAACTCTCAAATCTCATTCGACTCTCCTCCGTCACACTCCAAGGGACAAAATGGTCCTAGAAAGCACGAGCAAACAGCTCCCAGGTCAGCGGTAGAGATTCAAGTGGTATAGCTCCCAAATAAACTCTCCATTACTCCCTATCTGGGCCATGCAACTGAAGTCCACTATAGTGAACCCCATGAGATTCAGTCAAGCCAGCTGTCTCAAGCAACTCTTGACATGTAGACAAGAACTCATGTGCATCCTTGCTCTTTCTACCCTGAAACTGAGGTGGATCTATCTTTCTGAACTTATCATAACGGCGCTGCTCATTATCAAACAACACAAGCAGAGGTGCACCCTGGGATCCTACTCCTGATAAGGGATCACCATCAACCATAGGACCCACTAGTGGTTGTCCCATTAGACCATGAACAACTAGAACCTGAGAACCCTGCGGTGTGCCTATTCAACCACCACGTGACTCAGGGCAATTATCAGGAGGGGCAAAATAGTAATTTTCCAAAAATTTTCAAAAATGACCTTCATGATCATCACAATAATATAGAGAATTTCCCTAATTTTATGATGATTGACCATTCAAATTATTTGCCATATCTTGCCACCTTAAGAGCCTTCCCACTGAATTACGATTAATCATGTAAGTTATTATATTTCTGACACAATGAGCCACCGATTGATAGTTATGTGGAGTAATTGTCGGTTGATTCTTTGATACATACAGATGATCAATTGACGTGTGTTGTCATCTTCTAGAAGAATGATCACATGGAAATTGCCTAATTGTAATAACAACCCTATGGCGAAAGACTCTTAGTGCAAATATTGAGAAAAATGAGTATTATGTGAGTTACTTAATGTTCAATAACACTAATTAAAGAAAAAATTCAACAGAAACAATGTTGAAATTTTTGAGTGCTTCTTGAAATGAACATGAGCAGTACAATGTTGGGATTTCTTTGATACTTCTTGAAAGGAACATGAGCTGAATCATTATGGAATTCCTCTACGTACTTCTTGAAAGGAACACGAGAAGAATAATTTTGAAATTTATTTGAAATGTTGAAAGGAACACAACATCAGAAAACACAATTTTTAATGTTTTTATCGCTACTAGACATGTTTTACTATTTACTTGAGATGTGATTACCGTTGCTTTACTAAAATTATCATTTCTTGAAAAATGAAAATTGTGATAAATGTTTTTTACTAAGTTGGAAAGTATGATTTGAAAGACTAAAATGTCTGGAACTGTTTGAAATGTTTGATTTGAGTACTTTAAAGTATATTTAAAAAATATAGTTTTGGAGTAGACCTCTATAGATTCCGTAGCTAACGATGGCTTCGTTAGACTATAGTGCACTTTGTATTTACAAATTATCGTTATAACCCTCACAGGAAGAAAGATAGAACTAACATACTATTATTGATTTTTCTTTAATAGAGGCCTACTATTTTATCTAACTCCTTGATAAGGGGTCAAAAATTATTGTCTAATCTCAAGGTAGGGAGCCACATGTGTGATTCAATTAATGTAAAGTCCATAACTAATAATTAATAAAATGTAAATCTCGTCAATTAAATATGATTATTTTATGGACGTATCATATTAATTAATATAAGTCACAATTTTTATAAACGGACCTTCTCTTCACTCATGAAGGTTACCATATATTCTCTAGACTTTTTTCATCACATACGATAGTGGTAACGTAAGATTAAGGTAACGAGGTAGAAATTAATTTTAATTAATGATTTCGCTTGTGATAATGTCTTCCTCTTTAGATACGTTTTTTTGTAAAATTATCATGTTCATAATCCTGATGTAAATTAAGTTAAGTTATATGTGGTATCAGAGCCTGGTTGATTTTAACTGATAATCTTCGTCAATAAAATTTTTGAATTTATGGACTTACATGTATATCATATGAAGAATAATTTTTTGTTATTTGCTATCGTTGCTTATTCTATTCTTGAAGTATCATTTGTACAAATAAAGTTAATTGTCACAGATTTCTCATGTTATCCATTTTTCAGACAAATTAAATCCTCAAACAAAATAGTTAGGATTTTCTATATGAATTCTCTGTATTAATTATTTTCTCCGAAACTAATGTAAAATTCGACAACTCAAAGATACATCCTATATATTCATTCTTAAACCATTCTAGACTAATAAGTAATAGATACTAATTTATGATTATGAAAATCTACTTCCTTTGACATAAGTTAAAGAATTTCATATCAGACACTTCAAAAATGACATTCTTTTCTTCTTTGTAAATATATTCACCACAAAATTTCAAAATTAAAAGTATTCACTAATCAAATAAACTTTGAAGATGTATTAAATAGAGGTGTCTATATAAAGATTGTAAAGTCTTGAATCAATATAGCAGGGCATGAATTCAGCAAGATAAATAAATTTCTCTAATTTCAAAGCCATCTATAATCAAGAAAGATTAAAAAGAAAAAAGATAGAGCTACATATACATGATCACACACTTACATATGCACACACACAAAATTTGATTGAAGCCTTGTGTGAAAAAAAAATAACACAAAAGCATTTGATCAAAAATAGCTTACTCACAAAAGAAAGCAATGGAGAACGCCCTTTGATCATTTTGAATTTTGACAAATCCTAGAGGATTCTGCAATTATTCCAAGGAAACATAATTTTTCAAAAAAATAAATAGAGAAAAGTAGAAAATTATTTGTTTACCTGAATTTAAAGTAAATTTTTTAAAACCAAAGAGCATATTTATCATTAGTACTATGTTAGGTCACAGTCTGATTAAGAATTTCTAGAATATAAGTGCATATGCATCACTAAAAAAAAGAAGAAAAAAGAAAGTGTAGATTAAAGATTTTAGGAACACCTTGAGGTTGTAACCAAATTAGAGAATAGCGAATTAGGGTTTCTCTAGGGCTCCTTCCTAGGCAGCAGCTGTGCAGCCCTCTCATGGCTGCTATGGCCAGTGGACGACCTTCTTCCAAGGCTGTCTAGCCGGCCCCACCACCCCAAACCACCACATACGCCACCCTTTCAATTCCAATACTTTAAATCCCAAACAATCAAAGGCGGCTCAAACCCGTTGGTGGCCTAAGGCCAAAATTAAACGAGAGGCCTTAATTTTATTTTTTAAAAAAAATATTATATATATTTTTATTTGAAATCTATTTTTCTAGCTTTTTGAGATGCAAAGTTATTAATAATTTTTGTGTAGTCAATTTCTTCTAATAATTATTTTTCAATTGATAATATAGCCAATCCACTTAATCTTTCTTGAGACATTGTTGATCTTAAATAAGATTTTATTATTTTTTATTTTGAAAAACTTCTTTCTGCTGAGGCGACTGTTTTCGAAATTGTTAACATTATTCGCTATAAGCAATGTAAGCAGCAAGTAAGACAACTAATTCACTGTCTAGTTAAGGGGCTCATAAGAGGGACTCAGATGGAGTTTACCACTATTTATGGACTCCATACCATCGAAGATAGAAGAGGGCTATGGCAAGAATTGAAAGCTATAAATGAACCTGTTAACCAACCCTGAATAATTATGGGTGACTTTAATGATGTGTTGAAAGGAGAGGACAGATAGAATAGTAGTCAAGTAACAGACGCAGAAGTCAAAGACTTTGAGGAGTTTCTGTTGAGCACAGGGGTTACTGAGCTGAAAGCTATTGGTAGATTTTTTACCTGGACAAATAGCCATGTTCTAAGTAAAATTGATAGGGTCGTAGTAAATCCAATGTGGATGACTACTTGGCCTCATCTTGAAATGATTGTTAGGGACCCCTAGTTTTCAGATCACTCAATATTGTATGTCACTGTAGAAGAACAAGGTAGAAAACAACCTAAGCCAATCAAATTTCTCAATTACCTGACCAAGCATAAAGATTTTACTACAGTAGTGGACAGAGTATGTTCATCACTAATTCAAGGCAATCCTATGGAGCGAGTTTGGAAGAAACTCAAAAATATGAAGGGAGGTATGAAAGCGTTGAATGCTAAAGAATTCTCCAATGTGGAAAGCAATATAAATGATTGTAGACAACAACTGGAAGCAGTCCAAACACAACTCATGCATCAACACCTTAACTCTACTGCCTATGCACTTGAGAGAGACATCAAAGTGGGGTTGGAAAAGTGTCTAAATGTTGAAGAAAGTATACTTAGAATGAAATCAAGGGTACAATGGTTGAATTTGGGGGATAAAAACTTTGCTTCCTTCTTTGCTTCCATGAAACAAAGGGTTAGCCAAAACTACATTAGAAGCCTTGTATCAGGGGAACATTGTTTCAATCAACTACTGAAGTTGTTAATTAAGTCAATGGGTTTTATAAGATTTTACTTGGCACAAGGGCTAATGAACTACCTAGTATACACCCCTCTGTGATGGCCAATGGACCTGTACTAAATAGGTCTCAACAACTACAATTGATATGTCCAGTCACCAAAGAGGAAATTTGGAAGGCTTTACTGAGCATTTATGATCTCAAAGCCCTCGGTTGTGATGGCTTCAACGCTCACTTCTTCAAAAAAGCCTGGCCATCTATTGGAGAAGAGGTAACTGAAGCGGTTAGACATTTTTTTGAAGAATCAAGAATGATTAAAGCCATAAATTGTACCACTGACACTCTAATACCCAAAGTTCAAAATCCCACTACAGTGAAGGAGTTTAGACCAATCTCATGTTGCACTATGTTTGAAACGACCCCAAAAATGCCCGTAAATGTGCTTCGGAAACACCTATAATTGTAATTTCCATATATCTCAAAATCCGTGCATGATTTCGGAAATTCGATTTCATATTCTTATTCGTGGGGTCAAATTGAGTGGGAAATGGGTCTAACCCGAATTTTAGAACAACCGAATCAAAATTCGAAAATCGCAAAAATTGCGATTTGGAGGGTCAACTTTAAAGGGGCATATCTCTTAGCACACAAGGAACTGGAAGGGCTGCAACCTATGAAATTAAATCTCTTTGAGTTAGCTTTCCAACGCACTTGGTTTCACCTTAGTCCGAGTTAGGATGAGGGAGTTATGACCATTTTCGTAAAACCTGTCTGTGCAGAATTTCCAATTCCAGTGAGCAGTTTTTTCTAGGCGGGTTGGAGTCATTTTTTATAAAAAGGGGATATGTCCCATACTTAGTCATTTTCTTAACTCCAAAAACACTCTCTAAGCCCTCTCCAAAGATTCCACCAAGATCTTCAACCAAATTCAAACATCTCAAGCTCTAATTCCGGATTCAAGACTCAATCTCAAGCTTCGATTCTCCATTCCAATCTTCATCAAGGATTCTCCAAAGTTGAGGTATGTGGGTTTGATTGTGGAAACCTTCCTTTCCACAAGTCCAACCATTTATCCTCTATTTCTACTTCAAGTTTATGGGTCCTTATGATTATTTATGAACTCTTGAATTATGGAATTACTACTACACACCCTATTATGGTCCATTTTGCATATTATCATGAAATGGAATTATTATGTGATGTTTATGGTTTACATGCTTCCATGATCAAATTATGAAGGTTGATATATATATGTATGTTGTTGGTGGGCTGATTTATATGGATTTTGGAATTGGTTGGACTTAGTATTCTTGAAATACATGATTTCATTTACATGAACAATTGCCCACCTTGTGTTTGATAAAATGCCCATTTATAGAATTCTTAGGGAAGGGGGTCCAAGGTACGTCCTATGAGTCGGATGGTTATGTAATTACTGAAATGATGATGAAATGGACACATGTATATGATTTTCTCTATATAAGTGTTGTGAGTCGACCAAGCCTAGTACGGGGGGTAGTAGGCCCGTATAACCATATCGAGGGGTTTGGTACCTTGGTTGCTAGTACGGGGGGTAGTAGGCCCGTATAAACCATATCGAGGGGTTTGTACCTGGGTCCCTAGCACGGGGGTGGTAGGCCCGTGTAACCATATCGAGGGGTTTGTACCTTGGTCCCTAGCACGGGGGGTGGTAGGCCCGTGTAACCATATCGAGGGGTTTGTACCTTGGTCCCTAGCACGGGGGGTGGTAGGCTCGTGTAACCATATCGAGGGGTTTGTACCTTGGTCCCTAGCACGGGGGGTGGTAGGCCCGTGTAACCATATTGAGGGGTTTGTACCTCTTTCGCCTCTCCAGGGGGGTGGTAGGCCTTGGAAATACTATATTGATGGTCACTCGCCACACATGTACTACGTCCCATTAAATATGATTTTTTATGTAAGCATCATTATACATACTATTTTATTAATATGCTATCTATTGGGTATGATTACGCATTTTTCCTATGATGTCCATCTAATGTAGCCTTGCATTGCATCCCATATACTTAGTACATTCAAATGTACTAACGCATACTCTATGCCTACATGATGTCACCATGTAGGGACCGGAGCACCGCTTGACCATCCTCCTCCGCGTGGCTAGTACGATTTTCTATAGTGGTTATTGGTGAGTCCTCCATTTCGGGGACGTTGCTCATGATCTTTTGCTATGTATAAAACTTTTCCTTTCTAGTTATGTTTTGACTATGAGGGTGAGCCCGGTAGTTTGTCTTGGCCCCCGCTAAGTACTCATGTTTAGAGGTGGTGTTGGACAAGTTGTGTATTATGCTTGAGCTTGACTCATCTATGGTATTTATGTATCATTTCTTTTTTTTCTTCTTGCTCCCTTAGTCCCGATTTCCCCCTTGACTATGCTTATCGCTTATGGTCATTTAATTGCTTCCGCGACCAAGGATGTGTAATGATACGCTATGAGGCTTGTTTGGGGTTCCTTCGGGTTCCCCATTCGCCGGTCACATCTAGGCCCTAGGCTTGGGTCGTGACATATATATATATATATATATATATATATATATATATATATATATATATATATATATATATATATATATGTAATACAACTAGTGTGTATCAGATATCTATTATGCAACAGTAATATATGAATGTGTTACCCATTTGTAAAGTATCTGCTACCCTTTTATGAAGTATCTCACTTTGAATATTTCATTTATCATATATTGTGTATCAGATACGGTGTTTTAGATCATATGAACCTATTAATACGATACATATTTACGATGTTAATTGTATCTGGTTTTGTACACTAGTAGTACTGTTTTGCAATTCATTTGCATGTATCTTAACAAATTTTTATATTGATTCCTTCTATTTTGTGCAGCACTTTGATGTTGTTTTTTACTACCTCCGTAAGAAGCTGGCAAAGCTTCGAAGCCTAGATCAGTACAGATACACAACGACCAATTGTCTGTTCATGTCACACATTAACAAGGTATATGGTAGATGCTATTGCAGTCCGTCTGATGATAATCTTAGCACTCAATAATACATGGCCCAGAGTTTTGCTGTATCTGGTTATGAGAGGTCATTGGTTAACAATATTAAAGGTTTTTCTATCCCGGCTGCATTACCATGGCACCTAGTAGATGAGATTTACATTCCGGTGAACAATGACGGAGACTTTCATTGGGTATTGGTTGTCGTCGTTTTAAAATAGAGGCTGATACGTGTATATGACTCATCATTGGACTAAAAAAAGTACATCAGAGTGAGATTAAAAAGTTGTCTTTATTGCTCCCTAATTACCTTCAGGATAGTCGATTTTTTAATGAAATCGAGAGAACTGACTGGTTAGCCTTGGATGCTTACAAAGACAAAGAATCTGGAGATATGTTGGATCCACAACATCCATTTGATATTGAATTTGTTCAGAACATTATGCAGCAAGATAGTGAAAGACTGTAAGTATTGTATCAATTTATTCCTTATTATATATTTAATTCAATACGATAATGTATATTCTTCTTTTTGCAGCGACTGTGGAATGTTTGTAGCTGCCTTTGTCAAGTTTCTCAATGACGAAATCACCATTTCATCACATTCTATTCAAACTAATTATCTCCGCAAAAGATATGGAGCCTTATTATGGAGATATGGTACCGCAAAGGCAGAGTTTGGTTATGCTAGCAATAAAGATGACCCTCCAAAGCCCAAGGGTTGCTTCACTCCACTGCAGCAAGAAGATTTGGTACATGTTGAATAGTATCAGACAGTCATTGATGTTTTGTTTATATTTTCAAGACAATGTTAGTTACAATGGAGATTGTTACTCCACAAATATTTCATGCTTCACAAGCATTTAAGTCATCAGATTCAACTTAATGTTTTATGTTACCTGAATATCTTTTTTTGAATCTGAACATCTCTTGTTTCTCTTTATGTCGTGTCAATTCTTACATATTGTGTTTTAATTGTATGTTCAATGATACACTACACAACTACTGATACTTAAAATTTTCACATTATTCGAATTAATTTCAGGAAAAAAAGTATCAAACCCATATCTAAGTTAACTTAATGTATTAGGAATTCATCAAATTTCACTTAATGTATATGATACAATAGGTATCCTTTACATAAATGCTTATACATTACATATTTAAGTATCACATTCCATTAAGCTATTTATTTAATCATAAGTATTGTGATACATTTCTTAATAAACACAATGTCACAAACTGAATACATTAAGTTAACTTATATATGGGTTTGATACATTACAAAACTCCTGATACTTAAATATTTCACAATATTCAAATTAAATTCAGGAAAAAAAATATCTGACCCATATCCAAGTTAACTTAATGTATCAGGAATTCATCAAAATCCACTTAATGTATATGATACAATAAGTACGAGCGACATAAATGCTTGTACATTACATATTTAAGTATCACATTCCATTAAGCTATTTATTTAATCATAAGTATTGTGATACATTTCTTAATAAACACAATGTCACGAACTGTGTATCAAATATACAATTCACATAAAAATTATCATCTGATTGTCATACCCAAAAGCAAAATCATATATATTGTATCAATACATAACATTATTAGCAATGCAAATTACTTTATTGAAATATAACATTGGAAAATCACTATAGTTTGACCATTTTTAAAACATTAACATCAATGTCTTATATATCACTTCTCTTTGGGAAAACAGGTACAAGTCCTACGGTTATGACCTTCTTGTTTGCAACGTGCACAACAATTTGTATTTGTTGATATCTTTTCATCTGAATTTTTTTGGTCGCCCAGGTATTCGCTTGTATCTTGGTGGCACACTATCTCATCCAAAATATTGTCTGGAACCAACCATTCATCCTTATATGGCATTGGAACCACTGGAAATTCATATGTTTTTGCTAATGCTTCTGGCTTGTAGTAATCAGAACAGTAAGGATGCATATCAGTAACATTCCTGCTCTTTAAAACAGCAATTGCGTGTGAACAAGGTATCTCGTCTAGTTGAAATCTACCGCAATTACACGTTTTCTACTCAAGGCAAACAATGTATCTTCTTCCAGATTCATAAACTGAAAAAATAAACTCAGACGATGGAACAACCTGCAAACATTTAAAAAAATAATGTTACAGTATATGGAATTCCCAATTTTGATAATATATCGATACATCACTACAGATACGTAATATACGTATACATATTGTGATACATACCAGCATTCTTGCTCATTTAGCTGTGTTTAACATCAAATTTCCTCAAGTCGTCTCCCCAATGTTTCCTTTGTATATGACGCTATTTATCTGTTTTTACAATTTCAAGAACCAAACAGAATACGTTTCTCTTCCAAGAAATCTAATATAGGTAAATGTCGTGCCTCAACAAGGCAGCCATTGATACACTCATCAATGTTTGATGTCATCATCCTACCTCTGTTTACTGTTGCATGAACTCTCAACCACTTTTCATACCCAACATCATTTAGGTACTCCTTAACCCTGTGATCAATTTTTGCTACTTTAACCATTAACTTGTCAAAATCTTTCTTTCGATAAGCCTTGGCCATTGAGTAGAACAAATCACTAAGGGTCGTACAACTCCTCTTAAAGTTTGTACAAATATTCTTCCACATAGGCCATATGCATGCAAAATGAGGCACATTTGGAAACACAATGCTTACAATGTTCATGATATTTTCATTTCTATCTGATACAACACACATCTTTTCACGCTCCCCAAATGCATTTTTAAATTGTTCAAAGAATCATGTCCATGAACAGTCATTTTCTGTGTCTACAACACCATATGCCAATGGCAATATGCAACCTGATCACAAATAAACACATGAGTTTCTATGAATCATAACAGTTATATAATGTATCAACTAGTATTTAAGACGTCAAAATAACCATTACAACGTTACATACCTGCACCATCGAGTGTGCTGGCTGAAACAAATGCCCCTTTGTAAGCTCCACTAAGATGTGCGCCATCAATAACAACCACGTGCCTAAAGAACTCATAACCCGTTATAAATGGCCTCAAAGCTATGAACAGATACATGAATTCATTTTCATCTGACTTGTGCATCTATATATAGGAATTTGGATACACAGTATTTAGCATGTATATGTATCCCGGCATTTGCCTATATCCATCAGCCGGTTTACCTCTTATCATTTCTAGTGCACGTTCCTTTGCATGCCATGCCTGCTGGTAAGTGATTTCAACACCATATAAGGCTCTAACATCTTCTACTACATCTTTAGGTGTATGAATTCGTTTATGGTGCAGTAGTTTAGGAGTTGTCACACGTGCAACAAAATCAACCGTTGCTTGAACTTTGGATAACATCATATCTCGCAATGGGCATGTATGTTCATTATTGAAGTATCTCACTTTGAATATTTCTGAATTCTTCCTACACGAAGCTTTCATACTCCAAACACATGTATCCGATAAACAAACCAACACATCGCTGCAAAAATTTCATAAACATTCTCTTAACATAGAACTGATACATTACAAATAACAAATGATACATAAATTCACAAGAACTAAACTTTGTATATCATTTGTTACTGATACATTAAAAAGAAGATAATATTTCATAAACATTTAAAACCATGCACATTAGCATATAATGTATCACAATAACAAAACAATACAAGATACAATATTACCAATTAGATTATTAGACCAGATACATACCATTTATCGGATACATATTATTATGCGTTGCTTAATATATTTATCAGACACTTAATCATATCAAGACAAATTTTTTAATCATATGTACCAGACTTACAAAATTCATATATCATATGTATCTGATACTTTATAATAAACACAACATTCAAAGAAAGATCTTAAACTTCAGCACAATTCCAGCAAGTCAAAATGTATCTATTTATTCCAATTAATGTATCAATACCAATATTTCACTATACACCATCATTAACACGATTTAATCGATTACATGAAGCAGGCACTTAACAATATCATGATACATTGTTCACTCCTATGTATCAGATTTACGAAATTCATATATCATATATATTTGATACTTTATAATAAATATAACATTGAATCACTGATCTTAAACTTAAGCACAATTACAGCAAAGCAATGATGTATCATTTTTTTCTTATTAATGTATCAATACCAATATATCAATATACACCATCATAAACCATAATAACTCGATTACAGTACAACAATAATAAGCATACCTTTTGTTATCAGATCTTTTCACTCAAAATTTGAAGCTATGCTTTATTTTGTATTTTGCCATCACATCCACTAGGGTTGCTTTATCATTGTACAATTGCTTCACCTTCACATCCGTACTGTTTGTATCAGTTATATAATTTGTCAGCTCCAATTCTGGTATGTAACATGAATCACCAATTCTTGATTCAACCATGGTAAGAGCATGTGCGTCATTTTTTTCACCTTCAACACACACAATTGCACCGATCAACACTTTATAATTTTGTATCTCTTTAACATCTTTATCAATGTGTCAATACACAGTGGATACATACCAAATCCGACCTCATGTTTCTTCACTTCTATGTACAATTTCACTCCCATATCATTCATAATAAACATTGGAGAGGAATTACCTTGTACGATGTATCGAATCTCAATTTTTTTCTTGTTTCGTCAATATTAAACTGACTTGCAATGGCAGAAACAAGATTCATGAATGAAATATTATCCCCAACAACTATCCCATCACTTTTGTATATTTCATATATAACATTGCTTTCCCAGATTCCTGAGTGCCTCAACAAGATCGAAACATTCATTATGTTTATGTTGCAATTACCGGAAAAATAATGTCTCAAGAATGCAGAATTCTTCGTCAAACAGGGGAAGCAAAAAAAGTTAGAATTTTGAAATATTTCCTTTTGTTACGATTTCATACCACCTGGGGGTTAATGAAGAGAAACACAAGCGTAATTAGTGGGAATTAATTAGATTTACAGTTTTTTTTCCTTTTTTAGTGTAACTAACTGATTTCTTAGTGTATTAGAAATAATGTATCCACCTTACATCTTATGTATCCGGCAACCCTAATTTTTAAGGGATTTGTGTAATTATCAAAACAGTAGGGATAACTTGTTATTTGTTCCTTAAACTATGAGATTTATAAAATTTATACCTATATATTTGGGTTGTGATCCCCAAATTAGATGTAGGTTTTTCTTTCTGATATCTCATCGTTAAAAAAAGAGAGCGACTCGGTTTGGGAGATCACTAACTACAAGGACAACAAAATTCATTTGTTCTCATGGATTCAGGTACGCTTTCGCATCTAGTATTATGTTTTTAATTATTAGACATGATAGGTCTTGGAAATGATGATGGTCTTATTCTCTTAAAATTTAGTCTCAACAATTGACATTAGATCCTATGTCATATTAAGTCTTTGAGATTTTTTAAAATGTTTTGGGATCGAAGTAAGGAATAAGATTGTCACTATCGCAAGTCGGCATCGATTCAATTTACAGATTTAATTTAGTCATTGTTATTGTTAAAAGTAAAATTTTGATTTTGTCATTGTTGCAGCGTGAATTCGATAAAATTTAGAGAATGAATCATTTGATTTTTTGATGGCCAAAGAAAAAGTCGTTGAATGTACTGTAATTTTTTTTTATGTAATGACTTTCCTTGTCGTTATGGGCGAGCTATTAGTGAAAGGGAAGGGGTGAAAATACTTCTGAAATAGTGAGTTGAAAAATTCAAGCTAGGCTATGCTTGAAAATTTGAGTAAGGTGAGGTCCAGGACAATCTGAGAAAAAGATTGGGTGAAACGTCTAAGTAGAGTTTGTTTTTTCTGTTTTTAAGAGGATAAGGTGTCCATAGGACTTTTCAGAAGTGAAGATTGCGTGAAGGGGTTGGTTTGAAACGTCGAGGTTTGAAGGTGTGTTGCGAAATATGCTATTTTGAGAGGATTTTTGAGGTTCTATCCCGTGCAAGTCACTATAGCGGGTGACATGCCATTGTCGTAGTCAATTTAATTCACGCTATAGCGGGTAGTTCCGCTACATCGCCGCCATTATAGTTAGATTGAATCGCTATAGTGGGGTTTGTCACTGTAAATTTTGGAAATTCCTTAAAACCACTCATTATCCCCTAAGAACATTTTGGGGAAATGCAGAGGCAATCTAGAATAGTTTTCACATATTTTCCATCATAATCATTGATAAAGGTAAGTAAATTACTCCCCTAACTTAGTAGTTTGATTCTGGAGCCTTTGAATATGTGGTTGTGATCTTAGGGGAGGGTTTTGTTCAATTTAATGGTGAAAAATCCTAATTTGAATGGGATAATCATGAGAATGACCTGGGTTAGGGATTAGTATATAATTCTGGTGTATTTAGGCCATTTGGGTATGATTATGTATTATGTTGATTGTTTATAGACCAAGAACAAGTTAGGCATCATAACAAGGGGAAGATTCAGGTTCAGTAGAGTTTTCAGGCTTGATTCGAGGTAGGTGATAGTTATTTTGTTTCCTGTTTATGTTATATGTGCTTTTTAACTACTTCGTTAGTATTACCTGTATAATGTATGGTTAGGAAAATAGAAGGAGTATAAATTGAAATGTTAGCTTGTTGTCAATCTCATGCAATGAATGTGTTTAATTATTTGGATAGTACAAGTGTGATTTTATGTAGTGTGATTGTGACGTGTGATTCTCAGTTGGCTCGGGTACCATGCCTGGTACATGATATCTCTCTATTAGCTCGGATACTACGCATGATACATATTTGATTGGGTTGGATACCACTCATGATATGGAATATCTATATGATTGTCTTGGATACCACACCAATACAGGTTACTAACGGTTAGCTTAGCCGTGTGGATTCCACAAGTGAACCGAATTTATTACTTCATAGGGTGTTTGTTACATGTTGGTCCATGAGTGACCAAAATTTGCATGTTAAACAAGGTAGACAATGTCTTTTGGTTCCTGAGTGTTCCAGGTTTCTTAAAAGGTGAGTTTTGAAATCTAGTATAGGTTATGGTGATGGTTTAGACATGTCTCATATGTTTGTTTAGGTTAAGTTAGGTTGATGTCTCATATGTTTGTTTAGGTTAGGTTAGGTTGATGACTTGGGTGGGGTGGGGGGGTGCATATTGTATTGGTTGGGATTGTACATGTTTGTTAAAATGATTTATAACATATTTGATGGGGGGGGGGGGATTCAAGTCAAGGTAGTTTAGTAAGAGTTTTGGGTCAAGGGCCAGGATGTTGGCATGAAAGCTCGAAGGAAGTAGCAGACTCGTAAAAAGAGTAAGTAGTAGTCTTATATTAAAAAATTCCTACATGAGAGAAAGGTTAGGTTATAATATGATATGAGAGTGGAATGACCTAGATGGTGTAATTGGCAGCGGAAGGAGGTGGGTGACTTGAGGTAGAACGTATGAGTTCCAAAGTAGATCCACTTGTCATAAGGGTGGCGATTGTTGTGGAGTGGGGTCCTATAGTATCTCCAAGTTAATGTTTCTTTTATTTATTACATGATATTATGTGGTGAATTTGGGTCGACTGATGATATCTACCAGTACGTGTTGTTTGTACTGATACTACTCTTGCTATGCCACTTGGCACACTTGGCATAGTCTGGTTGTAGGATTAGTGATATTTCGTAGATGAAGACGAAGATGATCTTCGACAACTTCTACCTTTCTTTCCTTATAGTGAGAACTGTGTCTTATTATTTTAAATCTTGTCAATTCCTAGAAGCTCTTGTACCTGTTTAGACTAATTCTTGGGGGATGGTTCAATGTATTTCCTTACAAAAATACTTCGTTTACCCAAGTTGGGAGTCATTATATATTTACTATAAGTTGTTTAAGTTATATTTTGCCCACTTCCACATGTTATTATTTAGTTGGGGATTAAAGGTTCTTCTATCTACATATTAGAGTAGGTGCTCGTACGACTCGGTGGATTGGATTGTGACACTAGTAAACGTGGTATGTCATACAATATGTTTGATATATTGTGAATATTCATTGAACATACTAGGTTTAGCAGTATACTATGATTCAACAGTAATCACAATGTACCACATAATATATTATAATTCAGTAGATTATTAAACTTGGTATATCATATATTTTCTCTGTCTTATTTTATGTGACACTGTTTGACTTGGTACGGTGTTTAAGAAAAAAAGGAAGACTTTTGAAACTTATGGTAAAAAACAATCCTTGGATATTTGTGTGGTTATAAATCATTTCATTAAGGTTAAAAAAAGAATTTTAAAGTTAGATTGTTTCCATAATAAAGTGACATTCTTTTTTAGGCAGACTTAAAAGGAAAATGTGTCACATAAAATGAAACAGAGTGAGTGATATACTTGGTATTTTGTGAATATTCTTATACGTATCAATAACCCCAATGTATTATGATAATAGCAATCATGGTATAGTACACAATTTACTTGGTATATTATGAATATCATTTAACATATTAATAATCACAATATATCATGATTCAACAATTATCATGGTACAAGAAAAAATATTTGCTATGTATCAGAGATATATTATGAATATTGTTTCGCATACAAATGATAGTATATCATGGTTCAACAGTATTTTATGGTATAATACACAACATCATTGATATATTTTGAGAAAATTTAAAAAAATGATCATTTGATTAAATTTTTTTATCCAAAATAATTCATTTATTATTTAATACATAATAAATGACGCACTGCGGAAAGAAACAAGAATAAGGGAAAGGTTATCACATTTTTCATATTACACTAAATTCATGAAATTGCAACTGGATTGTTATTCTATTATAGTTTAGACTCTTTTTTTTCCACTCAAAATTGCTGAAATTTGGTTTGTTCATTTAGTTCTTAATGTTCAAGTAAAAACTTACACATATTTCTCTTGGACACTCTTTTTTTTTTTTTTTTGAAAAGTAGCCAGAAGAAGAAAGAAAGAACATGGAAAAAAAGGGAACAATCCGGCATTGAAAAATTTCGAAGTTAAAATTTTTAAAATTTGACATGCCGCAAATGTGAAATGATTCAAGTAAATAATATACTAAAAGATTCAAAATATTGAGATGAACTTATATTTAAAATTTGAGGTTGTTTAGAGGAGATTTGAGTTAGTTGGGAGTTGAAAAAAGAGGAACTTTCACATATAGCCACTCAAAATATTTTAATTATGCTCCATAGCTATAGTTTGCTAATTACGATTCGTAGCTACATCTTATAGGAGAAGAGTGGCGAGCGAGATTGGGAGAGAGAGGAGAGGCGAGCGAGAGAGGGCAGAGAGTGGAGAGAGACGAACTGTATATGTATATCTATCGAATTGTATATGTATATCTGCCAAATAATTGTATATATGTAACTAATATACATATGCATTTGTATATATGGCGAGCGAGAGTGAGAGAGGGAGGAGAGAGGCAAGCGAGATTGGGAGAGAGAGGCGAGAGGCGAGCGAGAGAGGGCAGAGAGTGGAGAGAGGCGAACTGTATATGTATATCTGTCGAATTGTATATGTATATCTGTCAAATAATTGTATATATGTAACTAATATACACATGTATTTGTATATCTGGCGAGCGATAGTCAAAGAGGGAGGAGAGAGGAGAGCTAGAATGGGAGAGGGAGGAGAGAGGCGAGCGAGAGAGGGCAGAGAGTGGAGAGAGGCTAATTGTATTTGTATATTTGTTATATAATTGTATATATACATATGAATAATTTGTATTTATGTATGTATAAGTGACATAATTACAGTTAAAAAGTTAGCTGCGAGCCGTAATTAATTCAAACTATAGCTATGTTAGCTAATTAACTAGTATATGTTTGCTTATCCGTGTAATTTTCCCTTGAAAAAATCACCTTGTTGAAAAATATGAATTGTTGCAATGTACAAATATTGTATAAATAATGTATATACATGAATATACATCTATGATATATAGTTATATATTATATATACTATTTATACAATATCGATATATTATATAACTATTTATACAACATCAATACATTACATATACATGTGACCACTTTTGTTGAATTTTTTTTAATCACTTTCACAGTTATGTAAGAAGCCCATATATTTTGATTATCATTTAGTATACCAGTAATTACAATATTTATGATATACTACACAATATACTAATATATTGTGAATATCTTTTCTATACAGTTTATAGTAAACCATGATTTAAATATATTTGTGGTACCACACACAATTCAGTCCCGATAAATTCAATAAATATATCAAGTCATTTTTCTATTTTATATGAAAGGGGGATAATTATTAATATATTTTGGATATCCTTTGACATATCAATAATTACAGTATTCAGATTATACTATACCACGTATCGATATATCATTGGTATATTATGAATATAGTAAAGATAAAATTGCTACATTATTTTAAGTGACTGTGACAAAATAAAACTTTTTGAAATTATTTAAAATGACAATCAATAAAAAAATTAATATTTATAAAAATAAGATTAATTATCGATAAATTACCAGTATGCCTTGAGAAAAATAGTTTCTGTCATACCAAATACATTAGTTTTTTTTTTAAGCGCGAGAATAATGGAATACTTACTGCAGTATTAGTAAGAAATTAAAACTCTAGTGTACTAAGTTTATTTTGGATTGATCTAGATGATGTACAATATCAATATAAGTTTTGGTGGAATGGTTGGAAACTCTCTATATTAATTAGAGATTTCAAATTCGAGCTTTGATATTAAAAAAAAATCATGCTAGAAGTGTCACGCTCAAAAATAGATCTTGCAAGACACAAATTTAAATTAGTCGAACTCCTACCAGACATCAAAATAGAAAATTAAAAAAAAAAGATGTACGATAGTTGGCTACAAGTAACAACATCTATGGATACTTAATTAACTCATCAAAAGTTTGACATTTTCAATTGTATATTTTACATATATTAGTTAAGTGCATCATTATATTTTCCACTTTCAAACCAACCACATAAACACAACCTTTATTGAGTAACTAGTGGTTGTTATGTTTTTGGCACACACTTTAGCTAGATCAATTAACTTATGATAAACTTGATATTTGCATGGAGCTTAATGATTAGATTACATTTGTGCATTAAAGAAAGAAAAAAAGATTAGGCAAAATAAGGAGATAAACAAGGAAAAATTATTTAAATACACAACTTAAGATATCTTAATCTCTATAATTCTCTACCATATAAAAAAATTACAAAAATCCCCTCTTGGATACATCCATCCCCTGTAGGATACATCTCTATCCCCTCTCGGATACATCCCTCCCATTAAGTAATGTATCATGTGCAATGTATTGGATAGTCAAGGAATGTATCCGAGAGCAATGAAAATTCTGGATTTTTGTAATTGGAAAAACTTCCGAGATAGAATGTAATCAACCCACAAATGTATGAGATTTCTATACTTTATAATATAAAATAAAAAACCATTTCAAACTCCCAAAAAAGTAAAATTGAAATGACAACAAGCACTGTTAGAATTTTGAAATGAACAAACTTGGGTCATTACGAATCAACAATAAGGTGGAGCCAAACTAATAAATGACCTTTCAATAAACTAAAAGAAGATATTAATATAATGATGCCTCTTAGAAGCAATAAAAATATATTATCTTGAAGTATACTTCTATAATAAAAATATACTTAGCTTTCTTAATTTGATTCTATATTCAAAGATTTAGTTGTTTTTCAACACTTGCATAGACTTGTTCATGATTTCTCTTCCTTTTGATGTTCCTTTTTAAATGAATTTAGCAATGGATTCCTCAAAGATAAACTTCATTAATGATACTAAAAAAAGTCCTTAATGAAATGACTTATGCTTATAAAGATTGAATCTTTCGATTTTTTCTCTCATTATATATACTTTCACTCACATGCTACAAAAAGTAGTAGCTTTTTAATTAGAATTATATGTATATGTATATACCTTATGTTTGTTCTTCTTGACAAAATTTATAAATAGCAAATCTATTTCTGTAATGATATAGTGCTATATTGACCATTTGGTATTGTAGCTATATATAGGGCTGTTCAAAACCGAAACGAAATCGATAACCCGAATCGAAAAAAAGTTATTGATTTATCAGTAATGGGTTATTGGTTTAGCGGTTTTGATTTTTTTTGTTATTGGGTTATCGGTTCTTAACGGTTTGAGGTTTTTTCTTAACGGATTAACCGATAACCCGATAGTAAATTAAATAAATATATTTTTATCATTTTGTATATAAAGTCCTTGACTTAGAGTTTAGTTTCCTACTTTTATTTTTGGCTGCCTCAAACTCTTGGGTATTCTACAATGTAAAAGTGTTTGCTTTTTAGCAAGATGTTATTTGTGAACTCATGTGCCTGGTTCATTTGGTTTGTCACCTTGTTTCTAAGTGATTTTTAATGACTTTTTTTTGTGTCAAATCTTAACGGTTAAACCGATAACGATCAATAACCGATAAACCATAACCGATAAGTCAATATCTTAATGGTTCTTTAACGGTTTAGCATCTCTATAAACCGATAGCCAATAAGTCAAACAGATAGACTTCAAAACCGAACCGACCGATACGTAGCCCTAGCTATACATATGCCTTAACCAGAGTTCTTGGATTCGAGTTCCTCTCTGTATAAAGTTGCCTTTGTTAGGAAGCACTTTATCCCAATGTGATACTTTCCGACACGAATTCGAATTTAGTCAGACTCCAATATGATACTGGACACTGAGTAGAAAACTAAAAAAAGCTATACATATGCCGGCGTTAGATAAATTAATAAATTACATATGATTGTTTGAAATATATAAACTATCATGAAATAATCATTTCAAAAACTAGCTAGCTAATGCAAATTACTTTAACAAATACGATAATTCTCTAAATAAAAAGTGGTTTGAGATAGATTTTCTCATTAATTTTATGTATGTTATCGAACTTTACACCTTATAACATTAAAGCCATTAAATTATTTTTATCACATTAAAGTAATTGACCTATACATATCGTGCTTAATTTGTATCAACTGCTTAATTTACTGAATGGGTAGTCATGACTCATGATCAATAAGTCTATCAACCACCACGCCCAAAGTATATCGTGCTTCTTGGCAAGCTTATCATAATGTCCATGTAGTCAAAGACGCACAAGCACGTGAAAATTCTTTTTGGTATGATTGACGGTAAAAATTCGATCTCACGATCTTTGCCTGCTCTGATATCATGATAAAGTGATATGGTTGACGGTGAGATTCAAGCAACTCACATATAAATCAAAAACATCAAACTAGCTTGTCTTGAGTGAATGTACATCACTAATAAATTGATTTATTTGCTAGGATTTACTAATCAGATTTTACTATAATGTAACGACCCGTTAGGTCGTTTTGGGTACTAGAGCTTATTTTTCCATAAAAGATTCTTTCAATATATTCTAAATGGATAGTTTGGATTATTTGTGAACTATTTGTTTAACTACGGTTATTAAATAATTAATTTTTAACTGATTGTAAATGGGCCAAGTCTTAAATTTATTTAAGAGGAACTTTCACCTATAGCCACTCAAAATATTTTAATTATGCTCCATAGCTATAGTTTGATAGTTACGATTCATATCTACATGTTATAGGGAGGAGAGTGGAGAGCGAGACTGGGAGAGAGAGGAGAGAGGCGAGCGAGAGAGGGCAGAGAGTGGAGAGAGGCGAATTGTATATGTATAATCTGTCAAAATAATGTATAAATGTAACTGATATACATATGTATTTGTATATCTGGCGAGCGAGACTGGAGAGGGAGGAGAGAGGCGAGCGAGACTGGGAGTGAGTGGAGAGAGGCAAGTGAGAGAGGGCAGAGAGTGGAGAGAGGAGAATTGTATATGTATATATGTCAAAATAATTGTATATATGTATATGTATCAAGTATTGTATTTGTATATCTACATATAATTTGAATTCGTATACAATTGAATCGAGTTAAAACATTTGTATTGTATATCCAATCTCTCTCGCTTTATACAAACACAAATTATGCGAGAGAGAGAGATAGACAAAAGAGAACTGGGCAGGGCAAAATCCAATCTCTCTCGCTTGAATACAAACACAAATGTATAATTTGTGTTTGTATAAAGTGAGAGAGAGAGAGATAGGCAAAAGAGAACTGGGCAGGGCTAGATCCAATCTCTCTTGCTTTATACAAACACAACTTCTACATTTGTGTTTGTATAAAGCGAGAGAGAGAGAAAGACAAAAGAGAACTAGGCAGGGGAAGATTTGTATATGTATAATTATAAGTGAATAGGGCGGAGAGATATGTATATATATTTGTATATCCCATCTCTCTCGCTTTATACAAACACAAATTATACATTTGTGTTTGTATAAAGTGAGAGAGAGATTGGTAGAAGAGAAGCGAGAGAGAGAGAGAGAGATTGGGCAGGGAGAGGAGAGTGGCGAGCGAGAATTCCAGAGAGATGGGGGAGAGGCGCAAGAGAGAGAGGAAGAGAGGAGAGAGGCGAGAGAGAGAATGTAAAGTTAGTTTCGAATTGTAACTAATGCAAACTATAGGTATGGTAGGTAATTAAGTAGTATAAGTTTGCTTAGCTACATAATTTTCCCTTTATTTAACACCCTATGTCACTTGGCCCTTAGATAGAAATAAAATTAGTGAATTTTGATTCATAATTATTTTAGATAGAAAAGAAAAGAGGGAACCGAGAAGAGCAGTCCTGCCGCATCACAAAGATATACATGGCAGGTACATACATAATCTATGCAATTTCTCTCAAGTCTTCTTTACATTAGATTACATTCTTTAATTGGTGGGTGACATTCAATAGGATTATTATTATTATATATTGGATTGGAAAGCAGTGGGTTACCAATTTGTTGCAAGATAGTTAATTGAAAAAATATTGACTCATTTAGCACGTTGATTATGGGTCCAAGTACATTATTTGTAAGTTTATATTAAGAGTGTTAGTTGAATATTATATTTAAATGGGTATGGTCAATTGAATTGGGTTCATGGTTGCTGCCACTGGTCTTTAATATTATTATTTTATTATCATATTATGATTTAAGTTTTAAATTTATTGAGATATGTAATTAAATTTTAGGTGTATTGTATTATTCGAATCTCATTAAAGTTATGTTATTTGGAGGAATTGAGACTTAACCCTAGGCTTGAATATTTAGGAACGAATGAGACTTGATATATTAGTTGGTATCAAAATTTAGGAATTTGATTATAGATTTGGATGAGTTTTTGAGTCTAGGCTAGATATATAGTAATATGGATGTCTATGGACTCGTTTACTTATGAATATTGTATACTTGATAGATTGGAAACGTTCTGAGACATTGAGGAGAGGAAAAACATTGGAAAATTAGCTTGCTTGACTCCGATTCTTCGGTGGAGGTAGAATATGGTTTATTCTATGTGATAGATAGATTCTTAATAGTGATTGATAGTCATTGAGTGATATTGTGAAATTTTCTATGTAGTTTGTTGTTGTGGTTTGGATGATTCATGTGTTGTTGTGATTGGTCTATAATCCCAAGACCGCGAAATCCATAATCTTGAACTTGCTTATTTAAAGTGATGCCTTGAATAAAGAAGGCTTAATGAAATATTGTTAAGGAAGTGGAAAGATGATAAATAATGACAAATGAATTAACGATATAATTGGATCGGATGTCACGTTCCGAGATGGTATAATTGGATCGGGTGTCACGCTCCGACACGGTATTATTGGATCGGGTGTCACATTCCGACACGGTGTTATTGGATCGGGTGTCACGTTCCGACACGGTATTATTGGATCAGGTGTCACGTTTCGACACGGTGTTATTGGATCGGGTGTCACGTTCCGACACGGTATTTTGGATCGGGTGTCACGTTCCGACACAGTATTTTGGATAGGGTGTCATGTTCCGACACAGTATTATTGGATCGGGTGTTACGTTCCGACACGGTGATATTGGATTTGGTGTCACGTTCTAACACGATATTTTGGATCTGGTGTCACGTTCTGACACAATATTATTGGATCGGGTGTCACGTTCCGATACGATATTATTGGATCGGGTGTCACGTTCCGACACGATAATATTAAAGAAAAACATATTAAATTAACTTAATGTACTCAATCTCAAAGAACTCATTTCCCAAAAGAGCGTGGTGTGGAGGCTTGAGTCCTCATGTGTGTTCTTGATATTGTGGACTGATTGTGTACTTACTTCGGTGTTGTTGTCACTTGATCATGTTGTTCATTGCTTGTCACCTGCTAAGTGTTATAGTTGATTTCATGATTATTACTTTATGCATATTAGTTACTATTTTGAGTCGGCCGATGATATCTACTCAGTACATGTTGCCCTGTACTGATCCCTACTTGTATTGTTCTTCGTTTTCCTTTTGTGGAGTGCAGTGAGTGTACGAACAACTTCGACTTGCCTTCAGTTCTAGCCATTCTCCAGCACATCAGGTTCCAGGGTGAGCTATTCATTCTAGCTCGTGTTGGATTCTCTCGGTCATGACATGACGTCTTTAGTTTTCAGACATAGACTATTCTATTTATTTATTTTGATGTCTTTAGTACTCTTAGACTTGGTATTTGAGAATAGATGTCCTTGATGTGATGACTTTCAGGCTTTGGGGATAATATGTAATAAACTCTAAAGGTTTCTTTTATTGTTTACTTTAATAAGTTTTGAGATTCCGCATTACGGTTGTATTTTGTTGTTAAATAATTAATATAAGTTGGGGTTTGGATTCGTTGGTTCGCCCACTTAGAAGATTAAGTGTAGGTGCCACTTATGACTCGTTTGGGTTGTGACATATATGAACCTTAATGATCAACTAGACACACCATCTTTGAAAAGGAAAAGAAACGAGAAGAGTAAAATGAGGCTATTTTCCAACAAATATTATTAGTTTGCTCTACACTTTAATATTCAATGCTATGGAGAGATGAGCCCAAGCTGATTAGACAACATTAATATGGTGGAAGACATAACTTTTGGTATTTCTCACTTTCTGCACGAGCGCTTCTTATTTCTTTTTAGGTTTTTCTTTGTGGCTTTGACCGGTACTAGAGAAATTAATCATTTATTATACTCTCTTCGTCCATTTCCATTTGTCCACTATATTAAAATAAATCTTCATTTTTATTTGTTCAATTTAGAAAATCAAAATTTATATCTTTATAATTAACTATAGTCATATAACTGATCACAACTTACTTGATTAAGATTGACACATAGTAGTTGTTATTTTTCGTTCATTGTATATTGCAAATACCTTAACTATATAGGTTCATGCATACTTTTACTTTCCACAATATCTATACATGTACCATAAGCTGTGCGTGAAGCATATTGGTCACTTATTTCTAGAATATATAAAGATGACATGTGAGCTAAAATTTGTTATCATTAGCCAATATACAATTGTATCCAAGGATCTAAGAAGCCATTTTCTTTAAATATGATATATATTCTCAAAGTTTTGACTTTGGTGTAAAATATTATTTAACTTTTATTTTGTGATGAATACATAAAGATCTTTTTAAATTTTGGTGCATTTTGTGTTCTTGTAACATCATTGCGCATGCACAAGGACTACTAGCCACGGTCTAGCTTTTTTTCATATAAAAAAAATTGTAATTTGCATATGATCATGATTCATGGGTCATTATCAGAAAAAAACAAATAATTTGGCATTGACATATCTTCAAATGATTGCTATGATAAGTTATAAGTCAATTATCTTCTTAGTGCAACAACTTTTTGGAAGTTTAATGATAGTATGCTAATCATCTTTTTTTGTCTTAATTTAAATGATGTTAAAAATATTCAAATTTTGTAATGCTATAGCCACTTAACCTTGTTTTATGTGTCAATGGGAATAACCCATTAGTTGGCATTTTATAACAACTTTTCTAGCTTCTAACATAATAAATTGTGCAAGCGTAACGTAAGCTTGGTGTATAATTTGTAGTGTTCCTTTTTAAAAAAAAATATATAAAACTATCTGATATTTGAAATTCACTCGCTCAACTAATTAAAATCATATCACGTAAATCTAATAAAGTGAAAGATCCTTCATTATTAGATGTCGAACTTAAGATCTCTAATAAAAAATTTAAAAATCTCAATCATCTGACCACTATACTTTTATCATCATCATTTGTAATGTATTAAAAGCAAATAAAAATGGAGGCTTAAAAGATAAGTGACATTTTCTGTTAGATTTCTTTATCAATCTTTTACTTTATTAAATTGAACAGATATATGTACACTCAAATAGGGAAGACTGCTTAGTAAGCATTAGACAAATTATATATAGTATCATGCCAAACATCGCCAACTTACATAGGGTTATATACTATGCTCTTTAGTGTTTCTAGAAAACCTTGAGTAAAATGTAAGCTATTGCTTCATAATAATATTATTGTATGTTAGTTAAACAAACTCGATACAATTGACATATATGCAACTCCAAAAGTTAGCTCCAGAGGACAGAGAAGATTGTCCAAAACTTGTCCCTTTTTCGTCTGATGTGGGACCCTTTAACACCCCACCTCACACAGAGGGTTGGACATCTGAAGCGTGAACAATTTAATGTGGGGGTCCAACATCATTTGAAACAAGAATTGAGATGAGTCTTGCTCTAATACCATGTTAAGAAATTAAATAGATCAATTTTGACCTAACTCAACTCTAAAAGCTAGCTCCGAAAGAAAAGATTTCCCAAAACCATATAAAAAATCACGGATTCTTTTTTCATCTGATGTGGGACACTTCTCCTCTCGCCTATTCCTTTCCGTTAACTATTGAGATATATCACAATTTTGCATTACCCTCCTAGAAAGTATTCCTTGTTCTGACCGCAGCACCATATCCTCTTCAACAGCTACATACTATTATAGTAATACAAAGGTCAAAATTAGGACTACTTCTCCATCAAATAAAGTTATATTACCAAAAATGAGTTTTAAGAATGAAAATAAGTGGGCTCAAATGTTCAATAGACAATCAAAATGACTAAAATGTGTCACCTCAAAACGTCATCCTATAAATATATCACCTTAGGGTAGCCTTAAAATGTGTAGCACTCACTATTAGCATATATGTTATATGTAATGTCACAAGTAAATTCAGAAGAAAATTCTGAATTACGTGCAACTTTTGACTTACAATCTTCCAATAACATAAAAGAAGAATGAGATGTCATGGCAAACACATGATATATACTATATTATAAAGGAATATATACCTTCAGTCCACTTAATTCAATCAAGTTTCTTGAAGAATGGAGGGGAGAGGTACCTACCTTTTTTGGGAAGCATTCTTCTTAAAGATCCCTTAATTCCAAATTCTATCAAAATTAAAGTTATTTAGAACCGAAAGTTGCATCACAAAGGAAAAAGAGAAAAAAAGAAAAGAAAGAAAGGGTATGTTATTATTGAGGGGCAAAATGAAATTTAAGAATTTGTGTCCGTACAACCAACAGGTTGCATATTCATAGAGATCAGAGTTCAATTTTAAGAAACTTCCCCTAGGGCCCTAAGGAAAATGTTTAGGGTGTGGTCGGTACGATGGAAAATGTTTTCTGAGAAAATAGGTGAAAATTTTCCTTGGGACCCTAATATTTATTTGAGCTTAAGGCTCCTTACATCAATTCAGGGCGTGTTCGATAAGAAGGAAAATAGTTTTTAGGAAAATAGGTAGCCAATTATTTACTTATTTTCTTGTGTTCGATATGTAAGCAAAAAATATTACTTAAAAAGCATTTGCATATAATCTAGACAAATAATATGAAAGGTGCGGAGAGGGGGGGGAGGGAGTTATGGGGGTAAGGGCGAATATTAGGTGTGTTAGTTGGAGAGCGGGGAGGATACAATTAATTTTTGGAATTTTTTTTCTATATGGAAGTCATTTTTAAAAAATATTTTTTCAAAATTTCGACTAATTAAATATGAGAAAATTGAAAAATATTTTCCGATTTACCAGACACCCTTAAGTTTGTTTTATGATGGAAGTTTGTAATGTGTATACGACCCTGCCTAAAGTCGATATTCAGATAAAATTGGGGAATAAAGCTAGCCATTACAGAATCCAAATCTTGTTCCTTTTTCAAATTTAGGAGTGAATAGTACATTTTTAAAAGTTTAAATTTGTACTAATGAAGGCTTTAAATTAATTAATAATGAACTATTTTGGTTCCATATTTATTGCTATGTCATGACTTACTAACATATTGCCAAATTAAGCTAGATTTTTAAATATTTTTACTTAAGAGTTACAAACCTAAAGATGATGGAAAAGAATAACAAAGAGGGAAATAACAAATTTCAAAATTGTAAAAAGTAGAGAAAAATTGCAAAATAAAAATATATTCATGCATCATCGGTTTATAAGCATATGCTAAAATAAAATGTCTCGAGTTCGAATTTTGTCAATAGAGAAATCTTTGATAGGGAGTATGTACGTACTTCCCTTTAAATGTGCCCATAATTTGAATTAATCAAAGCAGTAAATTTCAAGAATCAATTGATTAAACAAAAAAAAAAACTCCAGAATTAAGATTCCAAAGTCCATTCACTATTTTCTGAAATATTATAGCTGATGGCCTGATGTTCCTATTCCTTTTATCAGGAAAAAAGGATTCTTCATCTTCCCATTTATCTAAAGCCAAGTTATGAATAATATCCCATTCCTATCCTTGAATAAAGGAAAGAACATGCAAATATTCTATGGAACATTTTCATCTTTTTTCTTTTTTATTTCTCCAATAAAAAATATTCATAAGGGTAAATTAAATTTCCAAAAAATTCCTGATCAAATAGGTGGTTCCAAGCTAAAATATACCTAATTTATGTTCTTATAGGAAAATGTACCTAATTTATTGTTTGGTTGTCTTATCAATACAATTAAACATAGAATTAGCTATAGAATTTATCGTAATCTTTAGCTAATTCTTCATTAAAAAGCTTATAGCTGATCGTATTTTCTTATAATATATTAATCCATAGCTAAATGAGATTAGCATGAGATTTTTATTGTTTAGGTACAAATTTTTGTCAATCGCCGATTCTTTATTTTCTAGTCGTGTGTTTTGTTTGTGGGGAACTCATCAAACATACTGTGCATTACAAAACACATTTAACAGAACAAAAAAGGAATCAACACTTTTTTTTGGTTTCTCACTTGGTGTTCGGATCCCATATTGGAGCCTCGAATAAATCTGAATTGCGCACTATAAGGCTCATTGAGGGGTGGCGCTCCCAACAAGATTTTCCCTATACCCAGTATTTGAGACGTCTGACAGAACCATTGTTGGTAAAACAAGACTTACAAGAAACCACATTAGCTAAAGAGGTAGTGATCAAGAAACTAAATGTGGAGTTAGGAATAATTTATCATGTCCTTTTTGATCATATATATTATCATAGAAGCATCAAAATTGCTGTAAACCAATTTCATTGGCCGTTACTTTAAGAACAACAAGTTGCCAAAAAAGTTCTTGTTGATAATGTGATCACAAGTGATTAATTATCCCAAGATAATAAGTAGCTTTAATCCTAATAATTAACTAAAAAAAGAAGTTAGTACTACTAAACAAACATTAATTAGGGAATTCAAAGAGATTACTTTATATAGGAGCCACATTCTAGTTTTAGTTGATTAATTATAATCCTAAACTTATTTAAAGGGACTTTAATTATTGTTTAAGTTATCTCTTCTCCTTAGATATTAAATGTCCCTATTTAATTTTAATTTAATTTAGCTTTCTAATGAGTGCTTTAATTAAGTTGAACTTCGCAAAACTCTCTATTATTATCTAATTAATAACTATAAGTTCATCCTTACCCTAATTAATTCTTCCTCTGTCCAATAATAGTTGTCCACTATTGACTTGGCACACCTCTTAAGAAATAATAAATAATAGGGGTAATATTACTATATTATCCTTTGACTTTATTAAATTTAATGTTTTGAGAAATGTATTAGATGATAAATAATATTTAATAGCAGGGGTAAAATAGACACAAAAGGTAAATTATCTCTTAATCTTTTAAATTGGACAAGTATTGTTGGACAACTATTTTTAGTATAGTGAACAACTATTGTTGAACGGAGAAAGTAATTTCGGAACCTAAGAATCATTCATCATGGTCCCCCAAGAATATGTTCATTTTATTTCATGTTGCATCAAATGGCTATTCTTGTCCAAAAAGGAAGAAAGACACACACCACTCCTTTTTGCAAATTTTTCTTATCACTATATGAAGAAACTCAAATTTTCTCATCAAAGGTTTACGTGGGTTGATTTCTCAGATAATCATTCACTTAATAGTTATTATTTCAAAAAGTTATTTTTTTAATTTAATTTAATTTTATAAAAAAATATTTTTTCAAAAAATAATTATGAATTAATTAACCATTTAAGAAATCAATTCAAGTTTACACCAAAGGGGTAAGTACTTCTTCCTCCTTAACCAAAGGTCTCGGGTTCGAGTCCCACTGGACACATAGTCACCTTTGTTAGAGAGCGTTTTACCCCCCAATGTGGAACTTCTAAACACGAATCCGAATTTAATCACAATCCGTATTTAGTCAGACTCCAATGTGGATACTGAACACCGGGTGAAATTTTTTTAAAAAAACTTTGTTGAAATCTATGTGATTATTTCATTCAAAAATTTAAGTTGTTAGAGAAATCAAACTATTTTTTTTTAATTAAGTATGTTAGTCTTATTGTTTTAATGATGACACTAATCCCATGATTTGTATAGGATGACAAAAAAAAAATAGACATTTTTCATTAAAGGAAAATCGATCTCAACATATATACCAAAAAGGTAGAGTTCTAAACAAGAAATTTGATACCAACAACAAAGAAAGTCAGATGGCTCGTATCACAAGATCTTCTAAGGATGGAAACACATATCACTGAAAATCAAGAATTGATTCTCAACTGAAAATCAAGATGACAATTAGGAATTCCATAGGAATTCGTTAATTTTATCGTGTGTTTAAATTTTTAAATTTACACCGTACTTCCAAAATTTTCAAAAATTTCGTACGAGATGCTTTTAAGTAACGACGGATGACGGATCAGATCGTTATAAGACTTCATCAAATGTAGAATCTGATAAGGAATTTTTGTTCCTGCAAAGTGAAACTTTTTGATGAAAATCTAAATTAATCGAGTCCTAATTAAAACAAATGTTGAACCACTATAACAAATAAATGATTTAGCAGCAATAATATAATTGTCGCTATACTATATTTATCGGTTATAATAAATATGTGTACTTATAACCAACACACTACATAAATATCGCTAAAGGCTTAAGTGACTCTCGATGCAATGTCATTAACTCAATTGATACAAAATATTTTGGCAATAATACTAAATGAAAAATTTACCATTACTAAATATCTCTTTTGTTATAATGAACTTAAAATGAAAATCATCAATAAAAATAATATAATTATTTTACTATTAAATTATATAAAAATTAATTAAAGGTAACTATATTCCCATATTCAGTGAAATTAATAACGTGAAAAAGAAGAAAAAGTAACTTTTCACATCATAAGTAAACGCAATCTAACCATCGACTTTTATGGATTGAAAATTATACGACAACAACTTGAGTTCAAATAACTAGATTCTATATATATATATATATATATAATTTGAGTTAGTATTATTGGATCCATGGAATTCATATTTGCCTTTTTTGTAATTACAAAAATAGATTTTTATTTTTATTTGTTATTCTTAATATATCAAGAAAAAATAAGGAGAAATTATGCGGATAAGCAAACATATACTAGTTAATTAGTTAACATAGCTATAGTTTGAATTAATTACCATTCGCCACTAATTTCTAGCTATAATTACGTGTGCCTCTCTCTTCTCTTCCTCTCTCTATAGCCTCTCTCCTCTCTTCTTCTCTCTATAGCCTCTCTCCTCTCTTTAACATATACAAATACAAATTATATATACATATACAATTATATGACACATATACAAATACAATTCGCCTCTCTCCACTCTCTCGCTCGCCTCTCTCCTCCCTCTCTCAATCTCGCTCGCCTCTCTCCTCTCTCTCCCAATCTCACTCGCCAGATATACAAATACATATGTATAGCAGTTACATATATACAATTATCTTACAGATATACATATACAATTCGCCTCTCTCCACTGTCTGCCCTCTCTCGCTCGCGTCTCTCCTCCCTCTAACATGTAGCTATATATGAATCATAATTAGCAAACTATAGCTATGGAGCCTAATTAAGTTTATTTTAGTGGCTATTTGCGAAATTTCCTCAAATAATAATTTTTTTTTTTATGTTTTACTCTTAACACGAATTACTTATTTTCCAAATCATTTTTAAGACCTAATACTAAACATCAAGTATTATAATAAAATTCTCATATCAATCATTATTTTTTTAATGGGCTTGCAAAGTTCAAAGTGTAATGTATTTATATGAATGAATAAAAGTAAATATAAGTGAAGTTCAACTAAGACGTGGCACGTAACAAAGACGTCATTGTTAAAGATGCCACAACTCAATAAATAGGCATCCACTTGAAAGGTTCTTGCAGACAATTGAATTAACACCAAACAAGAGATATATCCTTTTTCTATCTTTAACAAACATTAGTTCATACATATTGAAGAACAATACTTCTATAGATATATTAACTTTTGATCAGACATAAAATTAGTTCCAAGCTCTTTGCACACTATTTTTTGCTATTTTCTTCTCAACGGTCGCCGCATAAATAAAGGTACGATATGTTTAGTGATCGTTGACTTTAATTTACATGGTCTTTTTATTTGTTAGTAACTTTTCATATACTTTATAGTCTTTCAACATCTTTTTTAACTAATCAAGTACTTGATGTTGCAAAATTACTCTAAGCACTAGTCTCGGTGAAATATACATGTGAAATCAGACTTGCTATACCATTTATTTAATTTCTCCATAGTATTAATATTCTTCCATTCCTTCTTGTTTAACAGGTTTGTAATTAACTTAACTAACACGAGGATGAATATTGCACTATTAGTTTCTTGCAAACATCAACCACTTGTTAATTTCCGGGATGCTCTAACTATTGATTCCTTTATTCCCCGTCGACGAAAGGAGCAGGTGGTGATAGTTATGGGTGCAACTGGCACGGGAAAATCTAGACTTTCCATTGATCTAGCCAATCATTTTTCAGCAGAGGTTGTGAATAGCGATAAAATACAAATATACGAAGGACTGGATATAGTAACAAATAAGGTTACAAATGAGGAGACCTGTGGAATTCCACATCATTTGTTATCAATTATTGATCCTAACGAAGTTTTCACTGCCACAGACTTTTGTGAACGTGCTTCAATAGCTGTGGATTCTATCATAAGTAAGGGTCAACTACCGATCATTGCTGGAGGGTCAAATTCATACATTAAGGCACTAGTGAATGATGACATTGAGTTTAAGTCAAGGTACGAATGTTGCTTTCTTTGGATCGATGTAAATTTGAAAATACTACAAAGGTTTGTGTCAGAAAGAGTCGATAAGATGGTGAAAGACGGGCTTGTAGAGGAAGCAAGGGAATTTTTCAACCCTGAAGGTGATTACACAAGTGGAATTAGACGCGCAATTGGAGTACCAGAAATGGACCAATATTTTAGAAATGAGAATAATAAGATGATTAATGAAGATACTCGAGAGAAGATGCTTCAAATTGCCATTGAAAATATTAAAGTCAATACATGCAAATTGGCTTGTTGCCAGCGTCAAAATATTCTTAGACTTGAGAGCCAACTTGGATGGAATATAAATCGACTTGATGCCACTGAAGCATTTGAAAAGAAAGGTAGTGAATCACATCAAGCATGGCATAGGATTGTATATGAACAAAGTACTCGAATTGTTCGTCATTTTCGTGGTGAAGAACTTCTCAGTATCCCGTCCTCTCCTCCTCCTCCTCCTTCTTCTTCGTCAACTTCCTTCTTGCCCAAAGTTCCTACTATGACTCACTAGAAGAATATGTTTACTATATAGCTTCATAGTGTGACAATATTTGCTAAAATCAATAAAATAGTGCGTTTGTTATTTTGTCCTACACCCAGCACATCTTTCTTAGCCAGACATCGCGTCTGCATGGAAGAATGGAAACTACTCTCTAGGCCCCTAGCTACAAAAAGTTGAGTGGTGGCAGCTATATTGCGCGCACGAGCCAATTTTTGATACCCTATATATGTCATTGGATATTTTTCTAGGTTCTTTATATTGTGGGGTTTTGTTTAAACTTTTTCAATGTATATGTTCTATTCTATGCACCTAAAATAAACTTTGTAGAACATTTGCCACCACCCCCTTCACACTGAAAAAAGAAAAGAAAAAGGAGAGTGGCATTTTGTTTTTTAATATATATATATATATATATATTCTGTACTTTGACATGAGTTGTATTATTCTATCACTTTAACGTATGCATATTACTATATATATGAGGTGATGTCTAAAGGAAATGCCTCGTGTTTGTTTATGATTCAATGAATGTCATCAGTGCACCAGTAAGTGATATATGAGTTCCTCCACTTTTATGGATGGTAAAAAAAATTATTTAATATATATAAATTATTTAACGAAAATTGAGTAAGTTATTTTTCAAAAAATTGTGTCTCATTCACAGAGCAAAACATGTTTTCAAACATCAACACTATTAAATTCTATCACTTTGAAAATCAAGTTCAACAATTTCATTTATAGAGTAAAATGTGTTCATATACGGATATAGTACGAAATCAAAGTATGAAGGCTTAACGCGAACTTGTATTGCACACACATAAAACCTTATTTAAATTTTGTAATTAAAAGTATGTTCAAATTGACGCGAATATCCCCAGACCCTCTTAGAACGACTTTCAAAAGTGAGCAGTAAATTGCATACCTCTATTTGATATAATAGACATTGGAATTTCCTGCAACCTCACTATTTTCTTCAAGTACAACTTTGTGTAATAAGTTGCAATATATGTTGTATGCACAGGAAGAAAAGATGCAGGCTTCATGACTCATGAGCCTATTCTCAATCACCCAAATTGAATAATATTGTGTGGTCTTAGTATCAGTTAAACCCACAACAAAAGTCTATTCATCTCTCACTTTTTGGAATTTCAATATTTTGAGCTGATCCACCATGTCGTTAATGCTCAACCTTCACTTGCTAAGAGTTTTAGCATTTAGCCACGAAATTAGATATATCAACATTTATGCTCTTCACCAATCATGTTGTTTTAAATCTTTATACATATTGATGGATTTCAAATACATGAAATATTTGGAACTATGAACTTTCACCATAAATTCTTGTCGAAGACTATCAACATTTGGAACAAATAAATGACCTTATCGTCTCAAGTCATTCCACATCAATTGTTAATGAAATGTATTCACCCTTTTTCACTCTATTCTTTAAATTTGCTAAAAGTTTATCTCAAATTGCTTGGCTTTGAATTTCTCCAAGATATTGGATCGCGACTGAGTAATTCTAATTAACTCACGATCACTAGTCTAATCTAATTGAACTTCAAGACTAGCAAGTCTTTGGATCTCTCTACCCATCGACAACATCTCATGAGGTCGGAAATACACTAAGCTAAGGTACTCATAGACTTACGACTCAAGGCATCAATGATAACATTCGTGTTAGTAGGATAATACAAAATATCTTCTATGTTTGAGATTCAAATCTCGTTACTTAAAAATATATTTCAAACTCTTGTGATTAGTGAACATATCATATAGTAGTCGCCATACAAACAATGATGCCAACACTCCCATCACCATTAATCATGAATGATGAACCATATAACAATTTGGATCTAAATTAGACAAAATTTTCTTTGTATTCTATATACTTTTCATTTAGTTGATGCACTCAACTCCTTAGCACTTGTTGGTCAAGATTAATTACCATTTGTACTTTCACAACACTTTAGCAAAACTAATGGAAATAACTATGGAGAAAACAAACAACAGAAGTTGGATGCTCAATCAATCAAACAAGGCCAACAAGAGAATTCAAAAATGGTACAAAATCAAAGGCATATAAAATGATTCTTTTAGCACTTAAATTTGGAATATAATAGACAATCATCCCCAATTCCATCATTCAAAGGACTTGTAGTACTTGTACGGACTTCCCTGTAAACATGAAAAGAGTTTACACTAGGTGCATGTGACCGTATGAATATGCTTCCAAGGGACATTGATTTGACATAACTTCATTCACACACATAAAAATTTAATCTCTCCGTATCAATTTACGTGACGTTTTTTTTGTTAGACATTTTTATATAATTAATATGTTTCAATTTAATTTTAAACTTTTACCTTTAATAAGATAGTGTAATTTAAACGATAAATTTTTAAAACATTCATTTTTTTCTTTATTCTTACGTAAATTGAAATGAAGAGAGTATAAAGTATGTACATTGGGCGCCCTATCATTAGCATTTTCTTCTTCTTTGAATCGTTCGAAAAGGTACATAACGTCTAAGAATCCGTTTGAATTAGCTAAATAAAAGAAGATAAGGATAAAATGTTGGAAAAATATATTGATTATTATAACGGATTATTACAAGTAAATAATTATGTGTTAAATTTGGATAGAAGTTTTGAACTGATAATAAGAAGTTAATGTGTTTAGTAAAAAAGTGTTGATAAATATATATTTTTTCTAAAGTGGCTGAAATGTCCTAATTACAACTATTTATTTTAAAAAAAATATAAATTTAAAAGTATTTTATGTAATAAATAAACAATTAGGAGTTACTATGTATATATTTTCACAAATGATAAAAAATATTTGGGATAAAATAATAAAAACTTAATCTAACCAAAAGTGCTTATAAAAGTTACTATATGTTAGGGTAACCAACTTATGAATTTTGGCAATAAGCACTTTTCATATTTGTCAAACATTTTAGATAAATTTAAAAAATACTTAAAAGCTAACTTAATCAACATATAAGCTTAATAAAACACTCTTTTTAAGTCATTCTTTCTTAAGTGGATAGTGCATAAAACTTACCATACTTGTTTGACATATGATTTAGGGGTCGTTTGGTAGGATAGGATGGTATTAATAATGTAAGAGGTCTTAATGCATGTATTAGCATGGTTAAAAATATAATTATCCCTCAAAATTTTTTTCACATATTTTTCAATGCATTTGTGGAGAGTATTTTTGTAAACAAATAATTTTAAATAAAAATTATGTAATATGTGTTATTTTAATACATCAAATCAAATATTGCATAAAAAATAATCTCAACATAACTAATACAAGTATAACTATGTATCATATTCAACATTATTCTAACCTCGAAAAGGATTCTCGTACATCGAGCACAATTTTTGTGCTCGGTAATTCATTTCATTTACTTAACATATATTTTTTTCTAAAGTTGAGGAACCTAATTATTCTGTTCATATATGAGAAGTATTTTTTATTTTTTTAATAAAAGTTCATATATGGGGAGTAAAAATGAGAAATGAAGGGGAATCTAAGAAAAAAATGACAAAAGGGAAAGAAAGTTATACTATTTGGTAGGTCCAAATCAAGCATCATTCAAAAGACATTTTGTGGACCTAATTAAATGTGATAAAAAGACATCCTTTGTTCCTTACGCAAAAGTTGACAAAAAATTTAGCAGTCAAATCAAACTTTTTAGTAAGTGGAATTAAAATTTTAATCCCTACATTAGCATTACTAATCAAAAAGAAAGAAGAAAAAAATAAGTTTCAAAAGAATACTCCTTTTAGTTATTTACACTCAATATTCTATAATTTTAAACCTTTCATGGGATTCTTTCTCCATCCTAAAAAAAAGTAGTCGTTTTGTCCCATTAAATGTCTTATCTTTACTAGCTCCATATACACTAATTTTAAGATTTAATTTGAGTTATTTACACTAAATATTCTATAATTTTAAAGTGGAAGAACAAATAAACAAGCTAAAATAAAATGAGAAATCCCTATATAATAATATATTATAATTAATAAGAATTCATGTAAATTACATGTTTAAAACGTAGGAAACTTATTACTAATAGTAGGTATATCTTATGGAGTAATTTGTGTTCATTTCTTATTATGAGTTTCGAAAGATACATATCTCAGAAAATATTTACTCTCTTTTTTAATCAAATGTGAGGATAAAAATATATTTAAAAAATAGCTATCTTCTATTTAAATTTCATAAAAATAAATACATGTAGAAGATCTTATTTATAGTTTTAATTTATATTTTAGTAATTGTGTTTTAATGTATTTAATTATGATTTATGAGTATACCTCATACATAGGCATAATATATGGATATACAAATGTATGATTTTAAAAGACATGAGGTGTATTTGATTATTTGATCGAAAAAAAGATTATATATGTTTTTATACTTTCACAAATAAGTTATATTTGTTCTCTGTTATAGTTTTTCAATATATATATTTGTCATTTTCATCCAACTTTAGGATCATATTTGTCCTTGTACTCTAAAAAAAAGTTCATATTTTCCACTATTACGTTAAATCTTCATTTCCCACCTTAATTTTTCTATGTGATGTCTACGTGACACATTTTTCCTGAATTAAATCTATTGACTCATTTAAACTCCTTTAATATGCCCCTCGCTCGATCCACTAAAAAATTTAAAACTCAAAAATTTCATTATTCATCCAAGGTGGATATGATTTCACCATCTCAAATCTTGTCCAAATTAAAAATCAACGTTTGTTATTGAGATAGCATATATAATAGCTGTTCCAATAATTTCTATTTGTTGCACTGATTTTCAAATCATAAAATTACAACAATATAACGAAAGAAAACCTGAAAACTTATCAATATGTCTTCTAATTGTAAAAGTTAATGCTCTTTCTTACTCATGTGTTGAAAGAAAAAAATTACATATTTCTAGTATCTTTGTTGTAATTTTCTGATCTAAAAAATTAGTGTAATAAATAAAAATTATTAAAACAACTACTACCTTATTGGCTATCGCAATAACAGAAATTGAGTATGATATTAGATGAGATTTGAATAGTGAAATTGTATTCATTTGGGAAGAATAATGAAGATTTTGGGTTGTAACTTACGGGTTAGTAGATGTAATTGGGAAAAAAAGTGTTACGTAGGTGTCACATAGGAAAATCAAAGTGAGATATGGGGATTTAACACAATATATAGGAGTAAATATAACTTTTTTGAGAGTATAATCACACATACATAACTAGAGGCGGATTCAGAATTTTGAATCTCTTGATGCATTACAGTTTGCTTTAAACATTAACCTATGGCAAAAACTCCTACGCGGAGCAACATAGTATTTAATAATTATTAGCAAATTTGCATACAAAATTTAAACTTGTACTGTTGGTGTAGTTAAGATTTCACTTACCGGTCTACATAGATCCGCCCCTGCGTATAATTCTAAAGTTGAATGAGAAAGATAAATATATTAAGAAAAGTACAACAACAAATGATAAATATAAGGGCAAATAATACAAATCCTGCTAGTTTAGTTCTAATTACGCTCCTTTTAATGAGTTTTCAAAATTACTATTTGTGTCAGATTTCGGTCCCCAAATACTTGTATTAGAAGCATCGAGATAGATGTATTTTGAATACATGTATTTGGATGCGCTACATTGTATCTTGGATACATGAGGTCAAAGTTAGGTGTAATTTGTTCTAGATATATACATTGTATCTAAGTGGATTCATGTGTATATGTCTCTCTTCTCTCTCTCTTGCCTCTCTTCCTCTTTCGCTCGTCTCTCTCCCTATATATATGTATTCCAGAATGTATCTGATATCCTAGATACATATATCTAGTGTGATTTGCATATATCTGGGATATAATCGCACTCGCCTCCCCCATTTGTCGCTCGCCTCTCTCCCATGTTCAGAGTGTATCTAGTAGTAATAAGTATTGTATCTAACTTGAAATTTGGTATGATATTATTAATTAGTAAAACAATATATAATTATTTCAAATTATAGAAAGAATTAGTAAATATAATAAGAATATTTATATAATCAGATAGTTTTTCCTAAATATAACTAATTATTTATGAGAATATTTAGGACAAATATAACAATTTCTCGTTATTTGATTGATACCGGTAAGTATTTGTTCTCAGTAGCTGGCAAAAGTTGTTTTTGCATGTTTTATTCCCTTTAAGCTTATGAGTTATGACAATTCAATTCTCTCCCACACACAAGCAGATAGAATATTGTTGATTTTATTTTCCCACTTTTCTTTTTTGTGGGTATTTTATTAGCATAAAAGATAGTTTTAACTAATTACCATAAGCTCAAATGACGACCTATTGCAAAAATTACATTCAGTATAGGAACCATGTAATTAAGATGGGAATTGCAATATTGCATTATTGATAGGGAGAAGTGTAATCACATATATGACATGCATATACAGTTTTACGGTCGATAAATAAAATTGAAAATCTATTTTTAGTAAAGTCATCAATCACTTAGATCAGTCTAATATAGATCGTAAGTTCAAGTCGTATTCATTTTGAAATCACTTGATCCACAGACCAAGGATAACTTGTATGAGGACAAGCACACGAGGTCATTTGATGTACGTAAAACATACTCATGTCCTCTAATTAGTTTTTGTATCTATTTATGTTTCTTATCCTTTGGATGACCAAAAAAAAAGAATTTGAGACCACATTTTCCCATCAAAGAAAACAACAATTTAAAGTTCAAACTATCTCTTTCCCAGTCTCAATCTTTGAATCAATAATATAATGCCATAAATGTGCTATAACTTTATCAAACTTTTGTTTTATTGTTATTCTGTTATGGTTCGTATTTTTGTTGGGTGATATCTTTTTAGGATGTAAATAGAACTTTTTTTGAGAGTATAATGACACGCGTAATCCTAAAGTTGAATGAAAAAAGATAAATATATATATTGTAAAAAAAAAAGTTCAATAAACGATAAATATAAAGATAAGTAATACAAATTCCACTAGTTTAGGGCTAAATTATGTATTTTTTTGTGAGTTTGTGAAATTATCTTTCGTGTCAAATTTCAATCCTACATGTGTATGACACATCTAGATTCATGTATCTCGGATATATGGGGTCAAAATTAGGTATAATTTGTTTCAAATACACTGTATTCAAGTGGATTCACATTTATTTGTCTTTCGCTTGCCTCTCTTCCAATGTATTTGTATTTCAGAATGTATCTGATATCCCAGACATACACATGTATCTAGTGTGATTCGCATGCATTTGTGATGCATAGACTCTCTCGTTCACTTCCCTCCTATCTTGCTCGCCTCTCTTCCTATGTATTTGTATTTCAGAATGTATCTGATATCTCGGATATGTGTATCTAGTATGATTCATATGTATCCGTGATGCACATACTCTCTCGCTCGTCTCTCTCCTATCTCACTTACCTCTTTCATCTCTTGTTCGCCTTTCTCCCTATGTATCTATATTTAATTCGGAGTGTATCAAGTAGCAAAAATTTATGTATGTAGGTGTATCTAATTAACTTGAAATCTTATATGAAATTATTAATTAGTAAGCTAATGGGTAATTATTTCAAACTATATGGAGATTTAATAAATATAATAGGAATATTTGTATTATCAGATAGTTTAATTTCTTATATATAACTTATTTATGATAATATTAAGGACAAATATAACAGTATCTAATTATTATCGGTAAGTATTTGTTCATAGTAGCTGGCAAAAATTGTTTGTGTATGTAACGGCCTATTGCGTTACATTCAATAGGAACTATGCAATGAAGATGGGAATTGCAATATTGCATTGATACATAAAATATTTACGATGTATGACATGCATATATTTCACAATGAATAAATAAAATTAAAAATTTATTTTTAATAGAGTTATCAATCATTTTGATCAATCGAATATAGATGGTACGTTCAAGTTGTATTCATTTTGAAATCACTAAATCCACGTACCAAGGATAACTTGTATGAGGACAAGCACCCGAGGTCTGAGGTCATTTGATGTACGTCCAAAATACTGTCCTCTAATTAGTCTTTGTATCTATATGTGTTTCTTATCCTTTGGATTGAGACCACATTTTCCTATCAAAGAAAACAACAATTTAATGCTCAAACTATCTATTTCCAAGTCTCAATCTTTGAATCAATAATGCCATAACTTTATCAAACTTTTGTTTTATTGTTATATTGTTATGGTTCGCGTATTTTTATTATTGATATTTTTTTCAGGATGTAAGTTATTCTATTGTTGGATATACGATGAAAAAGCTAATAATGCCAACATACAATTAAGTCATTAACTTGAATTATAAATATCTAGAAATACAAGAACAATTAACAATAATTTCCAATAAAATTAATGTATTTTTGTCAAATCCATCAAAAGTACGTGCATCATTTGTTTTCTTTGGGGTAAAGACATATAATGGTTGATTGTTCATCCTTTGAATGAAAGAGCCAGGCCCTTGTAATTTTTTCTCTATTATTAATTATACGATATATATGGTGTCACTATACCAAAAATATATATAGTAGCATTTGATTAACGATCATAGTTTAATTGTCGTTGAATATATATTTTAGTGATAATAAATACTCTTTGTAAATGTCTCTAAAATCTATAGTGGTATATCGGTATTGGATCCAACAATAATTAACTAATATCAGTAAAAGCTTTAACACTCTTTATTAATATGTATATTTATTGGCGTTAAAAGTTATTTTTATTATAGCGTGCGGTCTTTATCAAAAGTAACGACATATTCTAAATTTTGTCTTGTTCAATAATTGATTAAACAATATATGCATTTTCTCAATTATCTGCAAATTTTGTACTTTATTGTTTGACGGAATCTAGTTATTTTTTGGGGGTGCGTGCGGTTCATGGATTTTTTTGTGAAGCTACAAGATGTTTTGGACTTGAAAATGTACATGATTAGATTTCAAGGTTAACATGGATCACACGTTTTTAAAGATTACTATGTTTGAAAAATCAAATAAGAGTTAATCATCAAAAACACATCTGAATTATTTTTTTTTTATGAGTTTCATACTCCAATTATCAATTATTTCATTTTCTTTTGTGGACTGTATATCGTCATTTGTGTATTAAATACACCTCGAAGGTAACTAAGTTAACTATCAATTATTCCTTTTTCTTACCTGAACTATCATCTTCTACTCAACTAGGTGTGCTTTAATTCATAGATGATAATAATTTAGAATTAACTAGTTCCATGTCGGAATCATAAGGTGAAGTTTCGAAAATATATAATCCTAAACAGTATATTTTATCAAGTTTGATTAGAGTACCATGAAATAAATCATTAAAGGTTTCAAAATTTTAGCTGTTTGATGATCACGTGCATTCTTGTCAAATGAATTAGCAATAATTGTTGAAAAGAATACAAAAAAATAGCGTAGTAAATTAGACGCAAAACCTTCTATGATTGAGTCAAAATAGGGGGTTGATTTTGGTGTTACTATGCAAATTATGTCCTAAGTTAGTAATTTTTTGCTTTCACTGACTTTTGACAAAGCTTAACTTCAGATAAAATGTTTAAAATTCATATGACACATTAATGGTGGAAAGAAAATTTATTCTTTGCATGAACTTCAATTATTCTTACAAAAAGTCATGCACATATAAACGAAGGTCAAATTTATTTTTTCTGAACTTCATTCATATGAAATTTCAGGCATTTTGTTTGAAATTAAGCTTTGTCAAGTTTAATTCTGACACCGCATATCTAAAGTTATTTCAAAGTGAGTAGACGTGCAAAAATATTTGAAAACTATGTACAAGTTAAATAGTGATATCTAAATAAGCGACCGGAGAAATTTCTACCTTAATAATTGATGGTGCAAAGAAAATATTGTTGGAAAAAAAAAAACAAAAAATAACAAATAAAATTCAAATCTTTTATGATTGGGTCAAAATAGCAAGTTAGGCCCAAAAACAGTTGGGCCAACACAACATGGCTCTGGAAACGCAAATCAGTCTTAAAGTCGTTTTGTGATTTTTGCTCTGTTTAACCTTCTTCATAGTTGTGGTATGCTATTTATGACTTGTAGTGATGCGTGACACGATTCTCGAAGTGATCGAATGCGTTTTGAGGAAGTATTTTAATTTTAGAAGTTACTCTTGCTCTCCCTCTACATTTTCCCCTTCAATCTGCCATGCACGATATATGGCGGAGTAGAATTTTTATGATAGATTGATGGTAATTATTTGTTAAACACGATGAAGATTTCTCCATGGAATGAGATGAAAAGTCTCCTTTTTCCCCTTTAAATCTACCATGGATATACGCAGTGATATACACAGATATACAATGAATATATCTATGTATATCACATATACATAAATAAACACATGTATATTATATATATGCATGGACATACGCAAGCATAAACAAAAGTATAATTTACATAAATCTCATAGTGTTAAGAGCTAATTACATTATTTTTCTACTCTTTTCAAATTACAAAAATCCATTAAAATTTATGAATTTCTGATACATCACTGGACTTCCGGATACATCAGCACACATCCGGATACATAGAAGAGGGATGTGTCAGAGAGGGGAGGGATGTATCAGAGAGGGGATAGAGATGTATCAGAGAAGAGAGGGGATAGGACATCCGGATACATAGGGGAGGATGTATCCTAGAGGGGAGAGATGTATCAGAGATGGGAGGGATGTATCTGAGAGGGGATAATGATATATCAACGAGAGGGGAGTGATGTATCAGAGAAGGAATTTTTCATTTTTTTTAAAATGGTAGAGAATTTTAGAGATTATGATAAAATAAGATGTGTATTGAGGCAATTTTTCCTAAACAAATATGCATGGATATGTAGGCATCATTTGAATGGATATACAGAGTGATTTAGTAGAGTAACTTCCACAGCGATTCCTACCTTTTGGAGGAAATAATTTAAGGTAGTTGTGCACTTATCCTCTTGAGTGTAATTGTAAACAAGTGTATATTGGGGCTAAGGCATTCTTAGGTTTGCGTTACGTTACACAAATCATTTTAGACATTCCTTCAGCTTTCTAAGACTTTCTCTCGTTGATAGATAACTTATTTCGTCACTGATCTCTCTATATATAGAAAGATAAGTATTAAAAACATCTTTGAATTTGACATAAATTATTAGTTTTGCCTTCGAACTATTAACAGCTTTAAAAACACTCCCTACTTGTCTAATTAAACGTTGATATACCTCCGATCTGCCAGATGATATAACAAGTGGTTTCAAACTCTTGTAGGAGCATGAGACTCTTAATAAAAAGTCTAGAGAAGTGTTGAAAACACCCCTAAACTTGGCAAGAATTTAGGAGTGTATTACTGTATTTCACTCATGTTGCAATATTAGGGGTGTATTTAAGTTCAGTTAATTAAGTAAAATGATATTTTAAGACTGTCAATAATTTGAGAATGAAAATAATAACGAAATAAGTTTTATAAGTGATACATCATCATAAAGATCTTTTAATGGGGCATGGACATAATTTAGTAGTTTGCTAACGATAATGACTTTTTTATTTTATTTTTAATAGTTCAAAAGCAATTTTGAACCAATTTAAAACCATACATATGACATTTTTTTTCTTTCTATTTTCAATAATTTAGGGGCATTTTATCCCTTTTCCATATATAGTTAAATAGTCTATATAACAAAATTTAAATTTAAATAATATTAGCAACTAGGGCGATAAATATGATTTTTTTTTTTTACCATATTCTAGAATGATAAATTATTTTAACTTAAAAACACCTAAAATAAGTCAATCAAAATATATTCTTTTAAGTAGGTTGTGGAAATGTATGAGCTTAATTTAGAAAAGACATGTCATTTCTTCTTAGTCAATTGGCACATTTGAGTGTCCACATCGTAAGTCTAAGTTAGGTCAAAATACTTTATTGCAGAATTAAAAGTCTCTAAATTCGAAATTAGCTCTGCCTTTTTTTTTTTTGGGTCCTCATTATGTAGGTGTTATTGTCTAACATATAATTCTGACTTTTATTTTAATCTATACAATGTTTATATTTCTTGTATTGTATCATCTTCAAGTTTATTATTAACACTGTTTTTTTTATGGTATCATAGTTTTCTTTAAGCTCTGAACCTCTGAATAAATAGTATTCTTCACCTGGATAGTCTAACAGGTAAGGCCGTCTCAACAAGTTTGAGGGTCTAAAGCCAAACTTCATAGAGAGACCTTTTTTTGGTTGACATATATAAATTGAATAATTGATCTGAGTCCAAAAATATATTTTCTTATCATTAATTACCTCATATTTATTATTTATATTTGTCCTTTTTTAGCATGAATTTTATGGATTGTGCTAAATAGTATATTTTATTTGTAGGACTGAATTGGTGTGAAGATGAAAAAGTTTGGAGCTAAAACGAATTAAAGATAGAAGATTATAGAAGAAAATCAAGCAGACAGTTTAATGGAATAAATTCAATATAATAATGTATAATATAAAGTGCATAAGATTGCAGATTGCAGATTACAAATTGCAAATTACAAGTGAATTGCGAATTGAAGACTCTTGCCACGTGTCACTCACGGAAGGCACAGCAGCAAACACAATTGAAGTCGGTCACTGTTTCAACGTGAGACCCAATTCCTTTTGGTTTTGGGTTTCCTAATTTGTTTTGGACTTAATTATTTTATTTAGGGTTTTCTACATCTATAAATAGTCCATAGAAATAATTATTGGAGGATACTTTTGAAGAAAGACACTTTGTAAGGAAAAATTGTCAATATTTTTTAGGGTTCTTTTCTTCTTCTTTTTCTTAGGTATTAGTAGCTAAAGACCCTTGTTATGGGGCTGCGGCCGTGGGTAATTGTTGAACATCGATTGTTTTGAATTAATGTTGGTTATCGTTTAAATTACTTTTGTATTCTTGTTTTAGTATTTCATGCTTGATCACCATAAAAATAAATCTATTGTCTATTCTTGGACTCGAGAGATAAAGAGGTAGATAGACCAAAGAATGCAAAGAGCTTGTTCTAACTTTGTTTAGATTCGTGTTCAGGAGTGACGCCCGGACGAACACCTCGCTTGGTTACGAAACAGGATGAAATATAAATGCTCGCCAATTAGGACTGCCTATCCCCGCTTAACGATGTAGTTAGACAGCTAGTTGGAGTAGGCGATTAGAGGTCGAGAGATCATGATCATAAAATCAACCCTGTAAATCAGTAATTTGATAACCTTAGTTAATTCATTACATGAGATGCGATACATGAAACCCTATGCATGTTGCAGCCCTGGAATTGTCCCAATCACTGTAAGTTAATCTTATTATTTAATTTTTGCATTATTTTATTTCTTTTGACACTCTTAAATAAATAATTAGACTAGTATAATTTAGTAAATAGTTAATTGACAAGTCTCTGTGGGTTCGATATTTCGATTCTTAAAGAGCCACTTATTACTTTTGCGACCACGTACACTTGCGTGTGCAATTGGAAGCAACAACAATTATAACTTATTTAGTGTAATCATACAAATGCGGTCTGGAGAGGTAGAATATAAGCGGAAATTATGAAGTAAGAATGCATATAATGTAAATTTTCAATGAAAAATATATAATATAAAGTTAGAATAATAAAACCTGACTCAAAAATTTGAAAAGTTTATATAACGATATCTAACTAGTGTTGTGTTGAATTTGATATGTTGATATAATGATATTAAAATAATGTTCATTAGTTTAGTGCTTGAAATTTGAAGAAGACACCAAAAAAAAAACTTGAACTTTTTATTAAAACACAACAATAGATTTTTGCATAATGCAGAAGGTTTGAACATTTGAGAGACTTTAGAATATTCAATAATGAGAGAATAAAAATAGTGAAAACAGTAAATATAAGAATAATAACGTTGGTATGATAATCGTCAAATATAAATGAGGCAATAAATAAATATTCACATAAGAAAAGACACTACAATTAACTTAACACTATTCCATTTCTCAATTATTACAATAATCTCTATATTAAATGAGGTAAGAAATTATTATATTTTCTATCCAATTTTTTTTTTCAAATTTATCAATACGTGAGATTTTTTTTTTAACAATATAGATATATATGTATATATACACATCTTTGAAAGAAAGTGGGGCCCAAGCGATTGCTTTAGTGACCTTATGATCGAGACTGTCCTGCCATCAGACTATTGACATCCGTTTTATTGCTGTAACATAGATTATTAATCATGATCTCAAATTCATAAATGTCATTTTAACAATAGAATTCATTTAAATTCCTTGAGGCTTCATCTTCCGAACTATGTAATCAAAATTAACCTTCATTGAATTTTGAAAACACTCTTTAAATTGTAATAAATATTAGTTTATAGATTAAATAATATTTCTATAAAGTAAATATATTTCAATATCCCGATAATATTAGTTTAGAATGTTTTTACTATATTATTCCACATAAGAAATATGTGTCTATCTATTCAAATTTATACAAGGTACTCAAAGTTAAAAAACATATCTGCTCAAAACTTTTACGATTCCGTGCCAAAAAGTGGAATCCATTTAAAACAGCCAACCCAGATCCAAGAAAAGGACCCACCCGTTTACTTTTATATTCCGCACCAACTCCTCCCACCTCATGCCACGTGTCAATGAACAATTTTTCAAATAATAATGATAATACTAATTCAGAAAAACATTGAAGGAAAAATAGAATATCCATTTTGTTCTTGGGTGTGTAATTTTGTAGTCTCTCTCTCTTGAAGAAGAATTAATTATGCAGCTGTTAAATGCAGTGGAAATAGCTAGAATGGCTATGAGGGCACCTAATTCTTTAGGTGCTGAAATAGCATTTGGGACTGTTACATGGTTTGTATATGCTGGGATCTCATGTTTCTTGGTATTATTTGCTGGAATTATGTCTGGTTTAACATTGGGTCTTATGTCTTTGGGGCTTGTTGAACTTGAGATCCTTCAACGTAGTGGAACCCCTCTTGAGAAAAAACAAGCAGGTTTGGATTTCATTTACTTATTCATCTAATAACTAATAAAGATTGCTTTTTTATGAACTTTATCAGTGTTTGTATGTTTGTTTGAGTTATTTGAGCTTGTATTTGAAATGGGTGTGATTAGAATGTAGTGAATTGTATGGAATTGATGTGTATTTGATTGATTGATTTGACTGATTGGAATGAATCTATGGTAGGGGAAATTTGTGTTTGTAGTAATTTTGGAAGGGTTTTTATTGGAAATAAAGGTTTACTTATTCATGATTCTTGTATAAATAAAGATTGCTTTTTTATGAACTTTATTAGTGTATCTATGTTTGTTTGAGTTAATTGAGCTCATATTTGAAATGGGCCTGAATAGAATGTACTGAATGATATGGAATTGATGTTTATTTGATTGATTGATACGGCTGATAGGAATATATCTATTGGTAGGGGGTATTTGTGTTTGTAGTAATTGTAAAAGGGTTTTTAACTTTTGAACATTGTGGAATGGATATAGTGTTGTGGATTGAGGCATTAGGGAAAAAAATAGTTGATTGATTGATCAGAACTACCCCTATGGTAGGGAAGATTGGTTTTGTACTAGTTATTTTGATGGTTTTTACTTTTCAAGAATGGCATAGTCTTGAATGGGTTCTCTATATTTGAATTTTCTTTGACCAAATTCTAAAGGGTTCTCTATTTTTGGAGGATAGACGTAATTATTGACGCTACTTCAGACATCTCCTTGTGTGTGTTGAAATCAGATGGTTGTGAAGCTCCATAATGCTTTTCATCATTCTGTATCGCGATAATTAATCATTGGTAGACTATCAAATTCATTGGATTTTCTTTTTTTGGATTGTGATTTGAGTATCATTTGTTGTCTGTCAGTTGTGTTGACCCTTCGAAAAATGATGGTGCTTTTTCCTTAAGGGGCTTACATGTTTTTGGGAGGGGTCATAGTGTCTGTTTTCTTCATTACTTCTCTGTGTGCGTGTGTTAAAGATTGAAATCAGATGTTTGTGAAGCTCAAGAATTCTTGTTTTCATTATATTAAAACGGATATTCTTAACAGACGTATATGTTAATTGGCTTTGAAAATTTAATGGCTGTGTGAATTGAATGATGTTTGTTACTGGTATATTAAAGTAATTTGGAGCTTAGTCCTATATTGGTTGAGATATTGAAGGGTAATACAAGTCGAAGTAAACCAGTCATTTCTGGAATAAATTATCATTCTAACTCTTACTTTAAAATAGGACTGATTAAACGATATATAACTATCTCTGAATCTAACGTATCTGTGTGGCTAAATGTATATACAGGAACACCTTTTAACTGTTTCTGTTATTTTGAGTTGTTGCTTCCTTTTTGGAGGAACGTTCGTTCATCAATATTTCTCAATTTTCACTGATTGCTATCTTTTCAGCTACAATATTTCCTGTTGTTCAGAAGCAACACCAGCTTCTTGTGACCCTCCTTCTATGTAATGCTGTTTCGATGGAGGTAATAACCCTGATATCTGGCTTTTGATTCAGTCTAGGATGCCTGCAGTTAGGTTTACAAAATGTGAAACAAAAACATGAAGAGGAAGTTGGGTTGGGGGAAGGTGAGCAGGAGAAAATGCAACAGCTAATAAACATTATATTTGTTAAATTGGAATGATTGTCGTCCATATAAAAAATTGACGAGGTTTTTAGGCACTGATGTGGTTTTTGAATGCGGGGTTGTGCAAGCGGAGAGATATGATGATGGACTTGAGACTAACCAGATGCACTTTCATAGCCCAGCTAAAGTAAAGTTGGTGCAGAAAATCTGAAGGAGACACAGTTGTTGAATCAAACTAATGAATCAAATGAGAGAATAGGGATTTACCTGTTCAAGAAAAAATGATTGATGAAAGTAGATCTAATGTGGAGAAAATATTAATGCCTTTTTAAAATTTATTTACTTGTAGAAGTATGTAATTGTAATGAAGTGAGGTGATAAGGATCTTTACTTATTTTTTTCTTTTTCATTCTTTGAATTTCAGGCACTACCTATATACCTGGACAAAATTTTCAACCAATATGTGGCCATTATACTATCAGTAACTTTTGTTTTGGCATTTGGAGAGGTAATATCTACTTCTTGGCCTTAACTGGTATCTTAATATTTAAGAGCTATACATGATGCTCCTGCTATTCTTTGGTTTCAGGTTATTCCTCAAGCCATATGCACCAGATATGGACTTGCCGTAGGTGCAAGCCTTGTCTGGCTTGTTCGTATTCTGATGGTTATATGCTACCCAATTGCTTACCCCATAGGAAAGGTAACTACTACAGTCTCTGAGCAATTGCTTCAAAGATATAGCTGGACAAGTACAGCTTTTTTCCTGAGATCATCGGAATCATCCAAAGAGAAGTGACAAGCCAAAACAAATGCATTGACTTAAATTAATACCATTATAAGAACGTATCTGAAATGTTTAAAGGCATTTTTCGAGTCACATGGCTATTGTTGGTTTGATGCAAAGCTAAATGGATAAAAGAGGATTTATCCTCTAATCTGTTTAAATCTTTTTGAGAATGACACCAGTAATCTATTGCATCTCTAAGAAGTTGCTTAGGTTAATATAGATGTCCAACCCTAAAGTAACCAAGAATAGATCTTGGTCCTACTGCGTATGTTCATATAATCTTGACATTATTGTATATCCAACTATCTTTATGTGATTCTCATTTAGGGTTCTTTCTTGTAGAAATTAGTTTACCATTAAGACTAGATCTTGTGGAACTTATTGTGTTGATGGTGCTGATGTAGTTTTCCTATTCCTATTCAGTTAATTTTGACTCTATTTATGTTTTACCTGAATGTGGGACAAATGGAGTGAAATGGATAATTAGGATTCTTCTAGTTGACCCATCTAGCTTGAGATTGACACGTAGTTGTGTTGATGTCAATGTTATATGATTCTCATTTAGGGTTCTTTCTTGTAGAAATTAATTTACCATAAAGACGAGATCTCGCGGAACCATTGTGTGATGTTACTGATGTTGTTTTCCTATACCAGTGGAGTTAATTTTGAATCTTTGGAATAAAATCCAATTAGAAAAGGAAATCCAATTAGAGATAAGCTGCCCATGAGCATCATGGCATAGGTAAAAGGGAACGAGAAGGCAACTCTTTTTGTGTTATGTTTCATACCTGAATGTGATACAAACGGAGCGAAATAGATAATGAGGATTCATATAGCTGGCCCATTAGCTTGAGGTTGACAAGTAGTTGTTGTTTTTGTTGTCTATGTTGCGCGGAATCTTCGGAATCCCTGCTGCACCCGTGTCGTCACGACAAGGGTGTGAATGTGGGATCCATACAAGATTTGGTTGACTTACCTTGGGGTACTTTGACCACATTCTGTGACTGAGAAGTATAGATTGATTGGGTATTTGTTTTGATATTTGGGTTTATGTCATATATATTGGTGTTTATAAAGAAGTATGACAATGCTTCTCTTATGCGAGATAAGAATAAAATATTGGTGTTTATAAAGAAGTTTATTAGTTTTAGTTCAATAACTTTAACTAATAAAAATATATACTCTATATGTCGTAATATGCATTTATTGGCTGTATTCCAACACAGATATCCGCACTCCAATTCATATCCCCGAACCCTAAAATTTATGTGATGAGTGACAATCCTAGCAGTGAGAAACATTTGAATAAACGATACTGGGTAACTGAATAGGATAAATTCAAATCATGTTTCTCACTTCTAGGAAATGTTTGCACTGAGCTTCTTTCTGCATTTGAACTTTGGAAAGAGCAGAAAGGACCTGTCTGAGGATGGCATTTGCATTTCCTTTTGGCTAATAAATGCTGGCATATATTTGGCTAGATACATGACTTGTTACTTGATTATATTTATGACATGCTGTGATATCAATTCTCAACAATATTTTGGAAGTAAAAAGAGATTTAGATAAAGGAGGCTTGAAACACGAAATGCCTACCATATGATATGGTTTTTTCATAGTCAATCTTCTAACATCCTATTTCAATGAATCCTTGTTCTTAAGCAAAGTCAAGCCAATCTTTTAAGATTTTGATGGCATATGAAGTACTTAAGTCTGAAGCTGAATTTATTCTTCAGTGTCCTTGCACTTCAAAGTTAGCTAGTATTTTATCAATTGTCTTTTCTGTCTAGAGCTAGTGAAACATTTGTCTATGACATTCTTTCTTCGTCATATAGTGGTCTTAATCAAGAAATGAAATCTATATCTTTCTCTACCTAGAACATATAACAACACAACCTTTGTGCTTCTCTAAGTTTTGTTATCCTAACTGCCAGTGAAATTCTTAAGCGCTTCCAGATTAGGTTGCCAGTTCTTAGAAATGGTAGAACCTCTGACTTTGTTTATGCTGGCTTGTCTTTCCAGATCCTGGACTGCGTGTTGGGACACAATGAAGTACTATTCAGACGTGCACAGCTGAAAGCCCTTGTTTCTATTCATGGCCAAGAGGTTTGAATTGTATCTTGATTTTCTGGAGTAATTTGAATGTTTAACCAGTCGTTACCAAGATACAAGTTCCCTTGGCATTTCATATACCATGATTCATTATTGAAATTTTTTTGCAGGCTGGCAAGGGAGGTGAACTTACACATGATGAGACAACAATCATTAGTGGAGCACTGGATTTGACTGAGAAGGTAGTGTCTGTTTCTGGTATATTCAATATGTCAGTATCTGAAATCTGTAGTTCAAGACACCAACTCTTGACTTATTTAATCTTTATAGCCTATTATCCCATTTTCTTGAGTGTGTGTGTGGAGTGGGGGAGAGGAGTTCAATATGTAGCGTCTTAAATCCTCTTGACTGTACTTTCTCTCTCTTTGTTAGCCATGGTGGTGTAATGATCATCTTCTCTTTTGTTCTATTCTTTTCTTCTTATTGATAGACTGCTGAGGAGGCAATGACGCCCATTGAGTCAACATTTTCATTGGATGTCAATTCAAAGCTGGACTGGTGAGTGTTGGGCAATTAGTCTGCAATGCTCTTAACTTATCAAACTTAGTTATGCTCTTCAAATCCTGTGAAGTGTCATACTTCTTAGATAATGAACTTTCAAGGAATGGTATTTCCTTGTCAGATGTATGCACTACAGTTTCCCTTTAAATTTATGTTGTCACAATAATGAATAGGTTTGCTTCTCATGATTAGTTGATTGTGGCTTACTTCATGAGAATCAAGAAACCAATAAGTAAATTTTCCTGTGCTACACTCGAACACTTGAGCTGATGATTAGCTTCTCAAAATAGGATTTGTTCTGCTATCAGTTTTAATGATTGAGAGTTAGCACAATGCTTCCATCTGTAATGCTTGGAACTCACAATTGAATAGTTTAAAGGTAACACGTCATATATCTACTTTTCTGATCAGGCAATCCATGCATGCTTTAATTTCACTGCTTACGTGTACCAAAAAAATGTTCAATGCTTACATGAAAGTGATTTTGGGGTTAATATGCCATTACCATACTTATCAAGGCTTATTCTCTTCATCATCTTTTCTCTTATTTTTGTTCCCCTTTGGGTGGAGGCTGCAAGGGAAGTTAAATTAGAGGCTTAGAGGAGCTCTTGCTAATTGAACCTTAGGTGTTGACTTAAGATTATGTTCTTATTCTTCCAAAAGAAAAAAATGAGGAATACTCTTTTCCAATGAGTTGTGTAACCTCCGTAGCTGTGTGCAGTAGTTATGTCCTCGTGCAAATGTTTATGCTTGCATTTGTTTTTTTTTTTTTTTGATGACAAGGGAAACCCGCAGCCGCTACCCTTTGGGTGCGCACAGGGTAAAACCCTTGCTCCTATGCAATAGCTCGCAAACCACACAGGAGAGGTAACCCACACTAGGCAAGCCATTTGTTATTTCTGGGATTCCTGAGAGGAATGCGACTAAGGATCTATGTTGCTTGGAAACAGGTGTGGGAACTTGACAGGGGGGTGAATCTAGTAGTCAATTCGTCATCACCTAAATCTTAGGTCTAGGGGAAACGTATAGGAGTATGGCTACAGGTGTTAAGTTACAACCAGTAAATGTATATTGCGACATGTACAAGTATATATTTTGAGAATTAATTGAAGTTATTAAACTAAAGTTGATATAGTTAAATTCTTTGTAAGCACTTAAAATTTTATTCAGAAGTTATCTCGTATCATAGCAAAGTGTTCTAGTACTTTATGTAAACATATGGCGTAAACCCAAAATCGCACCAAATACCAAATCAGCCTATACTTTTGGCCATAGTATAGTAAAAGCACCCGTGTTAGGTTGACCAAATCCAGTGCTGGTCCCATACCCACACCCAAATCGTGTCCGATCAACATGGCTGCGGTAAGATTTTGAAGGATCTGAGCAACATAGTTATGGATGCATTTTGTTGAAGGGTTAATCATATATTCACTTTTACTTTTTAAATATAAGAATATAGACTGAATGCTTATAGCCATATGAGGAAGACAACATTGGATATGTTTCTTGAATGAAATTCTAACAAGTGATTAAATCGCTTCTTTTTTCCCCATCATAGGGAGGCAATGGGAAAAGTTCTTGCTAGGGGTCATAGCAGAGTTCCTGTGTACTCTGGCAATCCAAAGAATATTATTGGTCTGCTTCTGGTGAGTTTTGCATAACCTTCAAATCACGTTTCACTTGTAATCTTGCTACTCTTTGAAGTTATGATAGTTTGAAACTTGAATAATGTTAGGTAAAAAGTCTTCTTACAGTGCGGCCAGAAACAGAAACTCCAGTTAGTTCTGTTTCAATTAGAAGAATTCCACGGTATTAATTTCTAAGTCTATACTTTAATGTGTTTTACAATTTTGACTTTTAAACTCGAAATGTTGTTTGTCATACATCTTTCAGAGTTCCTGCTGATATGCCGTTGTATGACATACTAAATGAGTTCCAAAAGGGCAGCAGCCATATGGCTGCAGTAGTGAAGATTAAAGGAAAAAGCAAAAAACCTCCTTTGGTCATTGAGGAAGAGAATTCTCAGGATGTTGCAGTCACTGGTGAAAGTTCTCTGTTAACTATACCTCGCTTGAAAGCAAAGAATGATAAGTCAGATAGTGTTGTCGTTGATATTGAAAAAGTTACAGTAGCAGCAGCAGTAACCTCACCGACATCTGGTGACGCACTGACAAATGCATTGACTCAGTCATCAGATGATATTGAGGATGGTGAAGTAATAGGTATTATCACATTGGAAGATGTATTCGAAGAACTTTTACAGGTATCTACCGGCGTTCTTTTGGTTTGATACATCCTCTTCTGCATATTTGGTATAACAGATGGTACTTACATTTTAAAACTGGTCATGGTGCAGGAGGAAATAGTAGACGAGACTGATGAGTATGTTGATGTACATAGAAGGTGAAACAGATTCAGAGAACTTAGTTATATCTAATCAGTGTTATATGTATTGAAGAGGATATTCTAACATTGATTTTAACAGGATACGCGTGGCTGCTGCAGCAGCTGCTTCAGTTGTTGCACGAGCTCCATCAATTCGTAGATTAACAGCCCAAAAGGCAGCTGTAAGTGCACATATATTTTGTACAACTGTTCTGAAATATGACTAAACCTTCTTGAAAGTCAATGTTCACCATGTGAGATTTCTAAAATACATAACGAAGGCTGCAAGAAACTGGATTCGCATTTTGACATCAACTGATTGTAAAAGCCTACATGGAGCATGAGCTTTATTCTGCACCTAATGCATCTATTTCTGTCTATATCTTTCTTTTTCCTAATGTAGTTTGAGCTAAACATTTTCCTGATAATCGCAGACTTTTTTAAATTTGATTATTCAGGGAGGCCACAATAAGGAAGGACATAGCCCCAGGAAGTCCAGTGAGGACCTTTCTACCTCAAGAAGAATAAAAGGGAGTCTTAGAGAGCCTCTCCTTGAGAACAAGAGATAAATAGTATGGTAAAGCTTCTCTGTCTCAGTAATGTGTAAAACTAGAGTCTGCAAATGCCGAGGAAAGGAAAAAAATGCTTGTGCAATTTGCACATATAATTTTGTGAGGATATACTTATTTATGTGAATACATGCCCACTGTATGATGATATATCTCAGATTTATTAATTTTATGGGAATACTATGATTTCCATGTTGCTTTGTAAAGACATATTAATAGTAACCATGAATAAGCCTCCAATTCTTGGCAAAGAAATAAGATGAAATTCTGAAGCTAGTTTCATGTTCCCCACTTAAAATGTACAGAAGCTGGAACAAATTGAACTACTGCAATAAGTTGGAACAATAAGTTGAACCAATGCTTAGTGGAATGGTTTTTAATATCTACACTAAACTACAGTTGTTTACCATCATTATGTGATGATACTGATGCAAGAATGTGTATACACTTAACCACGGTTAAGTGATAACAACTCATATAAAACATGTCATGTATTCATTGGATTGGTGTAAACACGAGATGTGAGTAAAGATCCTATGAACTATGCTTGATCATTTCCAAAGGTTTGCGGGGGAAGGGGGGGAGGATTCAGAATTTGAATCCACTACATAAAAACAATTAGTTTTACTTGCTGGTACACAAAGTTGTCTTTTTTCTAAACTTCACAAAGACACTTGATTGTGCCAATAAACAAGAAAATGGCTGAATTACTAAAAAAAACTTACCCAAAGATATAACACAAAGTATATGCTATATTGAGGTTTCTTCTTCATCAAAATGCTCAATCATTTTATCATTCCAAAGAAGAAGAGTCACTGAACATCTCCAAATAATATAAATCCTTGTTCTTTTTTCTTGAATGTGCTTACAACACCTTTGCCATGACCTAAACTTCAATTTTCTTGGCAATAGTAAGTCCCTTGTCATCATGATCATGAAACTTTGGCTTTTCAAGAAATGAATAAAGATTGTGTTCTTTGGACTTTGATAGACAAGATATATAGTTTGAAAACACAATAAAAATAATTTTGTGTTAACTAATTGACAGATGTTGTTTGCTGATTGGTGAGTATGTGCCAGTCTGTAAAGGGACCTACTAGTTTTTTGGTAGAAGAATAAGCTTGTCTCCCTGCCCAACTCCACAAAAATAAGTGACTCAACCACATTTGTCACACTTATAAAACAAGTTTTTTTTCAACACCTTGTGAATATATTTTTAAGATATGCTACTGTTTAATTATTCTCAACAAATATGATTTTTTTACAGTTGAGAAGAGAATATATGGGAAGATAAGAATAAAATCATCATAGTCGGTTTAAAATACATGAACTTTGATATTTTTACAATATGAAAATGTTCTTAGGCATCTTCTTGTCTTATAGTCCCTTTACTTATTCCAAAGGGCATATAGAGTACAGGAAACACTGCAAGGAATTTGGATTCTTTTTAGAGTGATATGTTCATTTTTCACTCATCTCTTCTTTGACATGTTGTCCTCCTTATATCCCGTATTCACATTAATGTCGGAGTCAGAATTTTCACTAAATGAGTTCAAAATATAAGAAATGAACACACGTAGAAGTCGAATGGGTTCAACATCTACTATAGAAATCAAAAAGGTTCTGATAAACCCCTTGACACTACCTGACTCCGCCCTTGTATCCCATATATATTTTATTTGTTGGATTTAAGTTATATACCATAACAAAGTAAATAATCTTCACACTATTAATTTTTTTTAACTAGTTAGAGCAAATTGTTCATTGCATTTTTAGGTTATTAAATTATGATTACTATAGATAGTTATATGTCGTCGTGAATTATTTCCACCCTCACATTGTTTTAAAAGAAACAGTTCGGTATACATAAGTTAAACTCTTTTTTTTTATTTGAAAATCTTAATTTAATCAAATATAGCTCTTTGTAATTCCACCCTCCCCTTGGGCACTATATTATCCTTAGGATGATTCATCAATTTAATTCCATTCTCATAAAGTGAGAACATACATGCATTGCATTCCCCCAATAATAAAATCAATTTTTTTATTATATTTTGTTTTTGGTAAGAAAAAATAAATAAATTAGATTTGTGCAATCTACACACTCATGTTGGTTATGAACAGAATATTTCTATACAAAAAATTAAAGAAAAGAAAAGGAAGACTTATAATGAAAAGGGCAAGTTACAAAATGTATTTTACAATTATCAAGAAGAAATAGAACACAATTTTACATAGTTAACTATGAAAATTTTAAAAAAAAATTGAACCCAACAAATCTAAAAAAAAACTAAATCATCCTAATATAGATTCTAAAAGTATAGTTAATTATGCAAATCCACAAAATTGAAGGTAAAAAAAATAATCTAAAATTACTTATCCCAACACAAAAGCATAGTTATGCAAATCCTCATAATGTAGAGCTTTCCCTTTTGTTGTTTCACCATTCTTCTTAACTTTGATAATCTCAGCTGCTTCCTCATCATAATTATAAATCTTCCTCTCAATTAATTTAAAATATTTCACCAAAAAATTTGCACCAAATAAGCTACTCATCAAAAACACCAAATGAACCTTCTATTTATACATGAAGACTTGACTTTGATTTGATTAATTAACTACATTATATATTAATTAGAATGTGACTTACTTAGGTATTAGAGTACGGGTAGGGTCACAATGCACCCTGAGATAACATCCATCTCACGTGCCCTTTCTGGTTTAAGTCTTCTAAGTACATACATAATTAGATAAATCTTTGTCTGCCACTATAATCATGATTGTCTCCCGGAGACGCGGAGCAAAGATTTCAAGTTTATAGGTTTTGAATTATCTAATAACGTGATAATAATCGAGTTTTAAATGTACTATTTGTAACATAATAACACATATATACTGTTTGAACAAAATATATTGAGTTTGGTTACGCACCTGCATGCGAGCTACTAACTCCACGCTTAGCCACCGGTCCACCCATCCGTGTTAACAATTATTTTAAGTTATATATATCTAATTAATGTACATCTTATCTTCCATATGGGTAATTAGCCCCACTGTCTGTCTTTTCATGAACACCATTATTATATTACTTCTTTAATTTCCTACTTTATTATATAGTTATATTTTATTTTTATTACATATAGATGAGAGACATATACATAAATATTTGAGAAGCTATAGATTGTGAAGAACTTCCACGACCCCAGGAATGCCAACATTCATGCAACATTAAACTTCACTTGGCCTATCGAACCTTATAAAGATTTGTCCTTTAGATACACTAAACATTATTCAGTCCAAAAGTAAGTGCGGTACCATGTAAACTTGTGTTCTCTCTCATTCAAATATGAAGCTTGTCAACTTAAAAATCTATGAGTCATTTATCTTGACTCGTCCTGAATAGTCCCTCCACCAAGAGCATCGACCATCGTCACATACTCTCTATTCACAGTAATATTCATATGTTTCATTTTACTTGATCTTTGTTGACATGACATTTTTTTAAAAGAACTGTTTAATAGAAGTTTGTTTTACTAAATTATTCTTATTAACTATATTTTGGAAATTAAGTTTGAGTATTATTACTTTATATAGTTACTTAATGACAATGATAATATTGGAAAAAAATATATAAATCTCTCTTAATTTGTTAAAATAAACAGGTAAAAAGAAAAATCTATTTTTGACATAAAGATCAAGTAAAATGAAACGAAGAAAATATATAAGAATGATGATTTTTTTCTGTATTTATTTTATTTTGTAAGTCAACATATATAGCTAACCATCAAACTATACACAATTAATTCTGTTTAGACAGAGTTCAGCGCAAACTTTCTTAATATGGTTATCTTTGGAGATTTATTGAATCTCTCAATATAGTGCATTTAACTTTTAAGTTTTTATTTGAGTTTTAATGAGATAATTTATAGTCCATACAAATATTATAACTATGACTTCTTACTTTTTAAAAATAAAAATAAAAATTGTTGGGTAGGGGAAAGGAGACATGAGAGAGAACTATCAGCACTACAATAAAAATAACTTTTAGCAATAATAAATATGCATATTAACAAAGAGGGCTAAAGTCTTTACCGACATTATTTAATTGTCATTAGATCCAATGTCGTTATAGACTTTAGGGATATTTATAAAGAGTGTTAATAGTCTCTAAAAAAACATATTTAGAATTAGCGGCAATTGAACTATTGACGTTAATTAATTACCGCTAAAGATAATTTTTGATGTAGTGAAGGTGGGGATCAATCAAACCCTGATCAGCAATAAGGTGAAAGTTCAGATAGTCAACCAATCGAACTATTAAAATTCCTCTAATAACTGACTCGTTTTTCTTTCAAAAGTGTAATATTTTCTTTTGTTATAAGATTCGTGCCTGAACAAACATCGCCACATAAATTGGAATGGATGGTGTGGGATGCATATAAGTAGTAAGTGGGTGAGTAACTTTATTTGATTCTTTTGCATGTGTTTTATCTTTTTAATAGCAACAATTCCTCTTGAAGAAAAAATCAATTTGTACTATAGAAGATTTTATTAAGTTTGAATGCCATAATAAAACATATATGTCCCACTAGCATGTTAAAGAATGGTAGAGAAGTGTTAGATCCTTATCTTATAGGCAAGAGGAATCAAAGATAAGATCTATAAAAACACATCAAACACCTAATAGTGGACCTAAAATGAATTGTACACTTATCTCAAGTTAATGCATACTCAAAGTCCCCTTGATGGGACAAGATTAAAATTAAAATTGGCTCTCTTCTTATGGAGTTTTCCAGCAATAATATTTATATAAGTACAACCTATCCCTTAATTTACGCTTAATTCTGTTTGAAGGTGTGACATGTTATTAAAGGGACATGTTTTTTCAATTTTGTTGTGACTTTATTGAACTCAAAGGAAAAGACCAAAGTGAGTGGGGGGAGGTTTCCCACATTATATTGGTATGTCAATTTAAGTGATAATAATAATAATGCATGTATTTGATGTGGACTAACTAAGACACTACAATCACAACATTCTCTTTTTAAACATAGCTAAAAAGGCAAAATTATAGCAACTCCAAAAGCCCATATCCACACATATATCTGAGATTGTACATATTAGACTGTTGGGTCCTTGACTCCTTGTTGGTGAAAAATCTGACCGACTCGAAATCAGAGTCGCTAAAGCCTTTAGCAACATTTAGATAGAGTGTTGATTGTAAATACTCATATTTATTGTTGGTGCTTACTATATGTAATGACCCTGAAGGTCGTTTCTGGTAATTTTTGCAAAATAACCGTTTTACCCCTCCCGAGAGTTGCCCCGAGTCATGTTTGGTTGATATCCGAAGTTAGTTTGGTGAAATTCTTGTTAAGTTATGGTTTTTGGAAACTTTTGATTTCTAAAGGCTTAAGTTGTCAAAATGTGGTTTTTGGGGTAGTTCGGAGTTTCGGGTCTCGGATGGGGATTCCGTTGATTCCATTAGCTTCGGAATGTGGAATTTGCCTAGGAGAGTTGACGGAATCAGATTTGGGGCTGTATCTTGCGTTTGAGGCCTTGAGTTGGAAAAATTGTGAAATTTTGAGCATAGGATTGACTTTGGTCAACATTCAAGATCGGATGCTCGGAATTTGATTCCGACAACTCCGTTGGATTCGGGGGATGATTTTAGGCCTTAAAGTGGCCTTAGTTGATTTTTTAGAGGTCCCGAGCTTGTTTTGAGTTTTTGAGGCTTAAGTTAGTTTAGTTGCGCTTTGTCGGGTTCCAGGTCAAGGAGATCTCGAGTTCAAATTCCAACGGTTCCATTGAGTCCGGAACGTCGAATTTAGTAGGGTAGCATATCTGGTTTGTGTACACGGGGTTCCGAACGAATCCTGAGGGTTCATTCGGAGACTTGTTTGCATTGTGTGTTTTGTTGATGTATGAGTTTTGGTGCCAAGTGATTTGGCCTCCGCGTTCGCGGAGGGTTGTTGCCCGCGTTCACAGAGGGTTCCCTGTTGCCTTGGCCTCCGTGTTCGCGGAGGGTGGTTGCCTGCGTTCGCGGAGGGTTAATTTTGCCTGAACAGTGTAAATTCGGGAAATTTCCCATTTTCAACATTTTGAAGCTTGGGAAGGCGATTTGAAAGAGAGATTTTCGTGGAAACCTTGTGGGTAACTGATTTTAACTCTAAACCTTGATTACCCATTGATTCTATCATGTTTTCAATTTGAAATTTGGGTTTTTGAAGTTAGATTTTGGGGGATTTTGCATGAACTCCGAATTTTTTATCAAATGGTGATTGTGGACTGGTTTGAATTCCATTTTCAAAATGGGTTTCACTAATGATTTCCTAAGGCTTTGAAGATCATTTTCATGTGAGAATTTCCAGATTCAAACCTTGTTTTCGAAATAGGCTTGTTGAGCCATTTGGACCCTTTTGCCTGAATTTTGTGTTCATAGTATTGTTGGTTTCGAAATTTGATTGTGATTCATAATTTGATTAGATTGTGTTACTTTGGATTGCTTTCGGAAGGGAAAAGCTCCGGTCGTTGGTTGATTGCGATTTAGGTTAAGGCAAGTGGACTTCTAAAACTTTGCGAATCTTGTAATATTATGGATTTCTCTCTCTTGATTGTGTTGGGGAGTAATGGGATTGAGGTATGGGTTGAATTTTTGTATGAACCAATCTAAAATAATCGACGGATTTAATAAAAAATGGCTTTGTGTGCTAAAGCAGTAGGTCAAAATGTGATAGGCCGTGATCTTGATATTGTTGTGTAATTGGAAAAATGCTATGAAAGTTTCGATGTGATTGTGAACTTGATGAATATGTCTTTTGCTCATTGTGGATTATGGGACTAGACTTGAAATTCTCGCTTAGTGATTGATCCTACTTGTGACGAAAGGAGAAGTGAATCGGAGATTAGACAATTGATCTTGTTGCAAATGATGTAATTGTTAATGTTAATATATTGTTGATAGTGTCGCGTAATTTGCTTTGATATGAATTGCGTTGTGATTGTGAACATTATCATTTTCTCATTATTTGTGTGAACATGCTTATGTGCATTGGTTCTAAGACACTATGATGAGACACTTTGATGATTATGCCAATGGGAAATGGTTCCGGCGATTGATGATTATGCAGATGGAAAATGGTTCCGGCTATGCTGATGGGAAATGGTTTCGACGATTGATGATTATGCCAATGGGAAATGGCCCCGAGCTTCTGGCGGATACATGGTCCATGTGTGGCCCCCATGGGTTCCGATCTAAGATTCAGCGGATGTGTATCGTAGGACAGACATGTATCGCTCTACTTGACATTGTATTGCATTTCATCTTATCTGTTATTGTGAAGTTATGTATATGCTTCTATGACTCTGTAATTGATATATCTAATATTGTTGTGACTTATTTGGTGATTTCGTGTTGTTGTGGATCCTTGTGTTGTTTGAACTGTGAATTGGAATCTGTTAGGTTAGGCTGATTTTCTGTGCAGGTTGTAATTATTGGAGGTTCGATTGGAAGTAAGGGAGTTTGTGAATTTTATTATATTTACCTTGTTTTATTAGTTGATTTGCTGGGTACCGTGTTTTTTGGTACTCACCCTTGCTTCTACACTTGTGTAGGTTCCAAGCCCGGACCGTAATCTAGTTCTCTCTTCTTCTTACTTCGAGGCTTTTGAGGAAACTTGACAGGTAGCTGTTCGATGTTGGTGATCTCTCTCGATCTTTTTTTTATTTTTTATGCTTTGTTTCTATTTGAGATACAAAGTCATTGAGACTTGTAATTTCATTTCAATTCTGTGTTAGTGGCTTGTACATGTGACAACCAGTCTTGGGAAGGATTGTTAAGTTTTGAAGTCTTTCGCTTATTGTTATTCTCCTTTGAATTGCTTATTTCCACTTTTTATTTCGGTCTTGTTGGGTTAGGCTGACTTGTCTTGGTGGTATAGGATAAGTGCCATCACACCTGATTTTGGATCGTGGCACTATAATATAACGGCAATTATATTATTGTCGTTAAAATAAAGTGACATATTGTTTGAAGTTCAGACATATATGATTGAAGTCCAATCATTTTTTGTTTAAGCTTCAGGCATACATGGTTAAACTTTAGCCGTTTTTGCATGACTTCAATTATTCATGTTCAAAGTCATGCATTGACGCACATATGTTTGACAAAAATGATCGAAGTCCAATCTTCTAGTTATACATGGTTAAAGTTTAGTCGTTTTTACATAACTTCAGTCATTTATGTCCAAAGTCATGCATTGATGTATATAGGGGTGTCAAAACAATATGAAAAATCGGCCGAACCGATTTATGCCATTTTTTCAATAAAATCGTGAATTTTTTTAAGTGTATAACCGTCTCGAACAATTGAGACGGTCTTTTTAATTTATGAAAAAATTAAAAAAATTTCCGAACCGAATAACCTTACATGTATGTAAATATATTTTATATACTATCAATATGTTAAATTTTATATATAATTAATATATTTTATAATATTTTTCAAATATAAATATAACCTAGGTCCTAGGCCTATGGTGACCGGACGACTTTGGGTCTTTGCTCTTTAATTAACCTTTAATTAATTAAGTTTAAATTTAAAAGATACTATAATAGATACTATATTAAACAATACGGCAAAATCTATGCAAGCACTCCTTTTAAATGTTTAAGATCAAACAATATGGCAACAAAGTTTACATTCTTGACTTCTTGGAAAAGAATTAAAGTGCTTCTTCAAGAACATATTTGCGAAAGACGTATTTTAATAATAATATATTTTGAGTTGATATTTTAAAAGTAAAAAAAATAACCGAAAATTAACCAAATCGTACCGTTACCGAAGATAAACCGATATGATTGGAATGGTTTTAAAAAATCTACTTTTGGTTATACATTATAAAATACCCAAAATATTGGGATGGTATAATTTTTTTAAAATAACCGACCGAACCGTCCCATTGACACCCCCAATCTTGTACATATGCTTGAAGTTCAAGCAAAAACGGTCGAAGTCCAACTATTTTTATCTGAACTTTACTTTGATGATTTCAGATTAACTTTTCAAGTGAAACTTCAAACATCGCATGTTTGGAGTACATATATGAGCAAACATTTTTAAAAAGTGAATACAAATTAAATGACAATGTCAAAACGTGTTGTCTTTGCCCTCCTTATGTATAGATTAACCATTCAGTGTTCGAAATTTCTAAATCTAACTAATTTGAATTCGCACCATAAAAATTCATTATGCGGGGTTTTAGTGCTCCCTAGCTTCTAAAAAACTCAAATATTGAATGTCAGTATTTGAATAACTAGTGAAATATTGAAAATTTATTCGAGTAGTATTCAAGTGAAATGGTAATATTCACTCACAAATCCTCAACTTTTTTTTTCCAAGAGAAATTAACGACTTATATCTGAATATATATTCTTTTTCAAACATCAACTACCAAAAAAAATAAAATCACTTTCAATGAAATATTATATATACGTGAACAAAACAAAATTCCAGTCTGTTTTGCTGACTAATTATGAAGTGTACACATTTTATTTTTTGGGTGCTAAAGAAAATATATGGACATCAACCAAGAAACGTGATGCAAAAATAAATATAATCTTTAAAAACATGTTCTCAAATTTATTTGTTTTTTTCATTTATAATTTTGTCATTGATCATTAACGTGCAAAATGTACAAATTAAGTTCGACATCCAAACTTTTATATGATCATTGAGGGAAGACGGATTCTATATACCAAAAAATTAGGGACCTAGGTCGTTCCTCGGTTGGTTTTTAAAAAATATTTGATCGGAGTTTTGACCAAAAAATCAATCGAATTCAGTCAGTTATACTAAAAATAATTTGATAGAATATTTAAGTGATTGACTCTATCAGTTTTTTATTTTCTCGATCTTTGGCACAAAAAAGATCCAATCAAATTCGATTGATTGGCATCAAACCAATTGAATCGACAGATTTTGATCTATAAAAATGAATCACTTTTTAGGCGATTTTATCGTGTTTTTAGTAGTATATAAGATGTGATGGAGTTACTGAAAAGTGTAAACACTCGTTATGTTATTAGTTGTTGCGAGGCATATAATAATGTTGTGGTACTATATATTTATGTTGTTTCTTTAGAAATGGCAATTATATTTTTTATTTTTATTTGTAGTTTAAATGCCCTAAACGAAAAATACATTATTTATTGAAAGAAACAGTATTTTGGTCAACAATTGAAAATTTAAGTAACATGTCATATATGAAACATATTGTTAATTTGTAGAGTACATCATTTTGGTCAAGAATTGGAAAATTGAAAACTAATCTCTCAAAAAATTAACAATTAAATAAAAATAACTGAAGGTTGCTAGGTAAGAAGCATCTTCTATCTCCTATTCTAAAATTTATTAGTTTAAATTACCAATGAAACAAAAAGGTTAAACAATATTCTTTTAAAAGAAAAGATAGTTGAGTTTTGTACAAATATTCACTTTTGGGCCACCATTTAAGCTATACTCGAAGTTGATTTTTTTTTCTTCCAAATATGCTCACTTTGGAGCCACTTCACATATATGGAATTGATATTGTAAAAGTTTGTATTTGACGTTTGACAAGCTTCGAATAATTTTTGTTTGAAGTGTCCGTGGCCTTGTCAAGGCCAAACAATAGACATTTTTACCTCAATTTTGGCTGACTTGCCAAGTTTAACTTTGAACATTTTTCACTAAAGTTGTAGTTTTGGTAAGGTTGTTTCAGACATAAGTTTCATATATTATAAACAATAAAATTCAATCATCAATTTGTCAAAATAATAATAAACTGTTATGCAACAATGGTGATCTCCCATTTTTTTCAACAACACTCATTTGATTTAAATTTATTCTTCATATTCAAAATTCAACACAACTTCTTCAAAATATTATACTTTAATTGTGAAAAAATCGAAAAATGTTATTGTCCAAGGATCACCCGTTCTACTCTAACATATTATCTGATTGCAGGGATCTCCGTTTTGTTATGGATAGTTCCTCCTTTGTTTGTAATAGGAAAGCTGGAAGCAGACAAAGCCGGAACTCTTTTTGCAAGGCGTATATCGCCCAATAATATTAGTAAACACGGTAATCAACCCCTACCCTCCTCCCCGTATACTAGCAGTAGCCATGCTCTACCACACTTTTGTACTGATGCATACTAAGTCCTTATATATATTACTATTGTTTTGTACCAAAAAAAAAAAGAGGAAGACAAACAATTTTTTCTGAAGAACTACCTATTATATGGATATTTGTTGAACTAATTAAAAAAAAGTAGGTACCTGTTAAATAGAAGGGACCAAATAGAATATTCAATGAAGTTTTTTTTCTAAAGTTACCTATAATTTGGATATCAGTTAAACTTTTTTGAAAAAAAAGTAGGTACATGATAAATAGAGGCAAACAAATAAAATATCCAAAATTTAAATATTGTGCGTTTTAGAAGAGAGAGTCGATTTATCATACATCTACAATATTTATTACTACTTGTTTTTTTCTACCTATATACATACTGTAGGATCGCTAATATTGAGTTCTATCGAACCTGACAATTAATCATCGGATCGCCACTGCTGGACATTACATGAACTTAAACTATACATAAGATATGACATATATAATATAATGATAAACAGTATGCTCTTTAGTTTCACTTGCTGGTACACACACTTGACCTTTTCACAAGAAGATGGATAAATTATACTAGAAATATTTAATTACCAGAATATATATGTTAGCTTGATGTCTCTTCATCATCAAAATGCTCAATCATTTTGTCATTCCAAAGAAGAAGAGTCACTGAGCATCTCCAAATGATATAAATCCTTGTTCTTTGTTCTTGAATGTACTTGCTACACCTTTGCCATGACCTAAACTTACATTTTCTTGGCAATAGTACTATGTTGATCCTTCCCATGATCATATGGAACTATTATTTATATGCTTCAATCCCAAACGAGTTGGATCGATTAATTGGAGTTAGAACTAACTTGAAAAAGTTTGAACTCTTTGGATATTAAAGTTCAAGAAATAAATGGAGAAAATAACAATGATTCTTAATTTGATAGCCAAGATATATAGTGGGAATTTTTGGAAAGACAACAAAAAAATATTAAAAAATAAAATTGATGTAATAGTGACAGATGTGGTTTGCTGATTGGGTGGTGTGTGTCAGTTTGTAAGGGTCCCACTGGTTTTGGGAGAAGATTAAGCAGAGTGAACAGCTTGTCTCCCTAGTTGTCTACTATTTCAGTATAACTTCACAACCCCATATTTGTCACTTACAATAAGTGTGTGTTTTCAAATATATATATATAGTATACCAACTATAATAATAAAGCCAAGAGCCAAGCTAACTCAATAAAGGAAGAAACCCTGCCAAAGTTAGAAAAAGCACAAAGCTTTCCTGTTGAATGAGGCTATCTCTTCTATCGCTCCTTCCAAGTGAGCCTCTTTCATAGGAATTCCCCCCATCAGATCAGGGGGTTCCTATAGGGGCCAGGTACACTCTACCTGAAAATGAGACAGAAATGAATGCAAGACTTTATATAAATACAGTTAAAGATTTTAGCGACTCTATAGGCATATAACGACGACGTTGATTAATTAATATTGCAACATTTTTTTAAGACAATAAATATTATTGCTAAAAAAATATTTATCATCACTAAGTGTCTCTTTTGTTATAGTGTTGTGGGGATATTCATACAAATAGCTATAGTTCTTAGTTGGGGACGGATAATTAATAATAAAAGATTCTTTAAATAATTCTCAAGATAATATTTTTACTGTTGGGAAAAGATGTGAAAAGACCCCAAATAATATCATAGTCCTTGGTTATATATAAATGCATGAACTTTAATTTGATTTCTAGCAAAATGAAAAGTACAATGTTCCCTTAGTCATCATCTTGTCCTAGTGGGTTGGAATAAGCATTCCAAAAGGTTGTAAATGGACTTGAAAAGAAATTAATTGAGAAAAGTGTGTGCTCTAGGTAAAAATTTAAGTTTTTATATGAGATATTCACATATATTTGAAGGTGGAATCTGAGCAAGCAAGAGGTTCTAGCTTCTAATCGATCATACTATCCATTATTAAAAATATTTTTTGTGTGCTTGGTTCATATTGTTTTATAATTGGATGGTTTATCAATTTAATTCAATTTTTTATCATCAACAATATAATTAAGTAAATAAAAATATAACATTCTTAATAACTTCAATTTTAAAAATAAGATTGTCACATAACTGAACATCCAAAAATATTGAGAAAATGCATGCATTCATATATTTATACACTTTTATAGTACTTAAATCCAAGCTAATTATGCCTACAATCATGTATTCTTTCAGATTCCGGGGCTTGAACCCAAGACCTCTATTAAGGAAGGAGAGGTTTCATCCACTACACTACATCCTTGGATAGTTGATACAACGTCCACTCATTCACGCTACACATAATTATATCTATCAATTAATTCTACAACACAATATTACAATATGGCTTTTTACTAAGCCTAACAGTACAACCCAATATTAAATCTTAATAATTAATGATCCTACTGCTAAATGAATCGATATAGAAAAATGATGGAAGATATATAATTATTATTACATAATTAGAAATTGTTGATTATGAACAATATATTTAATATTAATAATACAAATAAAAGAAAACAAAGGAAAAAATATATTATAGAATACTCCAAGGAAAACTAAAAAAGGGTTAAGCAAAAAATGAAAGAAAAAGACATCAAAAAAGCCATTTACATAATGATGAAAAAGAAAAAAGTAAAATTGAAGGCAAGAAATCTATGAATTAAATTGAACCATCATAATGATATAAATTCTAAGAGTAGTTTTCCCAACACAAAAGCATAGTTATACAAATCCTCATAATGTAGAGCTTCCCCTTTAATTGTTTCACCATTCTTTTTAACTTTGAAAATCTCAGCACCTTCATCATCATATATATTTTTCCTCTAATATTAGCCCTTTGATATATCTCTCTAACCAAACTTTCACTAATTAATTAATGAAGCTCCTAAGGAGCTAGCATTCTATTTATACATGAAGATGTATAATATAAGTTAAAACAAAATATAGATAAATCCAACACGCAACAAGGCATAGTGGGACATATATATATGGATTAGTGGACCTTATAATAACGTCCCATCATTTTCCCTCTAAACACTATAGGTTTATGTATGTGAAAAACTCTAAAAAATCATTCCATCGATTCTATTCGATTATGTGTATGTGAAAGTGTTTGGCTGAGCATAAAAATTACTACAAAATATATGAAGACTTCTGACATATAAGTCAAATATATGCAAATTATTATAAAAAATAATATTCTTTTAAATGAGTAATGAGAGTTCAATCGGTTTTTTCAATTTATTTTTTCCTAATAAAAAATGATTGTTTTATCAACTCCGTTCCAATAAGTTCTATCATTAATTAAGGGTAAAATCTAGACGTTATGACTAAGTTGCTTGTCCATAGAATTCTTTTCCCATTTTTTCAAATTTTTTTTTTTTTAAAAAAGAAAGATATTTGAAGATGGATTTTTAAATTTGAAAACTGGTTGACTAATTTTTCAAGTGGAAAATTCATGTTTTATAACATAAATTTTTCATTGTTTTGCAATGGAAAAAACCTCTATTTCTAGAAGCGTGTAAGTTATGAATTCTGAACTCATGTTATTTTCAAAAAAATAAAATCTTAAACTCATTAAACTTGCTACTTCAACCAACCTACATGTATATATACATACATTTTGATAGTCATTATGGTAGGGTCATAGTCACCCTGAAGTAACATTCATATCATGTGCCCTTTCTCTGTTTCAAATATTAATTTGTGGTTTTAGACATGGAGGGTAATATTAATTAGTACGTATAAATTATAATATAATATTTGCCAGCGATTCATTATTGCCATCCGTGTACTGTTTTTAAGTTAATTGAAAACAGCAAAACTTTATCTTCCATGTGGGATATTAGCCCCACTTTTCTGTCTTTTAATGAACATACACCACACTTTACTACTTTACAAAAAAGGACATATATAGAACTCAAACACTAACTACTAGCTAGTTTGATCAGAAAAGCATTTGATTAATCATGTCCCCATCCATGCAACATTACTTTCACGTGACAACAACTACATGCATGCAGTGCAAATTTCAAATTTGACAGAATCGAGTTACACCGAATATGTTGTTGTTTTATTGAATTATTGAGTTCAGTTAAATTTATCGGAGAAGCGTGATCTTTTCTTGTTCTTATTTATCTTCTCATTTTTTAATTTTATTTGAAGTGGAAAAAAAGTTAGATTTGTCTTTTATTATTCAAAATTGAGCAATGTTGATAGAGTATCACCCTATCATTAGGAAAAAGTCACGTTCTACCCTTAACGATAACGCGGTTCAATGTCTTTTTTTAATTGGGAGCAGTGGGGAAGGAAAATGGGGACTCGGGAGAGAATTATAAGGTAAAGAATCGAATCATCATTAACAAGGTGAAAGTTCAGATAGCCGAGCTAATAAAATTTACTAAATAATGCTACTTAGATATATATGTTACCGTTTGATTTTTCATTTTGTTTTTTATATATTTACATTAATTTTGGAGCTCTACACCGCTTAACAATAGGCCATCATTTTGTATAATTAATTAGAGTGAAGGGTTAAAAATACACCTGAAGTATTTTGAAGTTTTGAGTTTCATAGAATTATTGGTGTGCGGGTTTTCTACCTGAACTATCACTAAATGTTTATCAAAACACACATCAACTAATATCTTATGGTGCGTGTGCTACATTCTTTTTTCAAAATAAATAAATTATTGTCAAGTGGCACTATACATGGATAAATAATTCTACTATGGAAAAACTTAAATTTCAATTTTTCGAATTTCATATCTAAACTATCATGTGTACGATTTTTCTACCTGAACTATCACCTATGTTTATCGAAACACACCTCGACTAATATCTAGGTAAATCTGAAGTAAATTGTTAGGTTAAAAGTTACAAAGATTAATATTTTAAAAAAAAGTTAGGCCCTTTTATCGATTGAAAAAGGTGATTTTGAATCTCTCTATTATTGGTCTCTTTTTGTTTGTGTATGTGGAATTTGCTATAAAGCCATTCCAAATGACTATTTCTTGTTGATGTTCTTATCATTCACATTTGTATAAGACATTCACTCTTATTTTGTAGAAATAAAAAAGAAAATATGACCAATGAAAAAAGAGGAAGGGGGCCAAAATGAAGAAGAAAATTTAATTAGCCCTGCAGAGGAATAAAATGAAGAAGAAAATGGAGAAAAAGAAGAAGGAAGAGGAGGAGGAGGAGGAGGTTGAGAAAATCTGCAATAGAGAAGAAGAAAGGAAGAAAATGGTTGAGAAATGATGATGAAGAAGGAGCATAAGGAATTAATTAAATTGAATTTTAAAAAATAAAAATAAATGGATCAGTTCATATGGTTGTTATTACATATGTCCTGTGGACGAAATTTTATGAGAAAAATGAATTGTCACGCGTCTAGAAGCGATTGTATGCAGACACTTGATCTAGTTCAAATAGAAAACTCATACGCCTATTAATTTAAATATATATGAAACTCAAAAAATGAAAATACTTTAAAGATATTTTTGACCATTCAAACGATTAATTATCTTATAACTCTTCAAGATTCTTTTTATCTCCCAAATAAATGTTTGGAATATTACAAATAAAACCACACTAAGCTTAGTAGCATAAGAAATTTCAAAGAATCAACTGTACAAGATATAATATTGAGTTCCTATATAATTTATGTGCATTAACAAAGACGCCCCACTAATAAGCTAAAGAGTGGCAGACAAGTGTTAGCTCCTTATCTTGATAGCAAGAGAAATCAAAGATAAGATCTTTCAAAACACATCAATAACCCCTAAAGTGGACCTATGAAAATGAAATACTTATCTCAAGCAAACGCATATGCTTAAAAGTTGATTGATGGGACAAGAAAAAAAAATTGGGCATGCCCTTATGTAGTTGGTGATCAATAAATCAATTAAAGAAATGATGCAACTTGTTTCAAATAGTGGAAATGTAGTGACTTTTATTGAGCTCAAAGAGTGGTGACATCTAGGAAGTTTCCCATAACTAGTTCATGCCATCAATTAGGTTATTATTTGAAAGTTTAAATAATGCATATATAGGGAAGTATTAGTGCTTGATGTGACTAACTGAGATGCAACACTCACAACATTCTCTTTTCAAGCTAAAAGCCAAACACAATCTACACCACTTTTAAATGTATATTAATAGGTTGGTCTTTGTTGGTGACTAATTAGACTGTTTATGCATAGTAGTCTATCATTTTTTATTTTTTAATATTAGTGGAGATTCGGAATTTATTGAGCAAACTAATCTTGATTCATGTTGAAAAGGCTAATAAGGAGATAAAGTACTTTCTCCTATAAGTTTATTTATTTATTTTAGGACTCGAACATAAAATATATATTTGATTAAGAATAAAGAGATCTCAATCCACGTTGATAGTGCCTATTATTATACTAGACAGAAAATCTTATGCTGCAAAGTGAAAAAAAAAGAGAAGAAATGAAAAATAACATAAATAGATAGGACAATTTTTTTTAAAAAAATAATACTAAACGAGAAAATATATATACATATATAACAATTTTATCCATCTCTCGGCCAACCAAAATAATAGGAATATTTGAGGCATGAGCACTCAAATAGTGAACCTACTGCACCAGAAAGAATAATCATAGAAGCGATCCAAGAGTTAAATTTGAACAAAAATACATATAAGAAGCAAAGTCATTACTTATTACATTTAAGAGATAAAAAGGGTTACTCAGATGGTAAATATTCATCACCTTCAATTTTAAGATTGTGAATTCAAGTCACTGAAAAATCAGCAAAAAAATAAAAATTTCTAGAATATTTGGAAATTGTATAGATATTTGTTCTCATTTCTATCATGAAATTCATAACTCTCATATATGTTCTCACCCTAATGTTCCACGTTTCAAATATTTTAGTAGTAAATAGATAAAGAAAATTGATTGGCATTCCAGAACAACAATCAAATTCATAAAGTGAAAGTGGAGTCATTTAAGTCAATATTTACGATAAAATGATATATTTTAAATAGTTTCACTTTTGTTTAAATAATATATCTAAATTTTTAATAAATAGAAACATGAATCAAGAATATTTTTATTATTACAAATTCGATCAATTAAGAAAAATTTGTCATGTGGTGGATCGAACTCATTCTTCAGGGTACATCTACAATGATTTTTTTAATCATCTTTTGTGAGTACTCTCTTTATTCTCAAAAAAATAATTTTTTTCTGACTGTTTTCTATTCTTCCCAAAAATAGGATACTCGTATTAACTCTGAATTCTTATTAATGGAGTCGGTCCAACTCTTTGAGGTTTAACAACTTTTTCTCAGTATTTACTCTGTTTTAAAAAAATAGCAATTCTTTCTAACATTTTTCTACTCTTCCCAAAAATAGGGCTTCTAATCTTTCTATATTTCCGATTTACTATGAATTCTTAACAATGGAGTCATATCCAATCCTATAATATTTGTATAGAGAATTACCTTTTTATAAGTTTGTTATAATAGCCTCGATCGGAATTTTTGCTTATGATAAATTTTAACACCTTTTGCGAATATTTTCTCTATTTCAAAAAAACAATAATTCTTTTGTAAGGTTTAATCATCTTTTACGAATACTTTCTCTGTTCTCAAAATCAACAATTTTTTCTAACATTTTTCTACTCTTTTGAAGATGCATCACCCATCAACTTCTGGAACCCGGTCGAGAAAATCTTTCGAAGATGCATATCAATCAACTTCTAAAATCCGATCGAAAAAATCTCTGACGAAGTGATATTGTTTAGCTAAATTGTTTTGAAAATGTAATCATCCCCACAACCGTCCTTCACTAGCGTACAAATATTACAAGATTTGATGGACTTTATTGTAAATACTTCATAGTAAAAAAAAAAGTAAAAAAACATTTTGAAAAGTGAAATATTTGTTCTAAGATTACTGTTTGGGTCCCTTGTACTGGGCAATACATTAACTTAATGCATTTTTGTTCAATACCTAATTTATCAGTTTTATTAGCTTAAACTTATTTGATTTATGAGATGATACAAATGAAATTGGACAAAATTTTCCTTCGACATCCTTCAAAACATCATAGATGCCACATCTACCGTTTCTTTCAATCTTATCCATGAGTAAAAGTACAACCCTAATTGGTCCTTAAATCCTAAATAATCTTTTCGCTTTTAGTTATGTTCATAAATTCATCACACTAGCAAGTATAGATAATCTCATTGTTATCACCAGTGGCGGATTCAGGATTGTCCTTAAATCCTAAATAGATTTTTCACTTTTAGTTATGTGATACCAAAATGAAGATATTAAGGGACTGAAATGCAGATAAGAAGAAGAAGGAAGAAGAATTGAGAGAAAGAGGAAGAACAGAGGAGAAATTGAGAGAGAATTAGAGGGAAAATGAAAAGTGTATTGATCTATCACATTCAAATCATACCTTACAAGTATTACGCACTCCTATTAATACTACTTAATCAGAATTAAAGGAAAATACAATGAACAGTAAAAATGGACATAATAACTGATTCTAACTACTTTTCCCGCCAAAATAGTGATCATGCCAACGGTGTGTGACTCTCCAGCTCAGCAATGATGTGGCATTTGCCATGTGACTGAAGTATTACGTGGCTCTTGATCCCAAATTGGTATCAATACCCCCCTGTGAAACAACACCCTTGTCCACAAGGGTGATAGAAGGAAATCGAGTCTGCAATGTAAAAGCCAATTCCCAAGTTGCATAAGACTGATTAATGCCAGACCATTGAATAAGCCACTGAGCAACCGCCTTATTACCACGCCTCACCATTCGGCGCTCCAAGATAAATTCAGGCTCGGGGCAATGAGGACTAGACAAGTCAATAATTGGAGGATGTACTATAGTACTGGGAAGCTCATGAAAGAATTTAAGCTGAGAAATATGAAAGGTAGGATGGATTTGCACCTTAGGAGGGAGGATGAGTTTGTAAGCCACAACACCAATCTTCTCCACAATGGGATATGGACAAAAATATCGAGAAGTGAGCTTGTGATATGGAAAAATAGACAAGGAAGATTGTCTATAAGGTGGAAGTTTAACATAAACCCAATCACCAAGATGGAAATGCCTATCAGACCTATGAGTATTGGCCTGTGCCCGCATCCTTTGTTGGGCTCGATGCAAATGAAACTTAGCCAACTCGAGTTTAAACTGTCTGTTTAACATAAAATCCTCTACAACATCAGACTCAAAGTCACCAGGCAAGTACGAAAGATGTAAAGGAGGAGGGTAGCCATATAACAACTCAAAATGAGAAGTTTGAATAACAGAATGTGGGTTAGAGTTGTACAACCATTCAACTAAGGCTAGAAAAGAAACCCAATCAGCAGGAGCATCAGTACAAAAACATCTGAGATAGGTTTCAAGACACCTATTCAGAACCTCAGTTTGTCCATCAGTCTGAGGATGGTAAGCTATAGAAGTCTGCAAAGACACCCCCTGAGCATTTAAAAATGCATTCCAAAAGTTGCTAATGAATATAAGATCCCTATCACTGGTTATAGTTGCAGGAAAGCCTTGCAACTTGAAAATGTTATCTAAGAAGATAGGAACAAGAAATTGCGTACTATAGGGATGTGATAAGGCAATGAAATGACCAGCTTTGGTTAATCTATTAACTATTACCCAAATAACAGTTTTGCCTTTAGATCTAGGAAGTCCTTCAATAAAGTCCATACACATATCTGTCCATAGCAAAGCAGGTATAGGCAAAGGCTGGAGAAGACCAGGAGAAGCTGATGTATCATACTTGTTCCTTTGGCACACATCACACTTGTGCACAAAAATAGCTATATCGGATCGAATACCCTTCCAATAGAAATAGGCCATGACCTTCCTAGTAGTGGCATCAATACCTGAATGCCCACCAGTAGGAGTAGAATGCCATAGTGATAAGATTTTGGTTCGAAGGGAAGCATCATCACCAACAACTAATTTCCCCTTTCTTCTCAATTGTACATTAAGCCAAGTGAAATGCTTACGAGGTTGCACCTGCAAGGATTGAATTAGGACTTGTAATGTAGGATCCGCAGTTCAACTAGCTTTGATCTCATCCCATAAATCAGCTTGGACTGAAGACACCATTATGGACATAAGTTCTGCACCTTGGATCCTAGACAAAGCATCCGCAACCAGGTTTTCCTTACCCTTTTTATACTGAATTTCAAAGTCAAAAGGCAATAATTTAGCCAACCACCTAATCTGAGAATATGTATGTAGCTTTTGCTCTAATAGATACTTCAAGGCTTTGTGGTCAGTTTTAACAATGAAGTGTTGACCAAGTAAGTAGTGGGCCTATTTGGTGACAGCAAATACCAAGGCCAATAATTCCTTCTCATACACAGATAAAGCAACATGGCATGCAGATAAACCCTTGCTAATGAAAGCAATAGGATGGTCTTGTTGCATAAGGACAACACCAATGCCAGTACCACTGGCATCTGTTCCAACAACAAATGGAATAGAGTAATCAGGTAGAGCAAGAACAGGTGCATTAACCAATGTTGATTTCAACTCCAAAAAAGCTTAAAAAACACTATCTTACCATATGAAATTGTCCTTTTTCAGCAACTCAGTGAATGGTCTGCTAATGAATCCATATCCCTGAATAAACTTTCTGTAATTACCTGCCAGACCTAAAAAAAACCCTTAATTGTTTGAGGGTACTAGGAACAGGCCAACTCTGAACAGCCTGGATCTTTCTTTGATCAGTGGAAACCCTTTTATAGGATATAAAATGCCCTAAGTATTCGACCTTTGAAACTCCAAACACACACTTTGATTACTTTGCCAACAACTGATGGTGGATCATAAGGTCAAAAACTGAATTCAAATGGTTAACATGATCCTGTAAAGACCTGCTATAAATCAAAATATCATAAAAAAACACTAATACAAATTTCCTTAAATGTTGTTTGGAAAATGTGATTCATTAAACATTGGAATGTAGAAGGTGCATTAGTTAAGCCAAAAGGAACTCATAGTGACCCAAATGAGTTTTGAAAGCAGTTTTAGGGACATCATCAGCTACCATCCTAATCTGGTGATAACCAAATCTCAGATCAACCTTGGAAAATACTCTTGCTCCTGTCAGCTCATCCAAAAGATCATCAATAATAGGAATAGGAAACTTGTCCTTTATTGTGCATTGATTAAGCTCTCTATAGTCTACACATAATCTCCATGTTCCATTTTTTTTCCCACAACCACCACTGGAGAAGAGAAGGGGTTGTTACTATATTAAATAACACCTTGTTGGAGCATGTCACTGACCAACTTCTCTATAATATCCTTCTTCATAGCTGCGTATCTGTAAGGTCTGATACTGACATGCTTGGCTCCATTTTGTAGAGGAATCTTATGATCAAATGGACCCCTTGGAGGAGGTAAGGTTGTAGGTTCAGAAAATATCTTATGATATTGATTAAGTAAAACAACAATTTCAGGAGCTATGGTTTCCTCCTTCGATAACTGTAGGGCAAAATTCTGTCACACAGAGTCTTCCTCATTCATAACTGGCAACATTTGTAACATGAATAATTCAACCTCATCTCCTGATAACTTGTTCACAGCTTTGGAACTGGCCAACCTACAATCTTCATGCACCCCCTTAAGTATATGTTTCTTCCCTTGGTGATTGAAGGACATAGTAAGTTCTGTAAAATCCATGGTCATTGGACCCAATGTCTTTATCCACAATGCTCCCAGAACAATATCATATCTACCAATAGGGAACACTATTAAGTCCGACTGATAAGTACAGTGGCGGACCTAGGATTTTGTTCAAGTGGGTTCAAGTTACAAAGAACCATGACGAAAGTCGATAATAACAATTATCGTTTTTTTAAATTTTTTATTATATCCTTAAAAAAAAAAATTTAGGTGATATTTCCTAACAAAAATATATTCTATAAAATTTTTATCTACTTACAAAAAAAATTTCCACATATTTTTTATTTAACATGCTACTTATTACTATTATGTATAAAATTAAACTAGAGCAATTTTAAAAAACCATAAATAAATAAATAACTTAAATTTAGTAAAAGAATAAATAAATAAATAACCCACCACTTGAGACTTGAAAATACAAAAAGAACAAAAATTATGTCTTCATTGAGACTCGAACTCGAGTATGAAGGGCAAATTTGAACCCCATACACCAGTGAACCACGCCTTTACTTTGTGTAAAGTGGGTTCATTTTATTTACATATACAATTTCGCAAATAATTTATATACGTATAACGCAAAAATTTTCAACGAAGTGGGTTCAGTTGAACCCACTTGCACCCATGTAGGTCCGCCCCTGGATAAGTAGTACCCTGCAGCATCCACCCAAAGTCGTTAACTACTCCAGTTGTGGTCTCCTTACCATTGATACCAAGACTCAGCTCGTGGGAGTAGGAACAACAGTGCATCCCAACCTTTTCACACAATCTTTATCAATAAAATTGTGTGTACTACCTCTATCAAGTAATATCTGAACTGGTCTCTGACCATTGTATCCCTTCACATGAATAGTTTGAGCACCCTGAATTCCTGCAAGAGCACACAATGAAATCAAAAGAGTAGCATCATCGACTATGGTTTCACCTTCCACATGCGTGTTATCATTAATTGGAGATTCCAGTTCAGGTTCTAGATCTTCTAACTCGATACTGTCCGTCTCTAACACAAATCACTATTTAGGGAGATTACATTTATGACCAATGGTGTACTTCTCATCACAAAAGTAACACAACCCCTGAGCCCTTTTTGCTTGTATTTCAGCTGGGGAGATAGTTCTCCTAGGTTTGCCTCCAGTAGAAGATGATGAAGTCAATCGAGTCCCCTGATTATAATTGGTAGGTTGTGACCGTGCAACAAATGTCTCCTGATGTTGCTTCCTAACAACTCCTCCTTGTAGTCCAGATGATCTTTGAAATCTAGCATTAGCTAGCTGAGTAGCTTCTATTAGTCTAGCCAACCTAAACACCTTAGACAAGGTTTATGGTTCATCCATCACGATAGTCCCTACCAATTCATCCTTCAATCCACCTAAGAAACAAGAAATGGCTTTGGCAGTAGTGAGATTACATTATGTCAAAAGCCGACTAAATGCAAATTGAAATTCCCTTACTGTTCCAGTTTGTCTTAGTTGCTTAAGTTCAAGCATAGGAACAACAAAATCATCCCGAAAAGTTTAAGTTATTACCCTCAAGTACTCATCCCAACCAGGTACATTAGGTGGATCTCTACATCGCAAGTAAGCTTGGTGCCAAGCTAAAGCCTCATCTTCCAAGTTCATTGTTACCAGCCTTAACCTATGATTTACGGGAGTTTCATCTATAGAAAAATACTGATCTATCCGATACAACCACGTTTTCAGATTTTCTCCATTGAAAAGAGGAAAAAGTAAATTATGATTACGATTATTACCGGCATGAAACGGATTAGGGCCCAAAATTCCATGACCAACAGTTGATGGTGGTTCAATTGAACTTGAAGCCGCACCTCTCTCCTTGGCTTGCTGGTGCAGTTGTATCCCATCAACAGAGTCCTTCAATGATTGGATTAATCGCATCACCTCTAATTGTCTACGATCCATGTCCAGCCTTAATTCTTGATGTCGCTCATCCATATCAGAGCGTAGATCCAATTGTTGAGCTGCCAAATCCTCAAATTGCTCCTGGACATTATATTCAGCTGCTTCAGGAACTGTTTCAGTAGTTTTTTGTGGTCCCATAGCTTTAAGAGCAACATGGCTCTGATACCAATTGATACCAAAATGAAGGTATCAAGGGACTGAAATGCAGATAAGAAGAGGAAGGAAGAAGAATTAAGAGAAAGAGGAAGAACAGAGGAGAAATTGAGAGAGAATTAGAGGGAAAATGGAAAGTGTATTGATCTATCACATTCAAATCATACCTTACAAGTATTACCCACTCCTATTAATACTACTTAATTATAATTAAAGGAAAATACAATGAATAGTAAAAATGGACATTGTAACTGATTCTAACTACTTTTCTCGCCAAAATAGTGATCATGCCAACGGTGTGTGACTCTCTAGCTCAGCAATGATGTGGCATCTGCCATGTGACTAAAGTATTACGTGGCTCTTGATCCCAAATTGGTATCATTATGTTCATAAATTCATCACACCAGCAAGTATAGAAAACCTCACTGTAATCACCGGCACTTTTAATTATGTTCATAAATTGTTATCACCGATGGCAGATTCAGGATTTCCATTAACTGCTTTTAGTTATGTTCATAAACTGTTATCACCGGTGGCGGATTCAGGATTTCCATTAAGGGAGTTAAAAAAAGGGTAGTGCCTAAGATTTGATCTTGGAACCTCAAGGTCAGTTTTGAACCCCTCAATCACTAAGTCTACCTCTAATATAATCTTACATTTAGGAGAATCTTACAATTAGGAGGTTCAAAATCAATATATAGACATAAAAATTCTTTAAAATACATTAAATATACAAGGTAATTTTTTACCGAGAGGGGTTTGGGTGAACCCTCTAGGCAACCTCTAGGTCCACCCCTGGTTATCACTATCGGACTGGTAGTGTTGATGTACATACTTGTAATGTCTTAATATTCTTATATAATAATATCAAATTCACGAGGCAAAATATAATCTTAAAGGGTTAAGAAATAAAAATTATGACAACGTTAAATAAATAGTTACAAAGTGGATTATAATAAATATTTATATATAAAAAAAATGTCTTCCTTATATTTGGCGATACGGTTGATAGTTGTGTTATATAATTGTTACACTCAACTGAATTAGATATAATTGTATGAAATATCGTGGTATTTACATCAAACTTTTTTTTAAAAAAATAATAAGAAAATTGAAAAACCTATTTTTATTGATTTAGTGCAGTTTAATATAAAAAGTTGATAAAACGATTTGATTTGATGAGTGAAAAAACTGACTAATCAAACGTATATGCATGCACCAAATGTGAGATTTTTTTAGCTTAGTTGATTGACTATTTATTTTTCACCTTGTAACTACCTTCCTATTTTTTCTTCTTATATATTTTCGATATAATAATTTAAAAAATTAAAATAATATACGTATCAATTATTAAATAGAAAAAATAAATATATAAATGATATAGAAAGAACTGGATAAATAAAATTCATGACTGAAAAAAAAATCTGAAAAATTAGACGGTAAAAAAATGGGAAAATTGTGCATTATAGCAAACTATTAATTCAAAATAAATGTTATAGCTACAGTTTCATTTAATTCTAATTCGTAGCAAACAATATAATCTCGCTCGCCTCTCTCACTTTATACAAACACAAATGTATAAATTGTGTTTGTGTTAAAGCGAGAGAGAGCTATATATACAAATACAAATACATATATTTTCATCTTATACACTTATAATTATACAAATACAGATCTTCCCCTGCCCAGTTCTCTTTTGCCTTTCTCTCTTTCTCGCTTTATACAAATACAAATACAAATTACAATGTATAATTTGTGTTGTATAAAGCGAGCGAGAGAGAGATTTGATACACAAATATTTTAATTCGATTCAATTGTAAACAAATTCAAATTTTATGCAGATATACAAACGCAATCATTGATACATATATATAATAGTTACATATATACAATTATCTAACCGATATATATATACAATCGCTGCGCTTTTATACAAAACGAGATGCCTGCCTGCAATTTATAACTAAGATGATCCATAGCAAACTATGTTTGCTATGGAGCGCAAATAGCAAAATTGTAGCTATAGAACGCTAATATGATTTTTATGTTTGCTAAACCTAAAATTTACTCTAAAAAAAATTAGAAAAAAAATAAGGTGAAAGAAAAGAAATGGAGAAGAGAAGGGTTGAGGAGTAAAGGTAGAGGAAAGATAAATAAGAAACAATGTAGGATGGAAAGGTAGGACTCATATATTATAGTTTAATTCGACAGTAATTCCTCACCTACTAAGTCGTATTTGTGCTTCTCCCACCATAAAATTTTTCATGTAACATATTAGAGTCCATCATCAACTAGAATTCAATTGTTGTAGCCTTTCCTTGTAACAAAAGGATTACTCTTCCTTTTAGAATAGGTATTAGATAAGGAGTCTTATATTTATCATCAACATGTATAACGTCTATAAATAAAAAGCAAAATAGCAGAACAATCTGATCTGCTCTTATTTTCTCAAACTCTTCTTGTTCTTAATCTTATTATGGTATCAGATTTGCCCATCGGTCTTATGGCCACTTCTCAAAATTCTGAAAACCTGTTGTCACTTGCAAAACAACCCAATACTTCCTCCATTATTCAACTACCAAACCTTTCTCTCAAACTTGATAGAAATAATTATTTTCTTTGGAAAGAAAATACTCTTGACATACTCAAAGCCTTCTCTCTTGACTCCTTTGTTCTTGGTTCTAATCCTCCTCCAAAAACTATTACTGTCACCCCAACTTCAATCATTACTGCTACAACATCTTCTACCACCCAAGCACAAACAGAAATCACTTCTAACCCTGCTTATGAGGAATAGCGACGCAGCGATCTTTTTATTCTCGTTTGGCTTCGTCGAATAATTTCTGATCCTTTTCTTGGTCACTTAACTCAAGCCAACTCTTCCAATGTTGCTTGGACCAAAATCGAGCGGATGTTTCAATCACAAACTTGTGCTCGAGTCATGCAATTAAAATCTCAACTTTAAAATCTCTCTAAAGGCAATCTCTCCATCCTAGAGTACTTTGAAAAGAAACGTGCCATTGCCGATTTCTAGCAGAAAGCTTGTACCTTGTACAAGATGATGACTTCATCTCATTCATTCTTAATAAACTTGATTCTTTGTTTGGAATTTTCAAGGCTGCATTTAATATGCGCTCTGGTCCTATTGCTCCTGAAGAACTGTTTGGACTTCTTCTTCAAGAAAAAGAACACTTAGCCGAAGAACTTCGTTCTACCACCATTAATACTCAATTCAGCATTGCTCCTTCTCATGCTCTCTTAACACACAATTCATCCTTTCTTCAATCCGCTCCACCCCTTAACATAAACCAATCATCCATTCTTATCCCTCCTCCCCCACTCTCTAATTGCCTTGCTCATAATTATCATAATAATGCTCAATCTATGGTACCTCAACAATATTCACATTCCTCTCGGTCCAATAATCGTCAGTCCAAGCGACGTATGCAATGTCAAATATATGGTACAAATAATCATGATGCTCGTAATTTCTATAATCACTCCAATGAAAATGATTTTCCACCAACAAGGCAAACACCGTCCCGATCCGTTCCCAAACATGCACATCTTGCTTCTCCTTCGGCTGTTATTGATCCTGCCTGGTACTTTGATTCGGGTGCTACACATCATGTGACCTCAAACATGGCTAATATCTCCTTACAGACTTACACCGGCAATGATGGTTTAGCGGTTGATAATGGTATGAAAATTCCTATTTCGCATACTGGCTCATTAATCCTGTCTACACACACAACCCATTCATCTTAATAATATTCTTCATGTTCCACAAATTTCCAAGAATTTACTTAGTGTTGCTAAATTAACTTGTGATAACAATGTCTATATGGAATTTAATCCTTATGTTTGCTATGTGACGGATTTGCAGAGCAGGAAACTGCTTCGAGGAACACTTGATGATGACCTTTACCGTCTTCTACCTTCATCACCTCATTCTCGGTCTTCCCCACCTTCAGTATTTCTTGGTGAACGCACTTCTCTGGTTGGTTGGCACCGTTGATTGGCTCATCGAAATGAAGCTCTTCTTCGGCGGCTTGTGTCTAACTTTAGGCTATCTATTTCTAGTTCCAATTTTCCTAATGTTTGCGCACCTTGTCAACTAGGCAAGGGTAGACGCTTACCCTTTTCCCATTCTCATGTTTCTACTAGTAGTCCTTTTCAATTGATTTATTTCGATGTTTGGGTACCTTCACCAGTTCCTTCTATTAATGGTTCTTCCTACTTTGTTTCATTCATTGATGATTGCACCAAGTTTATTTGGATATATTTCATGTCACATAAATCACAAGTCTTTCAAATTTTCACTCAATTTAAGTCTTTAATTGAAACATAGTTTGGAACTAAAATAAAATCAGTCCAAACTGATTGGGGAGGTGAGTACCGAAATATATCATCCTTTTTACAAAATCATGGTATTCATCATTGTATCTCTTGTCCTTATAAACCTCAACAAAATGGTGCATCGGAACGTCGAAATCGAATTATAATTGAAAAAGGACTCGCTCTTTTTTCCCATGCTTCTCTTCCATTTCAATTTTGGGAGCATGCTTTTAACACTGCTACATACCTATCCAATATTAACATATCTTTTTCTCTATCTTTCAAATCACCATATCAATTACTTTACAAAAGTTCTCCTGATTATGGTTTTTTTAAGACTTTTGGTTGCCTTTGTTATCCCTTTCTTCTTCGACCCTACAATCATCATAAAGTTGATTTTCGATCTCTTACTTGTGTCTTTATCGGGTATAGTTCTCATCACAAAGGTTACCTCTGTTATCATGTTGCATCTTCTCGAATTTATATTACTGGCCACGTTGTATTTAATGAAAATGTTTCCCTTATTTCTCCATGTTGCCAATCACAAAATCCTCCTCTCCCTCGTCACATTCTAGCTATCCATCTTTCTCTTTACTCGATCAAGCTTCTCAATATCTAGTGCGTTCACATTCTCCTACACACTCTATCGTGCCAAGGTCATCATCAAATATTCCAGTTGCATCATCTATCCCCTCATCTGAGCACACTAATCATACAAACTTGCCCTCTACTGTACCCCCTCTGGCTCCTCCACAAATAGAGCATACACCATCCACTGATCCACCTGAGCATCTACCACAATCTATTGATTCCTCTTACCCGAGCACAACTCCTTCCTATTTTCGCCCCTCAGACATCTCTTGCCATCATATGGTTGTTCGAAGTAAAACCAATTCCCTAAAATCAAAAGCTCTTATATTATCTCGACATTCTCTACCTCCCGATCCCTGTCACATTCCATAACCTACAACCTATTATCAAGCCTCCAAATTTCCTGAATGGCACCATGCTATGCAGACATAATTTTTAGCTCTTATGCAAAATAAGACATGGACATTAGTTCCAAATTTCCTGAATTGCAACATGCTATGCAGATAGAAAGGATTCATTCATCCTCATCGGCCGCATTTTGTATGCAAATTGAGCAAGGCCTTATATGGCCTCAAACAAGCACCACGTGCTTGGTTCACTAAGTTAAAGCATTGACTTCTGCTCTTGTTTATCTGACTCTTCTCTTTTTGTGCAACAAGCTTCTAAGCACACAACATATGTTCTTGTCTATGTGGATAACCTTATGATAACTGGCAGTGATAATGATTTCATCACTACATTTATTCACACTCTTGATAAACAATTCTCCCTCAAAGATCTTGGTTCCTTAAATTATTTTCTTGGTATTGAAGTCTCTCTAACATCAAATGGGATAATTTTATCTCAAGGTAGGTATATTCGTGACTTACTTCATCGAACGAACATGGCTGATGCTAAGCCCATTTCTAGTCTGACTGAACCTGGATCACAACTTATTCTTTCTGGTCATCCTCTGTCTGATGCTCATTTATATCGTAGTGTTGTTGGTGCCCTTCAATATGTTACCATCACTAGGCCAGAAATATCCTACGCAATCAATCGAGTATGCCAATTTATGCAATCACCCACTATTGCTCATTGGTCAGCTGTCAAACGCATACTTTGATATCTAAAAGGATCCATTCACTATGGCCTCTTCTACGACCTATTCTGATTCTAGTCTTGTGGCCTTTTCGGATGCTGGTTGGATATCTGATCTTGATGATAGTCGCTTCCAACATGGTTTTGCACTATTTTATGGAGGTAACTTAATCAGTTGGCCTTCTCGAAAACAAAAGGTTATTGAAGCTGAGTATCGTGCTTTAGCCTTTGCAACTACTGAATTAATTTGGGTACACCAACTTATCAATGAACTACGTGCTTCTCTCACTGCACCTCCCACGGTCCTTTATGATAATCTTAGTGCACAATTTTTATCTTGGAATTATGTCATCCATCAACGGTCAAAGCATATTTGTGTTGATTATCACTTTGTCCGAGAGATGGTTGAAGATCAATCTTTAGTGGTTCACTATGTTTCATCTCAAAATCAAATTGCAGATATCTTTACCAAAGCTGTTGGCACAAGTCGGTTCCTCAATCTTCGATCCAAGCTCATGGTTCGATCCAGAACATGATCTTGCAGGGGGCTATTAGAGTCCATCATCAACTAGAATTCAATTGTTGTAGCCTTTTCTTTTAACAAAAGGATTACTCTTTCCTTTTAGAATAGGTATTAGATAAGGAGTCTTATATTTATCATCAACATGTACAAAGTCTATAAATAAAAAGCAAAACGGCAAAACAATCTGATCTGCTATTATATTCTTAAGCTCTTCTTGTTCTTAATCTTATTATTACACAAGTGGAATTTGGAGTTATCTAAATTTTTATATGATTTTTATATACTTTAAGGTGTTCATTATTGTAATTTGTAGTACTTTTTTATGTAATTTTCAAATAATATATATTACTTTCTTTATCTCAATTTATGTGCCACGGATAGAATTTCAAGAGTCAATCAAATTTTTATATGTCTTTGAAATATTTTAAAATTTTAATTTTCATGATTTATAGTATTTTTCACATAATTTTAAAATATATAAAAGAGTAAGAAAATAAGATAAACAAATTAAAACGAAAAAACCATAGAGAAATGATCAACGAATTCTTTTTTATGTCTTCTAAATATTTTAAGTTGTTAATTATCATAATTTATAGTAATTTTTATATAATTTCTACTATATAAAAGACTAAAAAAATAAGACAAATTAACTAAAAGAGAAAAAAATTACAAAAATGACCAAAATGCCCATAGATCCCAAAGAAAAGCATGTTGACTTGCTCCCTGTTTTGACATCAAACTCCCTCTTACAAGAGAGTATAATACTACTACTACTACAACAACAACAACAACAACATTCCATAGTGAAATCCCACTAAGGGTCATTTGGTTGGGTGTATAAGAATAATGCTAAATAGAGTGTATTTGTAATGCTTGTATTAGTTATGCTTACATTAATTATGCAGAGATTATTTCTTATGCATTGGTTGATTTGTTATATTAAAAATAACATGTATAGCATATTAATAAAAATACTTATTTACAAAGATACCCTTTACAAACATGATGAAAAAGGTATAAAAAAGGTTTTGAGAGGCAATTGGGTCTTTAACCATTCTAATGCATGTATTAAAATCACTTGCATTACTAATACTAGGGGTGTTCGTGGTTCGGTTTGGATCGGTTATTGGTTAAAACCAAAATCAAACCAATCTAGTTGGTTTTTAAATTTTGAAAACCAAACCAAACCAAACAAAAAAAAAATAATCCTCGGTTTGGTTCAGTTTTCTGGTTTTTTCGGTTTGAAAGTAATAACTTTTTTTAGGACATACGTATTTCGATAGACATGCACAGACACCTAGTACATGAACAATCCACATGAAAGCTACTATGGGTTCAATTAAGCATTTAATCAATACTAGAGTTATTATTACACGAATGAAGTGATTCAATTAAGAGAAAGTGTGACTATCGTATGTGAGGTAGGGTAGGTAAAGACTAAAGTAATGGATTTTGATGGACTTGGACTTATGGTTGTAATAGTTGGGCTAAAATTTAAGTGTTGGGCTTGAGAAAATGATAAAGTTAAGGATTTAAGTTAATTAAAATTTAACAAAATATTTATATTTTATTTATGAATACTATATAAATAATTATAAAATTTATATATCTAATTCCTCGGTTCGGTTTGGTTATTTTTACGGTTGTTTTTTGGTAAAACCAAAACCAATCCAAATAGTATCGGTTTTCAAAATTTAAAACCAAACCAAACCAAATATCGGTTTTTTTAATCGGTTTGGTTCGGATTGCGGTTCGGTTTGGTTTATTAACCATAACCATGAACAACCCTAACTAATACCATGAATTTTCATGTATTAGTAATACGCATTTCAATAACCAATAGAGTGTGTAACCAATGCAAGCATTTTTATATATTTTTATTTCTCATCCAGTGTCCGGTATCCACATTGGAGCCCGATTAAGTCCGAATTAGCACAAAAAAATCCCACATTGAGGGATAAAGGTGATCCCTAACAAAGGTGACTCTGTACTCAGAGGGACTCAAACCTGAGACCTCTGGTTAAAGATGAAGGAGTACTTACCACTTTACTACAACCCTTGTTGGTAGTGCAAACATTAGTTATACATAGGTTGTAAAAATGTACCAAATAATGTACTACGAATACACAAAGGTAATGCATGCATTATTTCTTTCAATACAATCTACCAAACGACCCCTAAGTGGAGTGTGGGGAGGGAAGAGTGTACGCAGGCCTTACCACTACCTTATGGAGGTTGAGAGGTTGTTTTAGAAAGACCCTCGATTTAAGTGCATCAAACCCAAGTAAAAGAAGACGAAAACAATAAAGAAACATAGTTGTTAATAAGAAAAACAATGTAAAGTCTACTCGAAACAATAACAACAACAAAATAGTGTGATACTCGAAACACAATAAACAACATATGACAAAAACTACAAGGGATCAACTAGTACTACGACATGCACTAACAAGCCTAAACCTTCGCAAGATAAGACTCTATCCCTACTAACCTTCTATCATAATATGCGACCTCTATCTTTCCTATCTAGAGTCATGTCCTCAGTAATATGAAGTTGCGTCATATCCTGCCTAATCACCTCTCCCAAAACTTTTTCGGTCTACCTCTACCCTTCTGCGTACCCCATATAACCAGCCTCTCGGGCATCAATGCACCTTCTCTTAATATGTCCAAACTATCTTAGTCTTGCTTCCTGATCTTATTTGCCACATAGGCCACTCCCACCTTCACCCGAATAACGCCATTCCTAATCTTGTCGTTCCTAGTATGTCCACACATCCTTCTCAACATCCTCATATCCGCAATATGCATGTTCTAAACATGTGAGTTTTGACTCGTCAACACTTCATACTATACAATACGGACGATCTAACCATCACTCTATAGAACTTACCTTTAAATTTATGTGGTACCTTTTTGTCACCCAAGACTCTAGAGGCAAGCCTTTATTTCATTCATGACGTCCCAATGTGATGTGTGACATCATCGTCAATGTCCCCACTACCCTGGATTATGGATCTAAGATACTAATTTTCTCCTTTTGGAATAGTCTGTGTGGCAAGCCTTACTTTTATGTCCGCTTCGTCCAACGCAACACTGAACCCTTTGGACTTCAGAGTTCGCCTTCAAACCTCCAACCTAACATTAATTTTGTGTCGTGTCTTATCAATCAGTACTATATCGTCCTTAAATAACATACACCATGAAATCTCCTCCTAAATAGACCGCTTCAACTCATCCATCACTAAGGTAAATAGAAAAGGACTAAGAACCGATTCCTAGTGCAACTCTATCTCCATTGGAAAGTGCTCTGAGTCTTCTCCCACTGTTCTACCCGAGTCTTAGCTGTATCATACATATTCTTTGTTGTCCTAATATAAACCACCGAGACATCTTTAGCCCCCAAACATCTCTAGAGGGCATCCATCAAAATTTTGTTATAGGCCTTTTCAAGGTCAATGAACCATATGTAGATCCCTCTTTCTTTCTCTATATTTCTCCACCAGTTTCCGTACAAGATGGATGACTTCAGTAGTCAATCGCCTCAGCATGAATTCAAATGGATTCTTGAAAATGGACAACCTTTTCCTCACCCTTATCTCCACCACTCTCTCTCAAACCTTCATAGTGTGGACGTTTAACAATTTGACGCCCCTATAATTGTTACAATTTTGAATATCACCATTGATCTTGTACAATAGGATCATCATACTCCACCTCTATTCATCGGACATTTTTATTGTCTTAAAAATAACATAAATAATCTAGTCAACCCCTTCATACCTACTTTGTTTGTGTTCTTCCAAAATTCCATCAAAATATTATCTAGTTTAGTCTCTCTTCCCCTGCTCATCCTATTAATAACACTTTTAACCTTATCAACCCTAAAATACCTACAATACCCAAAGTCCCAAAATCTTTTAAAATGTGCTAATTCACCTAACACAATGTCTCCGTCCTCTTTTTCGTTCATGAGTTTGTGAAATTCAAGGAGTGTTATATCAATTAATATTCCTATTTAAGTAGGATTGAAATTCATTGAATGAATTTTTTCATGTTATGATAATTAATATTTTAGATAGAAATAGCAAACAACGCGGAACGAGGCAGTTGTGGAGCAAACCCGCAAAGAGTTCCACCTGCACTATTCCTCCCTGCATGGGAGAATTTGTTGTTTTAATCTGTTCCACCCCGCTTCACATAAACCCGCACCATTTCGCACCGCGTAGCTTGTTTAACAAAAAATATTTTTCATTTTAAATATATATGATACCCAGACAAATGAGGGGTAATATATATGAAACTTTCATAATTATTTTTTGTTTAATATTATAATAATGAATATTTCCATATAAAATTTGTGAAAATTGATATTTCCCCCTACTTCTTCATCTCTGAGCCCAAATCCAGTTGCATTAAGTCATTACATCAATTTCTTGAATATATATAGTATTTTTTATATATAATAATAGGGAATCAATAAACTTATGCCAATTTTCTGTGAAACAGAGTAGGGGTGTCAAAAGAATATGAAAAATTGATCGAACCAATCGAACCTAACCGAACCTAACCGAACTGAACTGATTTATATTATTTTTTCAATAAAATTGTGGACTCTTATTTAAGTGTATAACCGTCCCGAACAATTGGGATGGTCTTTTTAATTTATGAAAAAAACTGAAAAATTCCCGAACCGAACCGAATAACCTTACATGTATGTAAATATATTTTATATATTAATAATATGTTAAATTTAATATATAAATACATTTTATAACATTTTTCAAATATAAATATAACCTAGGTCTTAGGCCTCTGGTGATTAGACGATTTTGGGTCTTTGATCTTTAATTAGCCTTTACTTAATTAGGTTTAAAATTAAAAGATACTGTAATAGATACTCTATCAAACAATACAACAAAACCTATGCAAACACTCCTATTAAATGTTTAAGATCAAACAATACGGCTACAAGGTTTTAAATTCTTGTCTCCTTGGTGAAGAATTAAAGTGTTTCTTCAAGAACATATTTGAGAAAGAAATTTTTTAGTAGTAGTATATTTTGAGGTGATATTTTAAAATAAAAAAGACCAAAAATTAACCGAACCGTGCCGATACCGAAGAGAAACCGATATGATTGGGATGGTTTAAAAAATCTAATTTTAGTTACGTATTATAAAATATTCGAAAAATTGGGATGATGCAATTTTAAAAAAATAACCGACAGAATTGTACCATTGACACCCCTAAAATAGAGAACTAGTTGAGAATAACAATAATAGTATATTATTTAATTTGAGAATTATAAGTCAAAGTTTAATATGAATGGTGTTATGAAACTATATAAAACAAAAGAAGAATAAAGTAGGGAGATGAGAGAAGACTTCTTATTCCTTTAGAAGATATTTAGGGATTCACAGATCTGTTTTACAATGAAGAGAACCCCTCTATTTATAGGGAAAACTTGACTTGGTCCTCGAGTAGGATTCCTAACCATACCCTAAAAGGACTCCACATAGTAGACATTCACTATAACACTACTATGTTTATAACACTCCCCCTTGAATATCTATTTGGTAGATAATGTGTCTCGTTAAAAATCTTACTAAAAAAAACTTTAGAAAAAGAAAAACTCTAGTGAAGGAAAAAAATACACATATCCAATAATACGCATCTAGGCTGCCTCATTAAAACCTTACAAGGAAAACCCTGTGGGACAAAGCCTCGTAAGGAAAAAAGAGTACAACGCATATTAACTCCCCCCAATGAGAACATCAATCCAGAGACTTGAATCTTCGTTTTTCAAGCTTGTGCACCATCTTCTTGAAAGTTGTAGTTGGTAGAGACTTGGTGAATAAATCAACTATAGTATTACTTGAACAAACCTGTTGCATGTTGATATCACCATTTTTGGGAGCTCGTGTGTGTAGAAAAGCTTTGACGAAATATGCTTCCTTCTATCTCCTTTTATGAATCATACCTTTAGGATCAAAGAATTCTGCAAGTTCCTTACTTCAACTTCTTTAAGCAAACAATCTATTGCCCTTTTGAAAATTCTTCAAGAGTTCAACTCAAGTTATTAACTTGCATAACAATACAAAGGAATTTTTTATTGATTTAAATCCATATGAGAATTATAAACAAGTTTTTCAAAAACTTGTATATGCTTCATGCATTTTGAATCTATCGGATATTTTCATATCAACTTTGTCAAGTGACAACATTCAATATTAAGTGTATAATATCTTCTAGTGTCTAGATTGCAAGTCAAATAAGCTTTACGCTTACCAAGATGCATCGTTCCACTTTTCACTTGATAATTATTTCTACGCCAGCATGCTTTAATATACGTAGAATTTATATCCTCATAATCTTTTACAATATTGCGCTATATTGTATCAAAGATATCGTCAATGATATACCATTTTGTATCGATTCACAATACGACATAACCTATTGAGATCTCATGACTTCATTATTTTTAGGTACCTACCCCTTTCATGAGGTTTCATGAAGTGTTATGTCATAGGCTCTTCAAGAGCACATTGCCTCCTTATTATGATCAGTTTTGATCCTTTGCTCCTCCCCCATTTTCAAGGGTTATTTTATTTATAACTGATTGGTCTATCATGCTTCATGCATGTTGCAGACTCTGTCCTTCAGGGACATTCAATAGGAGCTTTTGCAACTCTTGGTTGTTTCTTATCTTATCTCCCCCTTATGTTAGACAAACTAACATATATCTCAATCTATTTAGGAGAATCCATCTTTGTGCATCATAGTATATTCATTAATCATATACCGTACATCAAAATTATTATATGGAAAATATTTGGTCCCTGACCATAAACCAACTAAGAGAAAAATTGATCATAATTTATTGGTCTAATGCATACAATTTTTTTTTGTATGCAATATATTATATTTCAGACCATGAAACTTTGTTCTCATAAGTAACGATTGACTATTTATTTGAGGCATTTAATGTCATATCAGCTTGAATATTTATCAATATTATCTAGATAAATTGTCTTGAATACATATTCTGAAAGTTGCGCTCTTAACTCAATTATCTTGCACAAACAATTTTGCGAATGTCAAACTGTAGGTTGACAACAAACGCATATGTGATTATCTTATAGATACATTTATTTTAGATATCACATGACAAGTGAACGGGCCCATATTCACTTTTTATACTTTTCAGAATTTAGGGATTTAGTCCCAACATTAGTTGATCCAATCAACTTATCATGAGAACAAGCAACATAAAGATTTCTTGAAGAATCTTCCAGTACTTCAATATATGTATATTACTCTTATGCACATCTTTGGTATGGCCAAATCATTCATGCCAATTAATAAAATTATTCGTACTAGTAAACTCCAAGTTTACTATCTCATGTGTCTTTTGCTTTAGTAAATTTCTAATTTACTATTGTATGGGAAAATTTCAATTTTATTACCCCGGGAGTAAATTTCAGATTATTTCTTCTCAATTACTCTACCTCTTCTGGAGGTGAGTCGTAATCCCATCACGATAAAATGCACATCCATATTAGTAAGCTTTATTTTACACTATCACATTCACTTTAGTATTAAGTTTATTCAATCCAAATCGATAGGCATTAATCATTAAATGTTTGGGATGAAAACTCTACATTCTTATCAAGGCGATTGACTTAACCTAATTATCAGAAAATTATACTAGTAATGATATTATTTGTGCCAACAATTTTATAAACGCCAAGTTGCGAGATGACAATAGGCACACATGAGACCATATAGAAGGATATTAGGACCATGAAGTATCTAAACAATCCACTAAGTGGGTGAATAGGTCCACAAATATCCCCATGTATACGTTCCACAAACGTAGGGGACTCAATCTCAACTTTCATTGATGATGGTCTCACAATTAACTTGTCTTTATAACAAGTAGTACAAGAAAATTCACCATTTAAAAGAATCTTTAGGTTCTTTAATGGATGTCCATTTTAATTTTCTATAATTCGTCTCATTATTATAGACCCATGATGTCCCAGAAGATCATGCCAAAGTACGAAAGCATTGAAATTAATAAATTTCTTATTTACTATAGAATGTGCCTCAATTGCACGACCAAGGTCACGACCTTTTTCACGCCTACCATGGTGGTCTTACACCTCATTCACTTCATAGAATGGATCTATATTTTTAGCATTCATCAAAAGTTCTCATTCTTCATGAATGGAACACAATCATGTGAGCATATCAAATTATGATAGCTTTAGTACCTCATTCCATGTTCATGTGCATTATTCAATCACTTGTCTTCTTTCAGACATATTATGCACTGCTATCACATTCACTTTAGGGAATAGAGCGATTTCAATGGAATATGTTTCTTGACTAATTTTCATCAAAAGCACACTGTTTGCTTTAGTAATCAATATATCATCAATATAGTGCATTGGTGTTTAAATCCAATGTCTTACCCATACAAAGGCTTCTCAAGCCATAAATCGAAGGGACTTGAACCCAACATATTATCATTATAATGCACCAAAACTTTTAATTCGATGTCTTATCCTTTTGATGCAATTGGACATAAATCCATCGTTTTATCCTTTTGTGCGATTGGACATTAATCCATCGTCTTATTCTCATTCAATGAGATAATATATCAAAATACACCAAGGTTCACCATTGAACATTTAAAATACTACCACTTTTGATGATTAAAGGCATAAATAATTCAGCCACCATAAGACATAGAAAACATCATCAACAAAAACTTCTACAATAATAAAATAATATTAACTGCTCATGAAAAACAAAAATTCATTAAAATCTACCATGAATATTCAAAAATTCACCCGCTATTTAATTAGTACCGATAGGTATGCTTCTTTCTTTTTTTTCAAAACTTTATTCATAGAGACAGGGGCGGAGCCACCTTAGGCGAAGGGTATTCACCGGAACACCCTTCGCCAGAAAATTATATAGTGTATAAAGGTTAAATGTTAGTTATTATGAGTGCATATTTGATTTTGCACATCCTTAACACATGTGAGAAGAAAATTTGCACACCCATCTCGAAATTCCTAGCTCCGCCACTGCATAGAGATACCAATGACAGTTGAAAAATTTGTTCACTGCCACCATCTCTTTTCGATTTACATGAGATTATCTCACACTGATGCCTGACACTTTAAATATATATCATAGATACATACCAAGTAAGAATTAGATAAACTTCTATGAATAATAGCAAAAGATTCATACTACTTCACCTACAAACATATATGGGGCTCACGGAGACGACTACAGTAGTAGTCTAAACTTAGTTAAAATTTTAGAGACTCGTGCTGATAACGTGTTATGAAACTATATAAAATAAGAAGAAAAATAAAGTAGGGATACGAGAGAAGACTTCTTATTCCTTTAGAAGATATTTAGAAATATTTATTTTACAATGAAAAGTTCACTACAACACTGCTATGTTTATAAAAGGTTTTAAAAATCGAACTAGTTCTAAGGTAAAGAGAACATGTAACTCAGGAAAACATTATTTTTGATCACTGATAAAAAACAATAAATAATTTTCGAGCCTCATCTCACATCAATTTGTTGAAAATATATTTCAACCCGTCCTGTTTTACCCTGCCCTGCATAATTTTAAAAATCTGCCTCCGTTTCAACCCTATAACAGCCGCTCCTATTGTCATCCCTAATTTTCTTTCCACTTAATCCCATACTAATTAATTAGTTAGAATAGATAAAGCATGGTGAGATAATGTAAAACTCCAATTCGCTCCGATCGCCGACGAAGTTTTGCTTAATTTTCGCAATTTTTTCTTTGAGGTTAGATACCTATACGCCGGTTGTCCAGTTCATAATGATTTTATAAATAAATATATTATTGTTAATTTATCCGATTAAGTATGTAAAACGAAGTACTAATTTATGTGAAATTTGATTGAATGAATGTATTAAAATGTTAGCTGGTAAAGTCATGAAGAAAACGTTAGGATGGAGATTGAGAACGACATCTTTAGCTTTTGAGGAGCAATTTGATAAATTGCTAGCAAGTGGATTTACTACTACCTTTTCTGGTGCGACGAGTTTCGGAGCAGACAATACTTCCTCTCTAATCAATTTAATCAATTTGAGGTATATGTGTTTTAGTAATTTTGTTTCTCTATTGATTATGTTGCTTGCGGTAGTGTTTGATGAATTACTGATAACCTAACGGGGTGTTTGACCATGAAAAATGTAGTTTTTGTTTTTGTTTTCAAAGGGAAAAATTATATTTGAAAATTGAATTAAGTTGTGTTTGGCCACGAATACAAATTGGAGTTGTTTTTGTATCTTTGTGAGTAATATGGAGATTTATGGCCAAACACACTGAATTGAAGATTTATTTTGTCCCTGTACCCTGAATTTGTGTCCTTGCCATAATTCTAGATAATCGTTTATTTGAAATTTATCTCGACAACCAGGAGAATAAAGCAATATCACTCAAGTGCAATGTATGGAGTTTGTTTGTGTTGGAATCATAGTGACTGATAGAAGCAATCATATTAAATCATGCCAACTAACAGTCAGCACCATGGCAGAGATTTTTTATTTTTCATGTTTTATGGTTCATGATCAATAAGGAAAGAGCTGATCTTCACAATGAAGTCGTTTTCCAAAATAAATCTTGAGTAATATGTCCATAAGGAAGTAGTTGTTTAGTACAAAATGAGAAGTGGTGTCACTCGTCTTGCAAGGCTGCTTAAGCGTTTTATTTTGGTTATCAAAAAAAAGAAAGTAGCTGTTTAGTGTATTACTGCAGTTTGATCAGAAGATTGGCGACCAAGAACTTTTTTACAGATCTTGGAAAGTTTCGTGCTACTATTATCGTACACCTCTTTCAAATTGAGTCACTTTGGTAATGGTTTCCAACAGTTACTTTAAATCAGGTGTTTTGGAGAAAAGTCAGTGTGCCTTTAAAGCTACTGTGCAAGGTTTTAACGATGAGCTTTTTCTTGATTAGTTTTACTGACATGCAATGACTTTTGACAAATTACTTTTCGTATTCCACCTTTTCTTGATAGTAAAATAACTATTTCCTTGCAGCAAGGATATTGAAGGAGGAGCATCCCAATTGCGAAGACAAATGAGAAGAGATTCTTCATGTAATCCTTTATTTAATCAAGATCATAGGGGGGTTAGAACAAGCATTGGATCTTTTTCTTTGTCAAAGCATTATTATAGAAGCCATGGACATGTAAAAGACATCAAAGACAAGGTATCTACTTTTCGTCAGTCTTTGTGGATCTTGCTGATATTTCATGTACTGTCCTTTACTTTTTCTGATATTTAATATTGGTGACCTAACTTGTGTAAGGATTAAGACATATGTTAACTTCCGAAATGCATCAGCTCTAATTCCTTTATTTTTCTCTTTATAATTTTTGCACCATATAATTAATTGTGCAGTTCTTAGGATCTGTCCCTGAAGTTGTCAAGATAGTAGAAGTTGGCCCAAGAGATGGACTGCAAAATGAGAAGACAATAATACCTACTGAAGTGAAGGTGGAGCTTATTAAATTACTTGTTTCTAGTGGACTAACAGTTGTTGAGGCTACTAGTTTTGTGTCAACAACGTGGGTACCACAGGTATATATTTTGCTTGTCGGGGATTTTATGCTTACGTGTCCTGCATTTGTCATCCTTATACTTGTCCTGCAAAATGTGCTTTTTATTGCTAATTTTTTCTTTTCCAACTGTGTGAAATGAGAAGAATTTTCGTTTCAGTTCTTCTTTTAATGGTTAGTTTTTCATCTTAAAGCATGAGTATGAGATTTTTCTTATGGTCATTAGTTACTCACTAGTTAGCTCTTTTACTAACTACTAAAGGCCCTTAAAGATTGTTACTTTTTTATTTTGTATATTTTGCAAGATCAATTTGACTGTGAAAAACGTTGTTTAATGCCTATTGAGTGCTTTTGTTATTCATTTTGGATTTCTGAGGAGAAAACTACTGGTTTCTCAAAGATCTGGTTCCCTCAGGTAGAGATATACGGAAGAGTTTCCAGTTTCTAGGTTCGAGTGCTTGATTCTATCTAGGTTTTTTGCTTTACAATGATGATGTTACAAAATGGCAAATGCTCAAATGAGTAGTGTATGTCTGGTAGCCGTGTATCAATTCATGCTTTGTGTTTTCATCAAGTTCATACTTCAATGTCATGAAAAGGATGTTCATTCTGCTCGGCATCAGCAGGTCATGCCAACTTCATTAAAGAATTGCACCCACTGAGTGCAATCATAAGTAGTATGACCCCAACAATATGTTCTTTAGTACTGTACTAACTACATGTGAAAAGAATTAAGGAATTAACCATCCTGTCTACTTCTTGTACATTTTCATTTTTACACCACTCAGTTAAGAGAGTTAAGCATCTATGCCTTAGGTTATAATATTTTCCCTTATGCCTTCAAAGTATCTTCGATTTCTCTCCTTCCACACAGTTTACCATGTAGCCGTCGGTGTAATGTTCCACAATATTTTGTCACCTTTTGTAGTCCTCTTCTATTCCAGCAAAGTAGCAGGTCTTTATGAGATTATGGTATGCACTGTTTAACTTCAAACAAATTCAAAAGCATGTACTGTATCTGATTTGGGATTCTATTGTGGATGAAATGAGCGCTTCACGTCTTCATAATCTTCTTCATTATTACGAGCCTATAATCTTCAACTTCTGTCTATATGCAAGCTATAAGAATTATAACCTCTTGTGTTAGTTTATTGAGATTTATGGCAACACTTCTTGGTGACTAATGATGTGACAGGCTTGTTCATGGTTATTTTAATTTATGTGCACGAATGTGCTTCTGCTTAGCCTGTGATGAACTATATTACTGCAGCATATCTCTCAAGTAATATCTATTGAATCAATAGGATTTAAACTACCAAAATGCCGTAGTTATTACTTAGAGTGTTGGTGATATTGCTTATCTGCCAAAACTAAATTGCAGTTAGCTGATGGGAAGGATGTAATTGAAGCAGTTAGGAACCTTAGAGGAGTGCGCTTACCTGTTTTGACACCAAATCTTAAAGTAAGCTGATAGAAATGCAAAGCGTGAGATTCTCCTTTATATGTCTTGTTAAATATGTATAGATTTTCTTGCTCACACTGGAGCCTAGATAATTGGGATCGCTCATAATTTTTTGTTGGCTCTATTCCAGGGTTTTGAAGCAGCTGTTGCAGCTGGAGCCAAGGAAGTGGCAATCTTTGCTGCAGCATCCGAGTCCTTTTCTCAGTCTAACATAAATTGTAGCATTGAAGACAGTCTTTCTCGTTATCGTGATGTTGCTCTTGCAGCCAAAAACCACTCCATCCCTGTTCGTGGGTATGAATTCTAGCAGATCTACATATTCTAGGAAGTCAGGTTATACATTTCCAATTTTACCGGTTAACTATGTAAGGTCTTTAAGGAGAGTTAAATTTAAAACCATGCGTAGTAGAGACTCAAGGCTTGTTTAACTTCATTAGTCTCTTTCAGAATCTTGCTGAACCCATATGGCTTAATAATTTTATTTTTTTTGATAACCGAGAAATCCGTCTGTGACCCGCCCTTTGGACCAATCACAGCCTTCTAAACTCAGTGGATAATGGGCCCGCCCCTCTACCCTTCTCCGCTTAAATACCGGGCTTCGCTTTGCATGGTGTGGGGCATGAACCTGCGACCTAAGCCACAAATCCTCCACCTCCCATATGGCTTAATAATTACTTACAATTCTTTCTGCAGAACAGAATGGTTGCCTTTTTGCATCATATACTAGCTTAAAATCTTTCATACATTGGAGCAAGGTGGTTAAATTTTTCTATAACTTCACATTGCCTAAGAATCTCCCTGTTCATAACCTTTAAGCATAAAGTATTTATTATCGATCACTTCCAGCTTTCTCTTTTGCCATGATACAATTTCCAAAGATGAGGTTTACAATTGTTCTAGATCTGAAGGCAACTTAGTGTTTTCCAGTGGAGTGCTAACTATTGACCATGTTATATCGTGGACAGTTATCTCCTATTCTCTTCCTTCCAGGAATTGATGTGGAACTGAAAATTTTGGTAAAAAGAATATAAATATTGAACTTCATGAGTGGTTGTGTATTATATTCTGTCTAATGATAACTTTCTTTTGGATTGACTACAAAATGTTCGATTAGCATGTATTGCAATTTTCCTGTGTAATCCAAGTACCAGCTTATTGACTATGGCCCTAGTTACAAAGTATTCAGAGTATATTCATGTCTAGGGATGTCTATGTTCACAGAAGAATCCAGGTGAACTGGCTTTCAAAGGATAGGGGCTGCATATTAGCTCACCAGTTGCTCTGCTAATCTCTTTGATTATATATGAGCTTTTCATCTTTCTGTCATTCTAATGACTGCTATAGTTGATTGTTACAGAAGTACATTCCTGTTAAATGTTTGTATTTAATGATGTGAAATCCCTCATATTTGAAGCAGCTAGAAGTATTAAAATTTACTGAATGGAGGTTCCTTCGTAGACATCTGTAAACATTGGAAGGACAAAGGATTGAGAAAATACTTTTTTGGAAATGATGATTCAACGTTTAACATTTGTGACAAAATTTGTGATTTTTGCTTTTCCTGATTATTTAAGCGCTATCTATGTCTATGAGCTAGAATTATTCCTTCCTTAGTGGCTAGACTTCGACATGCAAAAGGTTTTGGTTTCTGGTATTAGATATATCTTCAAATCAAGCTAGCTCTGTCATTTCAAGTACCAAAACAAGCACAAGTAGTAAGTCTGTTAGAGTAACTGGTAGTAATGCTTAGGAATTTATTCTTTTGTTCTAGAACATTTATCTGGAGAAGTGAGGTTGCAGCTCTTGAAATGAAAAGTAGCTATCATTATTTTCTATCAGGTATATATCATGTGTTGTTGGCTGTCCCATAGAAGGAGCAGTGTCTCCATCAAAAGTTGCATATGTGGCTAAAGAACTTGTAGATATGGGTTGCTTTGAAATTTCTCTTGGTGATACAATTGGAGTTGGTACTCCAGGTAATCCTAAATCTTCTCTGGTTTCACCCTTCCCCATTTTGTACCTTTGGTCTGCTAGAAGAATCTGTATCTTTTTGCTCCTTCGGTAAAATATTAGCATGTGCCCGCAAATTACATTTCTTGGCATTAGTTCTGGTTCTTAATTTAAGAAGAATTCTGTAGTTCACTCCTTTGAGTGACAAGCTTTTGCTGTATTACTTTCAAGCTACAGGCTACTGAGTCAACATAGACTGTTATTAGTTAATCAGTAACAATTTAGCTTGGTTTGTAGAATTGCTGGATTTTAGATTCAATTTCCAATGATGGACTGTGGTGACTGCTTACAATGTATTAAGTTAGGTTTCAATGTGGTTTTCTTCTGGATTTAAGAGATGAAAAATAAAATAAAGAAGTCTCTCAGGATAGTGTCAAGTAGGTTTTTAGTGCGATGTTTTTTAGAGGAAAATAATTATCATAAAAAACAGAGAAAGAAAGTAGTGTATATAATCCTTTAAATAATTGAGATATGTAGTTGTCAAAGTGTTAACTGTTAAATGATTGTATGGTCATGATAACATTGATAAAGGCATGATAGGAAAGACAATAATGTTCACCTTCTCTTTTTTCATTGTTATATTAGAAGACATAGGATATAACCCCAGTGACTCAACTGTACACATAATTGCCCTGCGGATGAATTTTCAGGATTGTATGGTCATGAGAACCTTGATAAAGGCATGATAGGAAAGACAATGATATTACCTTCTCTTTTTTCATTGTTATATTAGAAGACATAGGATATAACCTCAATGACACAACTGTATACATGTTTGCCCTGCTGATTAACTTCCAGGTGCATGTCTTCTACACTCCCTTAACTATATAGTTTTGAGCTCGATAGCTTAATAAGGAGATACGTGACTGTGAAGTTTACTCAGAATCAGTCTAGTGAAAGAATTGGCCATCTGTGAAATATGAATCTGTTATTCAACTTTGTTGTCTATGCAAATTACTAAAAAAGTGCAATTGATGTTCATCAATTGGTTTTCCTTTAAAATTAAAGAAAGACAGCTACTATATGTCAATTGTTTTTCTTGAGTTTTATCTGAAATGGATTTGTTGCATCTTCCCATATTTTCTGTCTCTGCTCTCCATTTGTTAGGTACTGTTGTTCCAATGCTTGATGCTGTAACTCAAGTTGTCCCTGTAGAGAGGCTTGCTGTTCATTTTCATGACACTTATGGACAAGCTCTTTCTAACATTCTTGTGTCTTTGCAAGTGAGATCTCCTTTCTCTACTTGTAGTGAGAAGTTTTTTCACATGTTGGCATATTTTATCACATTATGAGAAATTTGTTCGTTGTATAGTTGGTGTTGCGTCCATCCAAATCTAGAAGGTGTAGCATGTCATATTTTTTCGTGTGCAAGTTGGCATGCAAAAAAAAAAAATTAAAAAGAGGAAAACCGAAAATAGCGGAGGTATCTACTTTGAGTACATTAAGAAAATTCAGGTAAGCTAGCAATCGATTGTAACATAAAGGTCCGTCTATGCCAAGTGAATGGCATCAAAGTAAGGCCAGAGGGCATTAAGTGTAAGGCCGCAAACAACATGGACTAACTAGTAGCTGAGTGTGATTCTCGCATGATGGCCTCCTTCCCAAGAAAGGCAAATACAAAATTAATTGGATCTATTTGTCTTTAAACTTCCAGCCTATTGTTCACTTCACCACTCGCCTTGTTAAAACACTATATCGTTTGTGAATAACATACACCACGGCACCTCTCCTTGAATATGTCGTGTCAATTCGTCCATAATTAAGGCAAATAGGAACGGGTTTATCCAGGGCTGTTCAAAACTGAACCGAAACTAATCATCCGAATCGAAAAAAAAAGTTATTGGTTTATGGTAGTAGATTATTTATTTAGCGGTTTCGATAATGGTTTTGATTTTTTTTATTATCGTGTTATTAGTTCCTAATGGTTTGAGGTTTTTTCTTAACAAGTTAACTTATAACCCGATAATAAATTAAATAATTATATTTATACCATTTGGTACATAAAGTCCTAGACTTAGAGTTTAGTTTCATACTTTTATTTATGTCAGTCTCAAACTTTCGGTTATTTTACAATGTGATAGTGTTTGTTTTTGAGCAAGATGCAATCTGTCAACTCATGTGCATGGTTTATTTGGTTTGTCACCTTATATCTAAGTGATTTTCAATGATTTTTTCTTGTGTCAAATCTTAACGATTAAACAGATAATCGAACCGATAACAATCAATAACCAATAAGCTAATATGTTAATGACTCCATAACGGTTTAGCATGTCTACAAATCGATAACCGATGAGTCGAACTATACTGGGGGGCAAGACATGACCGCGAGATTTAATTCAAGACCAGGAAAACAAGTTATATCGAAGGCCAATGCCAAGCAAAGCCCTCGACTACAAGAGAAGAAATTGGGTTCAACTAATCCCTTAACCCAAGATGAGGTGGAGCCTTAACCTAACACAAAAGGGGCCCTGTAGGATAGTGGGCTTAGTTAGCCCAACAAATAAACTTCAAAACCTAATCGAACCGACCAATATGCAGCCCCAGACTTATCCCTGGTTCAACCCCATCATGTGTGGAAAGTGTTCCAAGTCACCTCCTACTGTTCTAATCCGGGTCTTGGCTCTATTGTGCATGTCCTTAATTTCCCTAATGTAAGCCAGATCAAAACCAATAAGCTAATATTTTAATGACTCCATAACGGTTTAGCATGTCTACAAATCGATAACCGATGAGTCGAACTATACTGGGGGGCAAGACATGACCGCGAGATTTAATTCAAGACCAGGAAAACAAGTTATATCGAAGGCCAATGCCAAGCAAAGCCCTCGACAACAAGAGAAGAAATTGGGTTCAACTAATCCCTTAACCCAAGATGAGGTGGAGCCTTAACCTAACACAAAAGGGGCCCTGTAGGATAGTGGGCTTAGTTAGCCCAACAAATAAACTTCAAAACCTAATCGAACCGACCAATATGCAGCCCCAGACTTATCCCTGGTTCAACCCCATCATGTGTGGAAAGTGTTCCAAGTCACCTCCTACTGTTCTAATCCGGGTCTTGGCTCTATTGTGCATTTCCTTAATTTCCCTAATGTAAGCCAGATCAAAACCAATAAGCTAATATTTTAATGAATCCATAACGGTTTAGCATGTCTACAAATCGATAACCGATGAGTCGAACTATACTGGGGGGCAAGACATGACCGCGAGATTTAATTCAAGACCAGGAAAACAAGTTATATCGAAGGCCAATGCCAAGCAAAGCCCTCGACAACAAGAGAAGAAATTGGGTTCAACTAATCCCTTAACCCAAGATGAGGTGGAGCCTTAACCTAACACAAAAGGGGCCCTGTAGGATAGTGGGCTTAGTTAGCCCAACAAATAAACTTCAAAACCGAATCGAACCGACCAATATGCAGCCCCAGACTTATCCCTAGTTCAACCCCATCATGTGTGGAAAGTGTTCCAAGTCACCTCCTACTGTCTAATCCGGGTCTTGGCTCTATTGTGCATGTCCTTAATTTCCCTAATGTAAGCCAGAGGTACACCTCTAACCTCCAAACATCTCCAGATAACCCCCCATAGGGACTTTATCGTACATTATTTCTAGGTTGATGAACATCATGTGTAAGTCCCTCTTCCTCTCCCTATACTGCTCCAACAATCTCCTTACAAGATGGAGGCTTCTGTAGTTGATTGTCTCGGCATGAATGCGATTGGTTTACTGATATAGACACACCCCTCCTTATCCTTATTTCAATCACCCTCTCCCAAACTTTCATAGTATGACTTAGTAGTTTGATACCCTTATAGTTGTTCCAATAATGAATATCACCCTTGTTCTTGTGCAACAACACCATTGCCCTCCACCTCCATTCTTCTACCATTTTCGCCATCCTAAAAATGACATTAAACAACCCGGTCTACCACTCCATACCTGGTCTAGCCCAGCGGTTTTCCCTCCTCATCTTATGAATAGCCCCTTAACCTTCGCAACCTTTATGCACCTGCAATACCCAAAATCTCTACGACTTTCGGAATGCTTTAACTCTCCCAACACGATACCCTATCCCCTTCTTCATTCAAGAGCATAGGGAAATACGTCTAATGTGTGCTTCTTCTACCAATACTTTGCCTTTCTCTTCCTAGATGCACTTCACTTGGTCCAGGTCACGGACCCTTCGCTCTCTCCTGGCGAGCCCATGCAACTTCCTGTCCCTGCCTTTACCCTCGACTCTTCATACAAGTGCTCAAAAGTTGTCTTTTTATACCTCTTGCTATTCCTCCTCTTAACCTCCTCGTCTAAGCTTTCCACTAACGCCATGTAAGCAGTTTTCTTGGCTTCCACTTTTACTTGGACCTCTCCATTCCACCACCAATCCTCTTTATTTCCACCTAAATTACTCCTCTAGACCCCGAACACCTCTCTAGTTACTTCTCTTGTGCAGTCAACTGTCCTAGCTCACATACTATCTATATCCCTGCTACTCTCCCAAGCCCCCCTAGCCACCAACTTCTGTAATCTCCTGAGATTTGGCCTCAGTCAGGCCTCCCCATCCCCTTCTAATTATTGGTTGGTCATATGCAGGAATGCAGCCCTCTTCTTCTTCTTCCTCGTGACATCTAAATCTATAACCACGAGCTTATGTTGGGTTGTATTATTCTCGCTCGAGATAGCCTCTCAGTCCTTGCATAAACCTTTATCACACTTCCTAAGGAGTAGGCAGTCTATCTGAGTCTTAGCCACCACACTCTGTATGGAGTGTAAAACAACATTATTTTGGCCCTTAAAAGCTTTCCTTAATGTTTGAGATGATCTTGGGTGAAAATCCTTGTTGGAGTGGTGTGTAAGCTCTGGAAAATGAAGAAAATAAATTGAATCACGATTTTGGGCTTTGCATGGGTTGAAAAAGTTGTGGGGATATGCGTGCAAGCATGCACCATGCAGATAGGATTTCCTGCTTGCAGAAAAAGCCTTCTTTATCGTGTGCAAGGGTGCACTGGGTTGAAAATGATTATTATTTATGTAGGAATGTACCCAAAAGTAAATAAAACATTGCAGAGTTTTACAAAATAAAACCTTGATCTGATTAGGGTCCTTGGATGTGCATCTTGTTATTGTATACAGATCATTCGGCAAATCACTTAATTGATGGAAATGGCATGAACTTATTATGTATTTTTTAGCACTTTGAACCTAAATGCAAAAATAATGCTTTCAGTACCAATATTCTAATCTTTACAGATGGGGATCAGCATAGTGGATTCATCTGTATCAGGACTTGGAGGTTGCCCATATGCCAAAGGTGCCTCGGGTAATGTGGCTACGGAGGATGTCATTTACATGCTCAATGGATTAGGAGTGAAGACAAATGTGGATCTGAGAAAGCTTCTATTGGCTGGAGATTTCATCTGCAAACATTTGGGTCGCCCTTCTGGCTCTAAGGCTGCCATTGCCTTGAACAGAACAACAGCTACTGCCTCAAAGCTTTAAGGGACATCTGATGCCTTTGAAATTGTGCACTGCGTCCACTCTGAGGTGAAAATCACTTCAGACCAACTTCAACTGTTCCTTTACTGTCACTCCTACCGTACCGTCATTAAACAAATCCGTGTCAATGTGTCCCCTAGTCAGTCGCATAGCAACATAGGCTGAAGGGTAGTCGGTTGAAACCTCTTTGTTTGAATATTACTCCGTGTATATAGAAAATAATACAGCATGTGTTGGTTAAAAGTTACTTCTTTTAAAAAGTTACTTATTTTGTAAGAACTACAGAACTGCATGGGTTGGTCTTTTGTAGGCTGATGGTGGGAAGGAAAAGTTCTCTATTGTTGACATGTATAATGCAACTCACTAGCTGTAACAAGTTCATTTGTGCTGATACTTAGTGTCAATTAATCGAAAGGTCAATTGCTAGTGTGAGTCTGACTCTCTGTAATCTGTATGATATTTTTGTCATTGACAGTAGCAGCTCAAATATTCTCTGTTAGTGCCAGAGTTCTCTTGCCTTAGTGCAACTAGATTTAAACTACATATTTTCAATGTCTTCATAATCATCTGAAATATACTGTTAGGTAGCGGAGCCAGAGAAAGCAAAAAGAAAATGAATGGTGATAGTTTTAGACTATTATGATGTTCTGAATGTTTAAGAACATTTACAACTGCAGGTATTTATTGACTTCACACGGTTTTACTGAGGGTACGTAAGTTGGGTGGGAATTCTGGCTGTATATGTGATATATTTTGCTTGTCTTGTCCCATAAAAAATGATGTGCAGTTCTTTATTTGGAAATTATTTAAATTTTGTCATTTCCATAGAATTTTGATGTCATGATTTGCTAGTGAGAATAGTTTTTTTAGTCTTTTAAAAAATAAAATAAAATGTGTATTTTTTTTATAAGAAATTTTCATTTTTATACCTAAAATATCTGAAAATGTCATTTTCTTCTATTCAAATTATAAGAGGATAGGAAATTAGGGGTGTGCGGAAAACGATTTAACTAATAAATCGAACCGAAAAAACACTCTTGATTTATTGGTATTGGTTTAACGGTTTTTAAACGATTTTGTAAAAAAAAATTATTAGGTTATCGGTTTGATTTTCGATGTTATGATTTTGGTTAATAATTAAACCGATAATTCAATACGATTATATTAAAATTACTATTTTACACATTATTATGTAATAATGACCTTAACATTTTACTAGTTTTATTTTCTAAATTTTAGTATTACTTTCGATAATAGACAATACAAACCGGTCTTTCTCCCTCTCTATTGCGACACCTTCTCTTTTCTCTACGTACACTAGTATTATCTTCTCACTTTTAGATTTAATTGTGATAGAGACAAACAATTAATGTTGTTTCCTCAATTTATTGCACGATTCTTTAGAAGAAATTCGAACAATTATGTCTTAAACAAAAGTGATTAATGTAGAAATTTGTGTTGGACTTCTATTCTTGCTACTATTTCTATTTTCATTTCTATTGTTATATATGGTCATATGGGCATTTTCTTATCGGTTAAATCGAAAATCAAATTGTTAAGAATCAAAAATTGATAAATAAATATCTTATTGATATAGTTATCGATATAGCGTATTTACAAATTGAAAGCTGACAAATTGAACTATTAATGCATAAAGTTAAATCAAACCGATAGATATACACTTTTACAAAAAATGTAACTTGTTTTAATTTATTTATTTTTGCTAGGATACACTTCAGCAATCTTTCTTGAATCTTCTCCCTAGTAAAATGACAGTCTATGTCTATATGTTTAGTCCTTTCATGAAAGACAGGATTAGCAGTTCTTGAATCTTCTCCCTAGTAAAATGACAGTCTATGTCTATATGTTTAGTCCTTTCATGAAAGACCAGATTAACAGCTATTTGTAGAGTTGATTTGCTGTCAGAAAATAGTGAAACAAGAACTTTAACATCTACACCAAACTCCTTAAACAACCATATTTATCATTTATTTATTACAAAGAGACAAAAAATGAAGAATCATGTTTTATTATTGGTAGTAAGGACAATCTTGATACTGCATGTAGGACCATTTGAACATGGAGATCTTTTTATTTTTAAAAAATAAAAGCAAAATTAAAACTTCGTTCATTATATAGTGAAATAATTTTTGAGTTAATTTCTAAAATTGAGTTTTTCAAATTTAAAAAACTGAAGAAGTGATTTGTTTTTTTTTTCAAGCATAACTTTAACTTTGTTTTAAAGTGATAGGTATGTCCAAAAACATAACTAACTTTTAAATATTATTTTTAAATTTTTACTTCAAAAATTCTTATTTCTCAACATCAACTGAAGTGTATGTACAGAGTTTCTTTTTGTAATACTTCGAATGTTTAGTATTGTTCTTCGTCCTTTGTTAAAGATTTATAAGTTCAAATTTGATAGTTTTATTATAACATCTTAAGCATTTGAGGACATTCGATTAAATTTAAAAAATGACAAAAATATATTTTTAGTTTTTTTCTAAAATACTTTAAATATTTATAAAAATAATCTTTAATTACGATATATTTGGCGTATGTTTTATTTTATAAGAATTTACAATCTATTAATATTTTAACAGAAATAATAAATCTATTTATGTCAAAAAAAATTATCCTTATATAAGGTAGCCTTTACTTAAATTATCTTTTATTAATTATTTTGTGGAAAAATCATCTTTACGATTTATTCGATCACCAAAATTTTTTTTTATCTACATCAAGTTATTTAAGTCTGAATCGAAGGTATATATGTGAAGACAATTTCTTTTCTTTTGGGGCATGATTTCTTGAGTTTGAAGGTTTCAAATCTAGTGTGTTATTGATGAGTCGGTTATAGATGTCTAAATTGTTGTTAGTGCTATTCTTGTTTAAAATTTGTATTCAATGATGTCGGTTCCGTGTCAAGTTGGAGAGTGAAAGGTTATTGTATATATTATCGTAATTATTAAATTCCTGTGATGGTCGAATTGTTTGTGGTATTATGACTGTAGGTTACTTGTGGGGGTATTTTGCATACATACGTACTTTACTTGTGGTGTTGCTATTTCTCATGTTCATGCCTTTCTTGTTTTATAAATATTATGATGGTCTTATCACATAACGTTTTGCATATATATATATATATAGAAGTCATGGTGTCTTCTTAGCATGTGCAGTGATTTGTATACATTTAGGTAATCCGATGGCCTCGATAATCCGTATAATGATTTATGTAGAATTGTTATTAGAGGCGTATCCAGGATCTCAAGAATATGGGGGCACCATTATCTTCAAAATAGACATTTAATTCAATTATATAAAATTTACGGTGACAACAAGTTGACGAGCAAGGAGCAACCTTTATATAGTAATATATTAGCAAAAAAACATCACTCACTTATAATTGTCCTCGACGAGTTTTCATATATTGAAAACGGTCAATAATAGCATCATTACTTACATTTTTAAATATACTATGCTCCATATAGCAAACTAAACAACCATTTAAAAGATCTTCATCCATCCTATTACGCAAATCATTCTTTATGTACTTCATTGATGAGAATGTTCTTTCCACGCTTGCGGTAGCAACAGGAATAATCAAAGTTAGCTTCACAAGTAGATACACAAGTGACCAAGTTTGATCTAGTTTTGTCTCTATCATCACTCTTGCAAGATCCTTGATTCCCTTCAAGTTGAGAAACTTGCTATCACACTTTTGAGCATAGACAATAAAATCATCGAGTTGAAAATCGAGTTCTCGAAGCTCTTTATCACCAAACTCAATTGGATAGAACTCAGCTAGTTTCATTATCCTATCCTTTTGAAAATTAGCAAATAAATCAATCGGACTCAAACTAGCCATACCGAGGTGTAACTCACTAGTCACCATATCAAAACGATTATTAAGTTCTTGAAGTGCCAAATCAATGACGGCATAAAATACTTCCACACGAAAGTGATGCAAATATGAAATATTAGACCTCTTACGCTTCAACTTTCCATTAGAATAGTCTTCATCCATTTTGGGAATTGAAATACCATGTTTACCACAAAATAAACTAACCTCATTCAACATAGAGTCCCATTCATCCTCTCTCATCATTTGCAATCTTTTCTTTGAAAGGTCAAGCAATCCCATAGCATTAACGATATCTTGATCTTTCTTCTGTAAAACTTTATTCAACTCATTTGTCAATAGCAACACCTTAAACACCAAGTGCAACATAAAGACAAATTCAAATTCATGAATCTTGCTCAAAAGATTTTCTGTTGCAAATCTATCAAGATGATATGGACAATCACGCTTCATATCCTTAAGCACATTAACAATTGAAGAAAAAAGAATCATGAAATTGTCCAAGGTTTTAAAATGAGACCCCCAACGAGTATCACCCGGTCGTTAGAGGACACGTTCTTGATTCAAACCTTGCCCCATATGAACTTCTCCAAATTTAAGCAACTCTTCCAACTTATCCGCTTGATGTTGTCGAAGTGAATCTCTGCGTTTAAATGAAGCTGCAATAGTATTCAAAATATTAGTGAGAACATAAAAAAAATTGTCCACATCCGAATTCTTTTTGGAAACACCTACAAGTGCCAATTGCAATTGGTGAGCAAAACAGTGAATAGAATATGCGGATGAAGTATCTTGTAAAATCAAAGACTTGAGACCATTTATTTCCCCTTGCATATTACTAGCCCCATCATAACCATGACCACGTATCTTGGATGTACATAACGAGTGATCCAAAAGAAGAGAATAAATTACTTTTTTTAATGATTGAGAAGATGTATCATTTACGTAGACAATACCCAAGAACCGCTCTATCACCATTCCACTTTTGTTGACATATCTCAAAATTAGAGCCATTTGCTCCTTATGAGAGACATCCTTTGATTCATCAACTAATATTCCAAAATAATCACCGTCCAAGTCTTAATGATAGCCTTAGTTGTTTCTTTAGCACAAGCCTCCACAATATCTTTTTGAATTGTCGGACAAATCATCATATCATTTCGTGGAGTATTACCTAATATTACTCTTCCCACATCAAAATTTCTATCCCCATACCATGTCAAAAGTTCAAGAAAAGCACCTTTATATTCGGAAGCTTCACTTTCATCATGTCCACGAAATGGAAATCCCGATGTCAAGAGAAATCTTGCCACGTCAATTGACGCATTTAGGCACATCCGATAATCACTTCTTGCCTTTTCACTTTGCTTGTCAAAAGAAGATTGGATCGATTGACGTTGGTTTATCAAATCTTGCATCCTATTGAAACATTTATGATGGATACTATTTACCTTACCAACATGTTTTTTGAATCTTTCTAAAGCTTTATTCCAACACCTAAAACCATCTCTTGTAAATGAATCTCCAGCATTTCCACGGCTTTCAAGTTCATTCTTGAACAAATAACAACACAAACAAAATGCTGCTTAAACCAAGCTGGTCGAAATTGACGCATTTTATCTCCAATCTTGTTTTAGGGAAAATATAATCAATAGGTTGGCATGGCTTTTTTTGAATGTAATACCTCCTTACCACGTCTCGAATATTAGGACCATAAGCCGAAATAGGTATTCGGTCTTTAGGATCTGCTTCAAGAGATTTCAAATCAAGCATATTATCCACATTTGAAAGTGGAAAAGAATTTGTATTTCTTTGAACTTCCGGAGCAATTTGTGAACTCACAAATGGTCGACTAGAGCTAGAACTTGGTTGACCATCTTTTGGCTTTGGTAACTTGATGAGAAATTTATCCATATGATGATTTGAATGTAAGAAATATTTTACCTACAAAATTAAATATTCACACTTCTATTAAATCTTATCAAAATAAAATATTTTAAAATTTTTTTAGCACAAGTAACAAGTTTACTAATAAAAGAATCACAATTATTAGATAACTATTTAGAAATCAAGAAGTTCTTATAAATTTAAAATATTCAAGCAATCAAATAATGTCACCACTTTATAAATCAAGAAAAACATATAAAACAAATGAAGTACATTAATAAATAAAAATTGGATATTGTTTTAGATAGCATACCTTGTTACTTGTTCTCAAATCTCACTTCTATTTCACTATGAACAACAAAGTGGAGAGGAACCAAAACAAGAACAATATGATATCTTTCACTCTTTTTCTCATTTTAGTTTAGGGCTTTGAAAAGTCAAAAGAAAAAGTAAAAAAAGAAAAGAAAAAACGTATGTAAGAATGAAAGGAGAAAAAGATAGTAAAAAGTACTTTTCTTTATTGACACTTCTAGCTTAGAATATTTAAATTTCTATTTATTTATTAATTAAAAAAATTGTTAGTAGTGGCACTTATTAGTATTTTAATTTAAAATATTAATGTGGATAAAGGAATTTAAACCACAAAACTACATGTCATGCACCCCCTATTTGTACATATTTACCAATAAACTAAAGTACTCTCTTTTACATTGGGTTCACTTATACAAATTTAAGAAGTCAACTAAAAAAAATAGCAATACTATATAGGGGTTAGGAAGGGGAGGATAGATACATGTGAACCCACTCCCCTCCATGTGCATACGCCTCTGATTGTTATGAACTAATGAGCTAGTTGAGATTATTGTTATGCCACAATTTTTTTTTATTGTTTATCCATATACATACGCATAGTGTATATTTATTACATTTTCCTCTTGACTATGGAGAAGGATGTTCGCCTGGACCACATGCCTTTGAGGCTAGAGATACGAGTGTTAACCAACACCACATTCATTTCATGCCTTTAGACTACACCGATAGTAGATTTGTATTGTTTCTTAAATTCATCATTGAGATGCCTTCTAACAAAAGTTGCTATACCATCACCGCCATCATCCACCATTACGAACTTGAAGCTTGGATAATCTACAATTTGTTGGTTTGGTAGAGCCATATTGAAAAAGAAAACGCAACAAATTAACTTCAATAGAGAGAGTTACAATTTTTTGTGTTATCAAGGGAAGAAAATTGATTCGCCAAGGTAGGGTTTACATATCGGCCAAATAGCTTAACTTGAAGTTACTTTGGACTTTTTCGCTTAAATTTTTTGCTAGTATTTTTTTTATTAAGTCCTTACAGGATAGAATGAAACATTATTAATGGATAATGACAATTGAAATTGTAGAAGTTTAGAAAAAGTCAACAAATGGACTAAATCACAAGACATTTACCGTCTTTCAGACAGAGAAAAGTGAGGAGAAGGAGAAGAAAAGGAATTTTGTCGACTTTTTATGAAGAAGAAGAATTCTCTTTAGTATATGAAATGCGGCAAAATTTTCAAAAATTTATAGTCAAACCAGATAGGAACTAAGAGGTGCGAACATGCACGTTCGTAAATGGCAATGTCTTTTCAATTCAGAAAAAAATCATGAGTTTTAAATAAATTTTTTTAGAAAAAATAATTTCGCGAATTTCACATAAATTAATATTAGAAAAGGAAATTAAATATAAAAAAATAATAAATAAATTTTGTCCAAAAAAATTATGAATCAATCATTTGACTAAATTCAAATCTGAGTAACGATGACAGAGCGATGAAAGACTCTATTATCAACTCTTTAAGAACTAGAAGAAATGCTTTTTTTCTTTATAAAGAAGCGCATAAGTTCTCCTTTTCCTCGCTAATGAAGGAGAAATGAACTTTGTTGAAATTATATTTTTCACCATTTTTCATTTCACATTACATCTTATCTTTAAAGCTTATTCTTTAAAGAGTGAACCCAACAATAATTTTGTTGCTTTTACTATTCAAGCCTAACTTGAAGGCACAAAGTTCTACATGTGATCATGCTAGCCTAACGTACAAGGACCTACATTATCTTTTCAACCTTTATCTTTGAATATTGATCAGGTTTTAAGTTTTCTAAAATTTGACAAAGTCTCTTTTTTATCTAAAGTAATCACTAAGAACAATATAATTTTTCCTTTATCACAATAATCAACACTCCTTGAACTTCAACAAAAATCACGCAATGCAATTGTTCACCTAATTCATCAACACGATAGTCAAGCCTATCCTTATATATAAATCATTTTACTGCTCCTTTATAGCTAAAATTATTCAAGAATTTTTCGTTTTTCGAACTCCTACTATCAAGTATCAACACCCAAACATATTTCTATAAGGAGAACATATTATCCTCCTTAGCAAATATACCCACACCTTAAGGATTTGTCCGGTTGAAAACAAATTATTCTGAAATTAATTATCTCAAAATTAATTACTTTTTTTATTTCAAAAAGTTTCCTTTTTAGTCTATTTCAAAAAGAACTTTTCACATGATATGTTTAATGTCATAATATTAAAGAATATTTTGATACATTTAACATAAGATTAATTTAGGACTATAAAATTATTATTTTTATTTTCTTAAACTTCATACCTAATCCATTCTTTTTAAAGCGGAAAAAATATTTGAGGAGACATTTTTACTATATTTTGCTTCTCATAATTATTGGACAATTATATACTTTCCCTCCTCATAATTAATTATTAGAAATGGAATGCTAACATGTGCCACTAACGTGCACCACAATCTACTAACATACGCACTTTCCTCTTCCTCTTTTCCACCTGAAACACAAAACCACTACCCCGACCCCCCGACCCCCCCCCCCCTACCCCATCATTATTCTCTAACATGCACCATCTCATCCTTTCTTCCTTCATCACCATGGCTCCTTCTTCTTCTTCTTCTTCCCTCTCCAAACCCCTAAAAAAAACCTCAAACTCAAACCCTAATTCAAACCCCACAAATTCCCCAAATTGCCCTTCTTCCCACCACAGCCTGTGTAATCACTCACCTTCAGCTACCCTTGATCTTCTAATCTTCATTCTTGTACTTTTCTCTGGTGCTTTCCTCATCATTTCCTACTTCTCCTACATCTTTAATTCAATTTCTCTCCTTTTCCCATACCCACCGTCACTTTTACTCAACACCCTTTTGACCCATCTTGAAGAAGTGGAAGTTTCGGCCCAATTAATCTTTTACGTATTCTTCGTTCTTGTTTTCGTTTTCGTGGTGTTTTTCTTTGAGATCTGTTGTGGGTTTGGGTTTAGATCAAGGAAATGTGGGGAAAATGGGTGTAAAGGGTTGAGAAGGGCTATGGAATTTGACTTGCAATTGCAGGGTGAAGAGTGTTTGAGATCTGGGTGTGAGACGAAAGCTGTTAGAGAGATCAATGAGTTGCCTTGGAAAGGTGGGAGTGAGAATAATCCAGATTATGAATGTCTTCGTGCTGAGTTGAGAAAAATGGCACCACCCAATGGACGTGCTGTACTGTTGTTTAGGTCTAAATGTGGGTGTCCTGTTGCTAAACTTGAAGGTTGGGGTGCTAAACGAGGGCGTCGGCACAAGAAGTGAGTTGTTTATCTCTTTTTAGTTTTTTTTTTTTTTTTTGCATTTGGAGTTATGGACTTTATGTTGATTGTGTTTTGGTTTTTGTTCCGTCGCTCGAGTTGATGATTATGCATTCTAAGAAGTAGTTCATTCGTGCTGATAGAACAAGGAAACCTGTAATGGTTGCTGAAGTGAAATTTACATTTGAAGAAGAAACTGCTCTCATAATGATTAAATAAAAAAAAAGGTGCTACTCTGGTTTGGATTGATTTAAAGGATATGAGACTTATCTTGGAAATAAAGATAGAAAAGGTGATGTGATGAGCTAGAAAGAGTTGTTTTAGAGATGAGAAATTTATAAATTGGGATGATGATGCTCACACTTCTTAGGGCTTCTTTGCATCTGACAGGTTACTATAGGTCAAATGACATCCAAGTATAGTCAGCACCGAAACTAAGTAGTTATCTATGAGTTTGTTGATTATTGATTCTATCCATCAACAAGTGATTATATGGTTACTAATTGACACAATAGCGATAAATTGTCACAAAGACCAGTCAATCAACTAGGCCTCAAGTCAAACTAGTTGGAACTTACTTATGAATTTCTGAATCCAATATGTAAAAGACAAATTAAGGTTTCTCTAAATCATACACGTTTTCATATGCTAGCATTATACGCTTCTAACTAGATTAAGAAGCTCTGGGTAGTCACTAGACCTAGACACGTGTGGCAACAATGAACGGTGCCCCAATTCCAACTTATTTGTATCACCTAAAGGACCCTTTGGTTCTATTTTGTTTGGTTCTTAAGTAAGTCAGCAACGATTCCAAGATAATTTGACAAGTTTTGTTCGTGTGGCTTTAGATCTATCTTGTCCCTTTTAACATTTTCAATTATCATTCTGTTGAACCTACAAAAAGTGCATATGAAGGCTTACCTAGGACGTTGCTAAACCATGCCATGTGATCTTCTCTTGTCGTATCCTCTATTCCTTTGTTGGATCTCTTCATATATATTTTTTTGATAAGTATGAGATACGCATGCACATTGTAGTATTATGTACAACAAAAAGAACTCTATCCTTCCCCTTAAAATGATAGAATGGATCAAATCTATTTCCTTCTAATTTTGTCTATCATTTATGACTACATGTCTATCTTATGCCCATATAATTCATCTTGTGGATATGGACCTCAAGAGATCCAACATTATGTCTCGTACAACTTTGTTGTTGTCACAATTATTCTATTGAAGTCACCGATCAGAAAAATTATTCTATAGAACTTGTCTTTCACATAGCATTGTTGTAGTACTCCTCCATTTCCTCCACCCTATTTCAAATGTTTTGTGTTACATATTCATCTTAGATTTCCCACTTAGTGGTACTAAATTGGGTATGGTGTTGTCTTCGTCTATGAATTTTTAAAGAAAAAATCATCTCCATCTATCATGTCAATTCTTGAAGGAGTCTAAATATCTCAATTGTTTGTATTCAAAAATTACAATTAATCTCAACTCACCTTCATTCTTCTTATTGGGACTAAATCTCTAGAGTATATATATTTTGTCTTACTTTATTTATTGTAAAACCCATATTCTTGGAAAATATCTATCCATAGTTTTATCATTTGGTTGATGCCTTCATTAGTTTTGTAAATTTACATGTTACCATCTGTATATAACAACAACAACAACATACCCAGTGAAATCCCACAAGTGAGGTCTGGGGAGGGTAGAATGTACGTAGACGGTAGACCTTACCACTACGACACTACCTCATGGAGGTAGAGAGGTTGTTTCCCAAATACCCTCAGCTCAAGTGCAACACCATGACTTTCATTTTGTATACCCCATTTGTCCCAATTTATGTGACACCATTTGACTTGGCTCAAATCGACAAAGATTAAGAAAGAAAGGAAGGCTTTTAAAACTTGTGGTCTAAAACAAACCTTAGACATTTTTGTGACTATAAATCATTTAATTAAGGGTAAAAAAAAATCAGTTAAATTCTTATTATAGAAAAGTGACATTCTTTTTGGGATGGATTAAAAAGGAAAATATGCCACATAAATTGGATAAAGGGAGCAGTATTGTTGAGTTCATCCATAACTAGGTTAAACAAGTACCTGCTCATAGCAAGTTTGTAGTGTTAAATTCATGTTTGTAGCAAGTCTATTATATCTCTTCCCGTTGTTTTACACTTGTAATTGCTCCCTCATACATATATTTCATGTTATTATATGTTTGGTATGAATTCCTTTCTCCCGAATGAATTGCAGGGAAGCTTTGGGAAGAAACAGTTATGATTGAGTAGTCATCTTATGACCACTAACATGTTTTTATTACTCAGTTTGAAGTTTGGTGATTGACATTTTAGGAATAGGCGGTAAAATGTTTTATGTGCAAATGTATTATCCAAAATTTATGGAAAGTGAATGTAAGTTTTGTCACAGCCACCAAGTATAACTTGTAAGTTATTGCTTTTCTATTTAAGAATAAAATAAGATATTGCCTTTCTGTATACAATCTTCTAAGTGTAATGCTCATCTGATGTCGCAGCAAAATATCTTCTAGCCTATTAATTCATGGGAGAAGATTCTATTTTTAAGGGCTTCAAAATGGTATGTCTTTCAATGGTGGGTTTACGAGTTAGGACTTGGCAGTGCCAAAAGTGATAGTGTTGTAGGGTAAAATCGCAGAAGTTCTTACGGACTCTGCCACTGCCTGAAAGGACTATGTCCAGGGACCGGATGGAAAGATTTCACCCGTCCTTTAAACTGTTGCAGAGGAGATCACCCCCCTTTTGATCCTCATCCATTTCCCCCCTCAGAGAGCGAGTATTTGTTATCTTAAGATTCGTGCGTTCGGTGAGAGTACCCAGTTGTGAAGTGAATGAAATAGAAAGAAGGAAATGAGACAATCTTTTTTGCTTTACGCCCTTGATCGATTAGTGGGACATTCTAGAACTACAATTTAGATTGGTGGGGAAGAGCCTTCAGGCTGAGCATGGATTGGTATTTCAGAAGTGAACTTCGCACAAGCCAATAACCTTACGTTTCTTAATGTTGAATGATCAGGAAGTCTACATTATATCTAGCATTTTCACTCATCCTTAACTAGGGAAAAACATGTACAGTGTCAATGTTGTTCCCTGGTGTAAATCCACAATTATTGGAAACTCCTTTCTATCTCCTATTGTTGTTCTTACACTAGTGACAGCTACTTTATGCATATCCGTTATGACATTTGTATATTTAATATGGATTCTTGTCTTCTTCAATGCCTACTGAAGAACTTCTCGTTGTACTCTATCATATGCTTTATTTAGGTCAACGAACACCACTTGTAGATCTTTTTTTCTCTTGTAATAGATCTCCATCAATTTTCTTAGAAAAAATATAGTTTCCGTGGTAGATTTTCGCAGGAGTTGAGATTTTGGCAGTTGGCACGAAGGGCGGACCTAGAGCAAGCCGAGGGGGTTCTGGTGAACCCCCTCGACAAAAAATTACGTTATATACTTAAGGTATTTTAAAGAATTTTTATGTCTATATATTGATTTTGAATCTCCTAAATGTAAGATTAGAGGTTTTCCGAACCCCCTTAATTGAATTTCTGGATCCGCCACTGGTTGGCACTCTGTCAGTTAATGATTTCTCTCTTGGGGGTAGTATGATGGATTTCCTAGAGATTGTGATTTGCGAGTATGGAATCATTGATTTTGCAAAATGAACATTAGGTGATAGCCCCAAATCATTTTTCTCAAGTGGTGGTAGCATAATGTTGTTGTTTACCAAGACCTTCATTTAGAATTTTACAATGCTAAGGGATGTTTGTTGCAAGCATAAGTGGTTATAATCCCGAGTTAAAATATGGGATTATTGATAGAATTTTTAATTCCGGGATTAGCACTCTCAGGATTTCTTATACCAGATTCCCGGGATAAAATGTGGAATTATTGGTAGAATTTTTAATTACAGGGTTAGCAATCTCGGGATTTATGCACCGCACTCTATGTGGGATAATAATCCTGATATCGGGATAAAATAGCACAATGATACATTTACTGTATAATCTGAAACTTTTCTCCCAAAGTCTTTTAAGAAAGTCAAGGTTAAAATTAGAAATAAAAGTTGATCCAATTTTATCTAAGTTAAAACCAAACAGATGTTTTATATTATACTCCAATGAACCAAACCCCTTACAAATTAAAGTATATCTGCTGAATAATGTCCTCATTATTTAATCCTAGAATTATAATCCGCGTTATAATCTCAGTATAACTTGCTCTAAGTATTTGGCTAAGATCTGAGGCTTGTGATCAGAAAATGTTGAGAATTGTATTATAATATTGTAGGCAGAGCATTCTTCAATACCTGAATCAGGTGATTTAGCAATATAGGACAAGACGCCAGATTCAATTAGAGAAGTGTTATCATATTTTACAAGGTTATGGTTACACAGTGCATTTGTTGGATGACTTTGATCAACATCAAGAAGCAATTAGAAGGATTTAGTCAATGCAACATATCCTATCTTTTGTTTTTTAAGTAGTTTGTCAGGCCCAGTGGAATATGTCCAATTACTTTTTTGATAAGTAGCATGTCTGACTTCTTTGACGAGTGGATTGGTCATTTTAACCATTTTCCCTAGTATAACTTGATCTATCATTTAGATCTTCTTGCAAGCTGGCCTGGACACCACCATTATTCAAAATAAAAAAATCATTCACATCTTCCTTAATTTTGGCAAGCTCTGAAGTCATTTTCAGCTCCTTGGAATTTCAGTTATTTGTTATTTGGTCGACTGCAGACTGCAGTTTACAAGTTCAAGTAAAGAGGCCCTATTGCTAGTCATGCATATTATAGTAGCGCCAGATTTTCTGTTACCACTAACCTGCCTTCTGCACTAGAGAAGTTCTAAATAGATTCAGAAGACCTACAAGACTAACTATAGTCTGCATCTGAAGTTTCAAGAAGTTTATGTTTTGATGTGATGATATATTGATGACGTGGATTCTTTGGAGTTTATGTTTGTAAAAAGAATTTGATCGTGCTGACATATACTCCACACATTAATAAAAAGAACTTGTATTTGATAGGATTGTATTGACAAATACTCAATCCATCGCATGCTATTTGGAACTTTGGAGAATTGTTTTTTGGTGTATAATAGCAATGACCTGCCCATTTAGTCATCTTAAGATATTAGGTTCAATTCTATCATACTTTGACCAAAAGGTATTGCTTGCTGATTTCCTGTTTAAATCCTTGTATTGAGCTGTTTTCTTCTGGAATCACATCTTTGAATTGCCTTATGATTTCTGCATTCTCAATCTATTGCCTGTCTGATGAGAACTTTTTTTCATTAAGAACTGTTTATGTTCTTTTATTCTTTTTGCCCCCTTTCCACGATGACTGATGTATAAATTTGTTGACTAAATGCAGGACTCTGACACTTAATGGTAAGGCGGATCATCGCTGAATGTTGATGATTGCATATGGGGATCTAGTTTGTTACCTTCTGAATATCAGAAGAATGGGAGATTGGTATTGCTGTTTAGAACCATTTTTATTGATCCCATTGACAGGACTCTTCAGCTCCTTGGAACTTACTTTAGAACAATGCTCAATGTGTACAAACTATAGACAGAACTTATTTCTTTTCTCAAGAAGCAAATATCATAAAAACATGAATAAATTACATAATTAGCAGTTACTTTTTCAAATAAGGAATTGCTATCTTTCCTCCCTCATTACCTGCCAGGTTACTGCAATGTTGTGTTTCTTTCCCCAATATTTTCCTTATCAAATTTCCCATTTTGAACCTCTAGTTTGCTGTATTATTTTTCAGTCACATAAGATTTTGAACTGCCTAAATAACTTCTCCACTTAGTTCTAGGCAAAAGCTTTGTTCAAGTGGAGAAAGGCGGAGAGATGAACTAATTATCCATTGAATTTCAAACCGTGAGCCATCGACCTTGAGGAAACTGATAATAAAGCCAGTCATATAAAACAAGTATTTATTTATAAGCTTTTGTCTTAGAGCCTGCTTGGATGTGTTTATAGTTTATGATTTATAAGTCGAAAGCTATAAGTTAAAATTTTTAACTTATTTTTAGTTAAAAATAATTGTTTAAAAGTTTTTTTTTTTTTTTTACTAAAACACTATAAATTTACTAAAAATAAATCAATTCAAATAGACTCTTAGAGGGTGTTTGGATTGGCTTAAAAGTTAACCAAATCTACTTTTAAGTCAGTTCTTGACTTTTGGAACGGTTTAACAAATATAAAAAATAATTTAAAATAAGTCAAAAATGACTTAAAATAAGCTAGAGAGTGTTTGGAAAAGTTAAAAATGACTTAAAATAAATTTAAAATGAATTAAAATAAGTCAAAAACCAAAGTATGTCTCCCCCTACTTTTTATTTTTTTGACTTAAATGTCATTTATGTTTGACTTTTTATTTTTGACTTAAAAACTACTTTTTTTTAAGCCAATCCAAACAGACTCTTAGTCACTAGTTCAGATCCTCAACTTGCCTCATAATCAGTCACTCGCTTCAATCCCAAATTAATCAAGGGTTACTTGATTGTATGAATTTTCGCTATAAAAAAAGTGGTGTATATATATTCTTGTTGTTTAAAAAATGATGCATATATTCTCTTTGTTTAACAAATAGTGCATATTAACACTAAATGTTACATAATAACATGACATTAAAAAGTTACCTTATTCATTTTTTAACCTCCAGATTCCATCTAACTAATAAAAACAATCTTTCTGTTATTCAAGTCCGATCCAAAATCATTTTATAATTGAATAGAAGAGAGATATTGAGTTTTTTCATTTGGATCGAATCTAGAGAGGTAAAAATGGATGAAATAATTTTTTAAAGCCACATATTTTTTAGAATAAAAGTTTAGTTTTAGGTTTTTTTTTTAATTCAATAAATATAGGTGTGTTACCAAAAGAGATAAGACGGCTAGGGTACATCATTTTTAAACAAGGGATATACCTATTCTAAATCACAAAAATTAAGAGATATATTTGACCTTTCTCCTTATTTTATAAATAAGATATCAGAATATTTTAAGGTATAGCATTGATAAATCGCATATCTCTTTTGATAAATTGCATTTTTTTTGTTAGCTATTACAAATTTTCAGATACACATAATTTTATAAAGATCAATTAAATAATTAATTATTCTTTTAATATAATTTTTTTTCATATGGTTCAAAGAATCTTTTCATGCCAAGTAAAATTTAAAATGATAGAAAATTTTCTTTTATAAAATATAAACTCACGAGTCAAATTTTATATTAAAAATATAATTTTAAAATCATAATTTATGTTCAAAATTATTATTATTTCTATTAGAAAAATTGAGATTTCAAATCACACAGTATAAATACTGATTTCATATGACATAGCATGTCCAAAGATGAGAAATTTTATTTTGTGAGTCAAACATTACTTATGTGACGCTACTTTATTACTTGACAAATGAACACTTTCTTGTTTTAAATATAAAATAAAAAAGATAATGCTAAATTTAATATTTTTTCTTCACTAATAAAAATGCTTACCTAGAATCATAAAATAAAAATTAAAAATATAATCAATATTTGCGATTAAATAATCGTAACAATGATTGCTAATTGTCCAAAATGATTGCTAGTATTTTTCAATTGAATATTTGATCAAATGAGAAGTAATTTTATTTAAAATTTCAATAAAAAGATAGTGTAAGAAGATTGAGTTAAAATTCATTTTAGTATCAATTTTGTTACGATTATTATCTAATCGCAAATATTGAATATATTTTCAATTTTTACTTTATGTTTCTAGCTAAATATTTTAAAATAAGCAAGTGTTCATTTGTCAAGCATCACATCAATAATATTCATCATATGACTCACAAAATAAAATTTGTCTCCAAAGACAGACAGCTTAATTGTCAGATGGTTTAGTGAAGCCAAGAAAGTTTCCCATGATAATGTGTAATGATCATTGGAATCAGACACAAGCCCTCCTTTCACCTCTTTGCTCCATTCTTCTCACTCTCTTTTGCCTCTCCCAAATGGGTGTCTTCTTCATCTTCACAACCCCTCTTGGATCAGACACAAACCCATCTTCAGTTCTTCTTGGAAAAGAACAAAAACATCAAGAAACTAAAACCCAATTACGAATTCTCTCTTGTTTCAGCCTTAAAGTCTTGTTCAGCAAATTCATGTATCACACAGGGCCAACAACTTCATTCCCTTGTCTTGAAATCCGGCCTTGAATCCAACATTTTTATACTAAATAGCTTGATCACTTTTTATGTAAAATGTGGATTAGTAAATCATGCTAAGACAATCTTTGATTCTTGTAGTAAGTTAGATGCAGTTTCTTGTAACATAATGGTGTGTGGGTATGTGAAATTTGGGTTTTTGAACGATGCCTATGAGTTGTTTGATAAAATGACTGAGAGAAATTGTGTGTCTTATACGACCATGATAATGGGTTTCGTACAGAAGGGGTTTTGGAGTGAGGGGATTTGGGTTTTTAGGGATATGAGGTGCTTTGGTGTAGGTCCAAATGAGGTGACCATGGTGAATGTCATTTCAGCTTATTTGCATTGTGGGGGGATTAAGGTGGATAAAATGCTTCATGGGTTGGTGTTGAAAATCGGGGTTACGGATTTCGTTCATGTGTCCACCAATTTGCTTCATTTGTATTGTCTTGGTGGGTGTTTGAAGGATGCAAAAATGTTGTTTAATGAGATGCCTGAAAAAAATGTGGTTTCTTGGAATGTGATGTTGAATGGGTATAGCAAGGCTGGGCTAGTCGATTTAGCTAAAGAGGTTTTTGAACAGATTGTTGATAAGGATGTGGTTTCTTGGGGAACAATTATTGATGGTTATTTGCAAGTTGCGAGGTTGAATGATGCTGTCGAAATATATCGTGATATGCTATATACTGGGCTGCATCCTAATGATGTTATGATTGTAGACTTTCTATCGACGTGTGGACAAGTGATGTCAAAGTTTGAGGGTAGGCAGTTTCATGGTGTAGCAGTAAAGATGGGTTTTGATCTCTTGGACTTTATTCAGGCAACAATAATTCACTTCTATGCAGCTTGCGGGGAAGTGGATCTTGCTCGTTTGCAGTTTGAAGTAGGAAACAAGGACCATGTTGCATGTTGGAATGCCCTTATTGCTGGACTTGTTAGAAATAGAAAATTTGATGAGGCTAGACACTTATTCGATCAAATGCCTGCCAGAGATGTTTTCTCTTGGAGCTCTATGATTTCTGGTTACTCACAAAGTGAGCAGCCTGATTTGGCTCTTGAGCTTTTTCATGAGATGTTAGCTGGTGGTGTAAAACCAAATGAAATTACTATGGTCAGTGTCGTCTCTTCTATTGCTACTTTGGGGACCTTGAAAGAAGGTAGATGGGCTCATGATTATATTTGCAAAAATTCCATCCCTTTGAATGACAACTTGAGTGCAGCACTGATTGACATGTATGCCAAATGTGCCAGTGTCAATGATGCCTTAGAGGTGTTCAATCAAATCCGAGAGAAAGCTGTTGATGTCTCACCATGGAATGCCATTATTTGTGGCCTGGCAATGCACGGGCATGCACAATTATCTCTTCATATCTTCTCAGATATGCTGAGGCAAACCATCAAACCCAATTCGATCACTTTCATTGGAGTCTTAAGTGCATGTTGCCACGCTGGGTTGGTGGAGGCTGGTGAACAGCATTTCCAGAGCATGACTAAACTGTATAATGTAAAACCAAACATTAAGCACTATGGTTGTATGGTGGATCTTTTTGGTAGAGCAGGAAGGTTGAAAGAAGCTGAAGAGCTCATAAGGAGCATGGCTATGGAGGCAGATATCATCATCTGGGGCACATTGTTAGCTGCTTGTAGAACTCATGGTAACACAAAAATAGGTGAAAGGGCAGCAGAGAACTTGGCAAGAGTGGAGCCATCTCATGGTCCTAGTAGGGTCCTTCTCTCTAACATTTATGCAGATGCTGGAAAATGGGATGATGCATTTCTCATTAGGCAAGCTATGCGAAGTCGAGGGTTGACAAGGTCAACTGCATATAGTGGTGTAGTATGATAAATTGATTCTGTTAATTGCTGGTGAAGAAAAAACTCTTATGCACTGGGCTGTTATAATAACTTTGAGTGTTCGAAATATTTCAAGCAAACTGCTGATTTTTCGTCGGTTCTTTTCTTTACAATGTCCATCTATCCTTGTGTTACTAATCCTAACAAGTTAGGAAACCATAAACATTTAAAGAAAAGGATTGAAATGAAATATCTTATAAAATAAAATTAAAACAATAAAAGATACTTGTTAATCACATTCAGATTATCATTAGTAGTTCAAACCTAAAAGATATATTCCATATCCAATGTACATGACTTCCCTCCCATCAACAAACAGCCTAAAAACACATAAAGTAGAGTTGCACCTTCAAACTGTACATAAGGTTACTTGGGTGAACACTTAGTTTAACTACCAATAACAATCTATCTACAAAATTTCTTATGGTAACTAACAGGACATACTATGATGAAGCCTCCATGATCAATTCTGCAGCTGATCCCATTGTACCAACCCCTCCAATGCTAAGCAAAGCAAGAGCAAGGTCCTGCTCATGCCATTGTCTTAAACCTTTACTGAGCCTCTTTAACAACTCTGCATCCACTTCATACACCCAAGTTGGTGTACAACCTACCATCAGACTCACAAATCCTGACACATAGGCGTGCCAAGTAGACGGATCGCAACCAAGTGATATTTTGCCATCCAGGACACTGGCTATGAATTCAACGTGACGCCCAATGATTTTTGGACGTCGCTTTGATGCCATGGACAACGAGTCCACACCACTCGCAAAAGCCCCACACAGTACTGCAAAGTATGCCAGTGCATACCCTTTGAGCATTGGAACTAGATCACCCTTGTCACCTTCTTGATTAGAGCTGTTAACAGATAAGAACCAAGAGGGAAGAGTCTCTTTTATTAATGACTGCACCAGCCCTGATCCACCGGATAACCATACTAAAGAAGCACCAAGCAAGGCAGCTAGTTTCACCCTTGTCATTGTTGCAGCAAGCGACACATTTCCAAATTTCTTTCCATTTTTGGGTATCTTCAGTTTGTTCAACCGTTGTCTTGGAAGCTCACTGCGTGCTATATCACTTATAGATTGCATCAAAAGAGAAACAATCTCTTCTCTCAAGAACATGATATCTCTGATGGATCTGTAAACTCGTAGATACAGAATACCTGGGGCAACTGGAGAAATACCACCATAGAAATGTGATCCAAATCCATGACCGAGAAGTGCACCAATTCCACCATTGCTTGATATGGAGGAAGAGTTCAAACCAAGGGTGGCATTGAAGCAACTTTTGAGAAGCTGAATGACTGCATGGTTGTTATTAAGAAAGACAGTTCGAGATGCAGAGAAAACAAGGAAGTCACTCCACCTTTTGACCTTTTGGGTCCACAAAGAAGCCACAATTGGCATGCAGGGCCAAGGGCAGCCAGCTGCAAGTGACTCCAGAGCGGGGCCGGCCAGATTGAGAAAACGCTGGGAGGCCTTATCAAGTTTATATGTTATAGTAAGGCTGACAAATGCAGCCAATGGCAGTGGAAGAATTGCTGGAGAGCTGCCGCCTGGGAAAATAAATTGGAATTCAATGATCAAGTACAAAAAATTGAAGAAAAGATTCTGAGCCTAGACAATAGAGATGATTTCAGTTCTTACAGAATCAAATATAATTAAGCATAAGTTTCACAAGAAGGAAATGACACACATGACTTTGTTATCTTAAAAAGTTTTTCATGAATCTTTTGTCACTCTTTGTTTTAGATATTCTCTTACTTCCAAAAAGAATGTTTGAGTTTGGAGTACCAGGAGTATCAGATTTAATTTTCAGCACAAATTCACAAATCAGTGTCTTAATCTTTTTTGAAATAAAATATATATTAAAAACTATTGAAAAAAATACAAGAAATAAAAACTTTTTTAGTTACAACAACTATAAAAAGGTTGTAAAAGTGTATTCAAAAAAAATATTATGACTCCCCAAAATTGTAATTGTTTCATTCATCTTAGAATGGAGGAAGCATTTAGCTTCAGACTTAAGTCTATGTGTGGTTCAGAAGAAGATGAAGCAACATATGTGGCTTTATTCAATAGAGAGAATAACATTCTTAATCACTGTAAGTAATGGGGAAAAACCTGCAGCAAGGCTAGGGACATCTACACCAGTGGCTGCTAAAATTTTCTTGATCTGTTCCTCAACATTGGAGAGATTTGCAGCAGGACTTGGCCAGTCAGTGCCATTCATAAAAACTGGTTTCCAAACACCACGAGTAACCTCAGCAGAGAAGTAGCTTACAATGGTTGCTAGTGATGCAGGAAGAAAATCAGCCAAATCTTTAAGACCTGAAATTGTGAATGTGGAACTATTTGATAATGTAGAACCATGATTTTAGAGTCTCTATAAGAATTATAGACATTGTCAAAGTGCCTGAAATTCCTAACCCCCCTCCACCTTGAAGTTATGCTTTAACACATAAATTATATACATATTTACAGGGAAGCAACTATAATCAAACCCTAGAGATGTATGTTGTAAAAGTGCAAATAAGTTATAATTGCTAATTAGTTCAGTCTGAGATGTGCAAGTGGATGATCTTGGAGCTGCATATTCTAAGGTTGAAAGGAAGATGTACTATAAAAGAGTCATCTATTACATGCATTGACTAACCTGTGCACAGTTCACGAGGAGAAAGTCTTCCATGGGCACATGCTGTTAGAGCAGCATCAACCACAAAAGGAACGGCTTCGAGGATGTCCCAAGCAGGTAATTTAGGCCTCAGAGAATTATCCTCACTTCCAGTTCCAGAAGAGCTACTACTTCCAGATGTTATGGAGATCAAACTCTGACTTCCCCCGTTAATCTTTTTGAACATCATATTGAGTAAAACACCAACCGTTTGACACACAAGAGTCCCATTCACAAGACCACACAAAGTTGAAGCTATACATGCCAAATGTTGCCTATACCAAACTCTCAATTTTGGAAATGAGTCTACAAATATTGGATTAGGAGATGAGGAACTTGCAACAGTTGCTAGTCTCCTTCTATTGGGGTCCTTCAACATGTTTCCAGAAGACAAAAGATGTGAATTCCTCACTAGTAGGAGGTATTCGGGAGTTAGTTGGCATCCCACGGGGGGCACATCGCCGACTCTATATTCAATAGGTGGATGGTTGAACCTCCATAATTTTAGAAGTAGAGCAAAGGCATTTGAAAACACAGCATGAACTGAGATGTCCTCTCCTGTTGTCAGTGTCCATGAGATATTGGGAGCACATGAACCAAACACCTCACATATTGTCATTGATGAAGCAGCAAGTTGTGGGACCTGAAAAAGTAGAATTCAATAGTTAGAAGTTTATAAGGCATGCAAACTCAGAAATTACCCATGCCTCTTTTCTCATTCAAATAAAAAATGGAGAGAAAATGAGTTCTCCCATTTAACCGGAAGTATTTACGGACATCTAAGACATGTAAATGATAGAGTAGGATGTCACAAACATGTTTTACCTTTCACATTTACTTGAATACAACTTGACTGTAAGAAAATAATAAATGCTGTGACATATCCTCCCACAATCCAAAGAAACATCTAATAAATCTTTAAGTTCTTTCATTTCTTTTGTGAAGTAAGACTTCAGATTTGCTAATTTGTTCTTCGGCTTCAAGAATCTGTTGAGAAGAGAAATCTAAAATGTTCTCTTCTGAAAACTTTGAAGTTTTCCAATTCCTCGTTAGAATTTTCTCAAACTTACCAATTTCTACAGCATTTTGTGGAACACAAAGAAAGTGTTAGGATTACTATGTTTCACAGGTTAAAAAAGAACGAAGTAAAGGGTGTAGCTGACACCTGCTTTTAGGCTTCCCATTGTGTCATGCTATACAATATCAGCATGATAATCTTTGAAAGTTCGTGCATGAAAACCTCATTCAGAAGACTGTTCTAGTCCAAGACTTTGAGAGAGAAAGTGTACCATTGCTCTAATGCTCAATCTTATCTTATAACTTTTGAAAGGAAAAAGTAACCAATCAAGCAAGTGATCTATCACAGAGAAAGAGCTCAACTTGTTCACATAATGAGTGATCTACATTTCCCAGATGAAAATGATAAACTCTAATGGAGGCCCACAATTGAGATGAAGGCCCTTTGTTTAAGAAAACTTGGTTCTTTTGTTTCTCTTGCAGCTCTTATATGACCAATAAATACTAAATGGTAAGTTAGGTCTGGATGTTAGTGAAACCTATCAATTAGTTAGTGGTGTAACCCACATCATCCTCAACAACAACAACATACCCAGTGTAGTCCCACTAAGTAGGGTCTGGGGAGGGTGGTCAGGGTAGAGTGTACGCAGACGTTACCCCTACCTCAGAGGTAGCTAGGCTGTTTCTGACAGACCCTCAGCTCAAGAAAAAACAGTCCAGAAATAGTGTAACCATGCAAATGAATTTATCACCATTCATAGAAACGGTTTTCATCTTATATAAGAAACAATATCAAGCTTAACAAACATACCATGCCGTGAAGGGAGAAAATCTGAACACAGTCCACTGGTGCTATTCCAACGAGTAAGACGTTTAACATTGGAGCATAGCCTATTAAATGGCTATCTTTACCAGAATAGTCAGTAGGAACTGGAGGAGACAATAATCTGGTTATGAAATTGACGGTATGTTCCTGCATGATCATAACCAAAAGGAAGAATCAAATTATTTCTTCGCAAGAACAATTTAATGATACTTTTAGTAATGGGTATCAGGATGGTAATGCTTTAAACGAAAGAATTTCCTTTCTCTTATAGAGTTGACTCACAGATTTGCTGAAACAAATTATTTGCTTATTACCTGTATATTCCAACCACGAATTAGAGAGGCTCCACAAAGAATGGTAGCAGCAGCTATCTTCTCATCATCTACTCCTTTGACCGCCATCTCGAAAATCTTCTCAAGCTCTGCTAAACTTCCATTAAATCCATGAGCTTAAATTAAGTTGCTTTACCCTTGGCTAAATCAATTAAAAAGAGCATCTGATATACCTGGCTTCAGGAAAGAAAAAAGCAACTGAAGACCAGGCTACCATCATGGAAAACTATAATAGATTTTGACTACTATCTGTCTTTCTGCAGTTAGGAGTCATTGCCTAGGATAAGAGGACAACTATGTATAACTCTACCATCAGCCCTTTCCACAAATATACACAGCCAATTGTTGTTTCAGTATTGCAAGCTCCAATTGTTGCAGAGTTTTGACGCTCAGATAAGTTACAACATAAACTTGGTTTTTCTTGAATTAATCACTGAAATTTAGACATTTTACAGAACAAAATTGTCAACATAAAGCTAACCTAAGCATACCTTGAAGCTGGAGCAGAAACCAAAGCATTAATCATTGCAGGAGTCAACGGAGCCCCCTTCATAAATGATGACCAACCAGGTACTTGAGTTGGCATACTGTGTGGTAACTGGTTCATGCGTCCATTCACGTAACCGGGCCAAAAATAAGCAGAAGTGTCCAGCAAATTTCTGGCAATGCATGCCTCAACTATCAAGTGATGCAGGTTACCAGCTGCAAGGCCAAAGTTCAACTTTGATTAAAGTGATCAGACAACAACAGCATAATATAAATAAACAACAAATTCTGCAAGAAATGTTGGACCACCACAACATCCACTTCACTGGTGTCATTTTCACATATTCTTGACCTCTAGCCACATACAATAATAACATCTTTCTACATTATATCACCACATTAAAATGAAGGTTTCAAGAAAGTGAGCATTGTTAGGCATCTTGTCACGGATGGAAACAATGTCAGATGGTAAACTTTTCAGCAAAATGATCTATCAAATAATGTTTAAACAATTGCCAAAAATTTTAGAAAATGCCTATTCTTGTACATCTAACACAACCTTTATCTTGGATAAACAGATCGGAAAGTGTATAATCTTCTACCAAACCATCAATGACTTCACAACATCAGTAGAAAATAGTGTACATATATATGCACATGATTATTGATATAGATGCCCCAATGAGGAGGTGTGAGAGGTTGGCTATTGGATATAAGGAGAGGTAATGGTAGGTCAAAGAAGTCTTGGGGAGAGGTGATTAGACAGGATGTGGCACACCTACAGCTTACCGAGGACATGACCCCGGATAGGAAGATATGGAGGTCGAGAATTAGGGTAAAAGGTTAGTAGATAGTCGAGCATTGTCTAGTTCTCTTATCAGTATTGTTATTATTAATTTCCTATTATCTTATTCTTCGATTTTAGTATTACATGTTTCCTTGTCTTCAATTATCGTATTACTTGTTGTTGCTACCTATGTTGCTCGGACTCTCCAAATATAATGTTGCACTCATGTCGGATCATCCAAGAATGCATTGCTTTTGGAGGATCCGACACGCAACCGTTGACATTTTTGAAGAGTACGAGTAACATAGGTTGCTACTTGTTCACTTCTTAATTGTTTTTACCATGGCTTCTTCGCTACTATATTTTCTTTGACATACTTGATTTTTAATATGCTTACTCGAGCCGAGGGTCTATCGGAAACAACTTCTCCACCTTCATAAGGTAGGGGTAAGGCAGTCTACACACCACCCTCCCCAGACCCCACTTGTAGGATTACACTGGGGATGTTGTTGTATATACACACATGATTATAGGCTCAAGTAGTGGAATGAAAAACCGAATCTGCAATAAATTTTCCATTACATGTAAAGCATACTCTATATGTCCCACGTCAGGCAAGCTAGAATTGTGATCATTACAAGTCTACCACCATTTCTTGGTCACAGCTATACATACACAGACAATATATATTTATATTATCATGTATAGTTCAAAAATTTCCAACATCATTTGTTCTGTATAATGATGTATATCATAATCTATCTTCTTGCCAATATTTGACTCTCCTCTTGCTTCTAATCTATACTAATCCAATTACTTTGAGGTATACCTAAATTTGAAAGCTTATTTTTCCTCACACTTTTGACATATACTATTCACTAGATCCTAAAACATGCATAAAACTAGACAAACCAAACCATTTCCCAAGCCTATAGTTTGAAACCCAGTAAACCCATCAATCCTGCCTCTCTGAATTTCTGTTACAGTTAACAGAGTAAAACAAAAAAAAAGGGTAGAACATGGGGGTTTCATAGACTTTCAAGCTCCATTTAGTCATGTAAAAGAGAGTGCTTACAACAGTTGGTTGGCATATCCTTCATGTTGATGCACTCAAAGTATGAAGTGTTGGCGCCTGATCTAAACATCATAGCTTTAGCAGCAGCCTGGTTGGCTGCAGTAGTGACTGCCTGAGGTGGAGTTAGCAAGCTTTGATAATCACCCAGATTCTGTAAACAAGAGATTACATCTCCACGCCGTGTGCCTTCAACCTGCTTTTTCATATGCCTGCCTATGCTGGATTCAATTTCATCACATGCTTCACTTTCCTCTTCCTCAATAAGATCCGCAATGACAAGTGTTATGATAGAGAACAACATGCACAAGCGAGTATCTAGGCGAGGTACAGGGCCCTCAATTGGATCCCTCTCCTAAGACAATTGGAAACAACACTAATCAAAAACAAATAAAAATGAAACGAATATTGTGCTCATGGAATGTAGTCATATTTCCCTCACAGCAAACTTGCTTACTGCAACTGTTTAGGCAGCACTTAACTCATCCACAAAAAACATGATAATAATAATATTGCTTAGGTAACACTTGAAAACATCTTCTTTCATTCTGGGGGAGTTCAACACCGAGAGAAAACGAATAAGACATATCTTATGTCCTAAGACAAGGTTTGGTAATCTAGCACTTCTACAATCAGGTTCGCACCTGCCTTCTTCAAAAGTTGGTGAAGAGCTTTTAGTATAATAAATAAATAGACAATAAGAGAATTAGAATTTATGAAAATTAAGAAAGATCTATCATTGATAAATGCCAAAAGAGAAATGTTCTGCAAATGACATTAGCTTCTCTGGAACTCCATAATCCATGTAAGGCACTCTATAGGTGCTATGCTATGGCATCAGATTCTCAAATATTTGTATAGATATGATACTTGGGCCTAACTCAAGCCCAAAACCTAGTGCTTTCATGTAAACCAACCTTCCATTTGACAGAGATAATGAAGACATAGAAGACCTATGTACTTTCTTCCTAAAATGATTGAAACTCTGCTATCTACCTCATACTCTTTATCTCCTAAATTTAGTCTACAGCTCTCTCGTCTTTCTCTACCAAATAGTTTATTCAGCTATGTTGCAGCACCATCATACAAAATACTCAACTTTATTTTTCCAAGATAAAGATGAAAATATTTAAAGAATCTACGAAAAGGTCTAGATGAATTTGTCACATGAATCATACATGACAAATAAGGAAAATAATGCACAACTACTTTGAAGCCCATAAAGTTAAGATTTGGAAATTAAGCCGGAGAAATGTAAATATGAGTACATTAAGCACAAACTAAATGCAAAAAAAAATTGCTAACCCTTTGAACAAGTCGTAGAGCTGCCATCCAAAGTCCTAAAAATGTCTCATGCCAAGTTGTAGCATTGATTGCTTGTAGGGACTTGACTAAGTCTGCACAAGTAAAGCACCACCTTCTATTAGACACATCAATAATTAGTACAGTTATTTATAATTCTATATTGACACAGAAAATGTGACATAGAAAGTAATTGCACCAGTAATAATTTCAATGGCGCTTGTAGCATTAACTTGTGAACCATCCATTGCATCTTCCAGGAAGAGATCTAGAGGAAGCCAAAGTGAAGAGCGGCTACTCCCAAAACAAAGACCAGCACAAGTAGCTAGAGATCGTGAAGTGCTTCTGACATAATGTTCTTGTAAAGAATTTGCTTTGCTTAAATTGTGAGCATCTGATGCCAGCTGAAGAAGTGCCTTGGGTGATATTATGCTTGAACTTTGCAATGCTGATGAATTTCCAGCTAGTAGTTGTATACGCTGAACAAAAGCTCCCCAATGCACAGGCCTGACAGGTTTTGGAACACTATTAGTTGGATATTTCAATAAGAGTGAAACTACAGAAAGTCATAAAGTCATTCCAAGGAAGTAGGAATAGATATTTAAAGTTTCAAATGAAGCTTGAGTAGTCAAGGTACATATGATTTGAAACTATCATTAAAGAGACACATAGGTTAAACATGTGGCAGTTACATTAAGGTACTATTGATTTCATTATTTTCCATGTAAGTGCATCCAAGACCACATGAGATAATTCGAACTCACAGAACTTGTAGCTTGACGTGCAAAGCTAAAACTAAATTGTTAAGTCTTTTCAACATAGACAAACATCAAATAACACTTGAAACGATGCGTAGAGTTCAGAAATAGATTGTGAAGAGAAAGTTCTCACATGTTTTGGCGAACCAAGTAAAGAATCTTGGCAGTTACTTTGTTTTGTAAAAATTGCCCTATCAGCTCAATTGCCAGAAGAGTATTCAAATTCTTCAACCGTTCTTTTTGTTCATTTCTCTCCATATCAGCTATGCAGCCATCTATCTCCATATCTTCAGGCTTAGTTGGCCATCTAGATTTCTTTTCTGGAGTAAGTTGGAGCAACCCTTCATCGTCCAATGATGCATCAAGTAATTGCCAAACAATTGAGAAGATTATCTCAACAACAAGAACACCAGGCTCATCAGCATGCATGCCAAATATCTCAGTCAAATGGAGGATGCTATCCAAGAAATTCACAATCCTGCATGTAGAACATTATTTTGGAATCAGGTCAACTGAATGAATCAATTGTGGAATGCATTGTAATGATGGGAGAACACAATACAAAAGGGTTATGGAAGATTCTACCATAGAAGGTAAATTCAAAGTCACCTCAAGACCTAAATCCCTGATACACCCAAGAATCAACATTGCCCAATATACATACCATCTAGTTTGTGAAATGTAAGCACATACAATTGGTTTAATCTACAATTTTATAAAAAACAATCATTCTTTTTTCTTTTCTTTTTTTGATGACAAAGGAAACCCGCAGCCGCTACCATTTGGGTGCGCACAGGATAAAACCACCGCTCCTATGCAATAGCTCGCAAACCGCATAGTAGAGGTAACCCGCACTAGGCAAGCCTGGTGCGACGAGCTCGACCCAGAAGGCAAACCCCTTGTTTTCGCTGGCAAGGGGTTTCGAACTTGAGACCTCCAACATGGAAGTCCCAAGCCCAAACCACTGGGCCACCCCGAAGGGTTAAAAAACAATCATTCTTTTCCCCTACTCTTGTAATACTCTTTATCTTTACAATAAATTGTTCAGTTTTAATGATCTGTGAGAAGTCTCTGATATCATCTGTCATGCCTTAAACTAAGTGACTTGTCTAGGCTTTCCTCTTAAGTAAACATTCTGAATCTTACCAAGCCAAAAGATCCCAAAGTAGTGGATTAGAATATGGAGCACTGGACCATAGGTTTTAGATGGCAAATACTAACATTATAAAGAATATGACACAGAGAGCCATTGACAGAACCACTCACTTCTTACAACTTTGCATGTTTACATGGATTTTAAGAGTGAAAATATGTCTTCTCAGGAGTTCCATGTAGAGCCTAAATGCCGCCGGCCTCAGGCTCCGATTTTGGATTACCCTGTAAAAATTTAAGGCAAGTGAATGTAAGATTTAAGCTACAAACACACAAACAAAAAGAGAAAACAAGAAACTGGATTATGATGAAGATACTACCAAAAGTGCCTTGATGAGAACTCTACAATGCAAACAAAACATCCTTACACATATTTAAGGCCAAAATTTGTTTCTAAGTTGCATGTAAAGACATACTAAAAGATGAAAGATTAAAACAAGAAATTTGGAACTGAAACACCTGGACAAGTAAAAGATAATTACTGCAAAATGTCCATTAAATTCTCTTAAGTATTCATTCCAACTCATGATTCACAGCAGAGAGACGGTTTGCAAGCTTGAGCATAGTTTTAACGACAACGAAAAGGAAACAAAAGGAAGCTGTAAACCAATTGCAAGCATGTCATTGATAATACTTAGTGCACACTGGAAAAGCTCCAAACATTGTTAGTAACTTTCAGGATACTTTGCCTGGGTCAATATAGAGAGACACATTAAGATCCAGACCTAAATAGTCAACAAGATTATGCCAGAGACCTGGGAAAATGATTTTTCCTTCAAGAGGAAGAGAGAACAAACAGTAATTTAGGTACAAACTGAAAAATAGTACATTACAACAATGAAGGCACACGTTTAAGCATCTATATCCACATCAACTAAAGATTGCATTTTTCCCATTTTATCATACATTAAATGCACCTATGAATAGCAAGAAGCAACACAAAACACAAGGAGACAGACACAAGTTTACATTAACAACAGCAGGGGGGGAGGAGCCAGGTATGGACAAGGGGTTCATCCGAATTACACTGTTTTAACCTGGTTTAAATAATTTTTAAAGTATATATAGAGTAGATGTTGAAACCCCTTTGGTTTCTTCGTGTGTACTTTACATATTTTGAAACCCATAATGAAAATCCTCGCTCGACAACAGGACTCATCATCTAACAAAGCTCCTCAAAAACCTATAATGACCTTGGTACATTTGTTAGAACAATGCATTTCCTCAAATAAACAACCCAATCAAGCTAAAGATTCAATCTTTACAGAAATGCACCCAAGAATCAACAAATTAGAAACCAAAAGACAATAAAACAACAAACCTGCTGGAAAGCAGAGGAAAAACAATGATGGGTGAGACAATCTTGAGAACCAAAGCCTTTTCCAAGAACTTCCACGCTATAGGCAAATTGTTTTCCCAACAAATGTGAGATACCAAGAAATTGGCCAAATCAAGAGAGGGTAAAGATACCCCTGATGAACTAAGACATGAAGAAACTTGAATTGCCCACACCAATGGATCACCACCCTTTTCTTGGGCTACCTTAGTTAGCTCCAAAACACTGTCCCAAAGATTACACTCCACAGATACCTCCATTATGACATCACTCTTTGCTCTTCAAAAAATTAAAGGTTTTGAGATTTTCTTGAGACTACTTGTAAGATAAGTCATAAGAGGCAGGTTTTGGCATGGCTATAGATAGCTAGACTATAGGGGTTCTTGTTTTCTTTTTTCCCTTTTTTTTTGGTTAATAGACAAGTGATAGAGTTAAAATATGTAGGTGAGATGTGGTTGGTCAGAAAATGTGAATGTCAAACTCAATGAAGTTGTTAAAAAATGAAGAATATTAGCTCAGCCTCCTCTTCTTTAATTGTATATTTTTTTTAAAAAATAAAAATTGATGACCGTGGTGTTCGGTCCGCTTTCGCGCACCTCAACTAATTCTATAGAATATCTATCACCTCACACCAGCAATAACAGGTATCAAGTAACTATTTTTAAATTGTATATTGTGCAAAGATGCTTTGTTTCTATGTTATTATAAAGTGAATCTCTTTGTGTGATATTTGTCAAATTATCAAGAAATTAATTATTTGATAAATGATTTAAGCTCTCGTGTGGCAATAGATTTTGGAAGTAGATTTTCCAAAAAAAAAAGTTTGTAATGGAATTTGGTCAATTTTGAAAATTTATTTTCAAATTTCAAAAAGTTGTCTGAAATTTTACTTTCACTCATAAATCTTCATTTTTTTTCAAGTAAAATACATGTTCGAACATAACTTTAAGTTCCAAAAACTATTTTTCAAGACAATACTTCAGAAACTCTCTTTTTTTAGTTTCAAATAAATCTACGATCATACATTATTTAACTGTATAAATATATTTTACGCTACGTGAATGCATAAAACTTAAATTTTTGTATGGGTTTTAGAAGGTGAAAGTGACCTAATGCCATTATAATTGTTTTTAGTGTGTATAAAAGGGCATCTTATATTGGCCATTATGAATCTTATCTCACTGTCTAATTCAATGTACATTTTAGGATCTAGATTAAGAAGTGAAAGAGCCTTTTCAACTATCACAAAATGCAAATTAGTAATAGTAATAGAAGTGTTTTATAAGTATTTATTACCAGGTGCAGAATTAAAAGATATATTTATATGCTACTAAATTTGATGTTGATCCTTCTCAAGTTGTTTTCTTTATTTAAAATGAAACATCCATCAATTGACATAATGGATATAAAAAAATAAATTTTAAAAAAAACATAATGGAAAAAAATATATATATTTAATTTGAGCAAGATGTTCTTGTTGGTGCATGTTGTAAGAAGAGATATTGTTTTTAAATACTAAATTTGTGTTTTATTTTTTTCCACAAGTTAAGAGGGTTATTTTGGACGTGTTTAGCAATTGCTTGGGACTTAGGTCCACTAAGGGGTAGTTTAGGTAAAAATTGATTCAAATCGAAAAATCAAATTAAACTGATTTTTATTTGGTTTAATTTTATATTTTTTTAAAATTGATAAATTGAAAAAATAACTAAATTGAATCGAATTTACTATACATCGCAAATAGCGGATAAGGCGCATCTGATCTTTCTTCTTCAGTGTCGGGTATAAAGGAAAAGAGTTAGCAATAAGAGCATACATACTTTTTATAATTATATATATATGATATTATTTTTTATGAATATTTTTTTTTTGCAAAAAATGCAACACTCTAATGAAAAAGAGTTAAGATATGATTAGCATTTACTTGTCAATGGATCTAAATGCAACCTCTCCCATATGGATAAAAGAGAAGCTAGTTAAGTTAAAACTAGAGAAGATTAATTCAAAGATTTATTACCAGCATATTTTAGTTGCTAATCCAAACATATGACTAGCCATAAATCATATATAGTGCAAATAAACATTTAAAGTTGTCTTCTTTTTTTTCCTTTGATTTATGACATATTAAGAAGACAAGTGACAAGAGCAAGAAAGAGGAAAAAGTCAGAGATTTGTGCACTGTATATGAAGTGCACCAAATCCCATGGCCCACTCCATTGAAATCTGACAGAAAACTAGGTATATATCTACAAGTAGTGGATTGTGATGACACTGTTTCACCCTTAATCAAAAGTCTTGGTTCAAGCTATAAGTATAGAAAAAAACTTGTTGGAAGCGACACCACTGAATGAGCCCTGCAGTGTGTGACTCGAATTTAGTCTAAGCTCCACGTGGACTTCAAATACCGAGTGGAAAATCAAAAAAATAAAAATAATAGTTGCTACTAGCTAGGAGCAATGTCTAATTTTAAATGGAATAAGTACTATTTAAACCATAATGATAACCAATCACTTGTTGACAAGTAATTTTAATATCCTTAGGTTAATAGTAAAAATTTTGTCATGTCACATGATTAAAGCAGATAAATTATGTATAACAGACCAACTCCTTTTCGAATCTCACGAATAGTTAAAGTCTAATACATCAAGTTGCTTCTTATCCAAAAAAAAAAAGAAGTAAAATTATGTATAATAATCTATTGTGGTTCAATAATCCTTTCTCAAATTTCACATATAATTAAAGCTTAATGCACCGTGCCTATTTAATTCTAATATCTTATAGTCATATATTCAGAAACGGAGCTAGTAGCCTAAATGTGGATTTGACTGAACTCAGTAAATTTTATTTAAAATATATATTCCTATTAATAAATTTATTAAATATGTACAAATATTAAATTTCAAATTCTTTAATCATTAATTAAAATTATTGTTATAAAATTCAAAACTCATAAAGTTAAAATCCTACCTAAACTATAATTAACTTTGTTTCTTACCAACTCCTCTCTCTTGCATTGGTTCCTTTGAAAAGGTTTGGGACATAAAAGTAAATTTGATAAATATGATAGTGGTCTGGAGTAGGTAGAGAAGATGACATGGTGATATCCCTATCAAAGTTGGCCTGCTAGTGATCATGTTGCTTTAGGTATGAAAATCCTACTTTTCCATCCCCACTTTCTTTTCCTAATGAAGGAAAATGTTGGTAATACTATACTCCTTCCGTTTCAAAATAGTTGTAATGTTTTACTTGTAAAAGATAATTTGACTAATTTTTGAAGTTTAATTTTATTAGATTAATTCGATATTTTAAAGTTTGAATTTAGATATTCAAAAACTAAATCAAAAGTATTATAAATTATAATTTTCTTATATTTTTTATTCTAAAAAAGACACTAATGACAAATAAAAAGGAATGGAGAGAGTAATATAATATATGCAGGTAGCCTTATTCTTGGTAGGTAGAAACTATTTTAGAACACATTTGCCTAGTTCCAAATTTTACCCTTTCTTTTTCCCTCTATTTCACTTTTCAAGAATAAAAAAAAAAGTTTTTCAATTTTTTTTACTGTTCTTGGCGGTTTCTTGTTTAGTGTTTTTCTCCAAAATAGAAGCTATGTTTTGGCTTCTAAGTTGAAATTAAGAAAAGGTTAAAAGTAAAAAGACCATCAATTATGCAGTTAGATATTTTGTTTAGGAAGTCATTATAGTTTGCACATGCTAAGTGCTAGGGGTAATTATAATAATAATCATAATATAAGCTTAATTAGATGGAGATGTTTAACTTTAGTATACACAAATAATTAAGTTGGACTTCTTATGTGTTGTTATAATTTTTTGGCTTTGTTGGTAATTAATTGAATTTGTTAATTAGATGTTGGATTGACTTAATTTAATGTTTATGAAATAGTGTTTGTTTAGGACAACAAACAACTGGATGTGTCAGAAAGATGGTGTTGTGTCACCCTAAAATATAAAGATAAAAAGGTAAACAAACAATAATCTGTTATTTTATGTCTTTGTCTCAAAGAGATTAAGAATTCATTTCAACAAAGAAAAATAGTGTCTTTATCTCTCTATGTCTGTACTTTAGTGTATAATTTTCTGGTTAAGAAGGAGGGGCAGCTTCAAAGTTGAAACACTCCATGTGGGCCATGAATTGATCCCATACACCCCCCCATCCTCCCCCAAACCTTCTACCAAGATTCTCATTTTTGTAAATAATTTTCATACTAGTACTCCCTCTCCTATTTACGTGACATATTTTTCTCTAGTCGGTCTCAAAAATTTATACATTTTTATATTTACTAATAGTTGAATTTTAGAATGTCTATTTTATCATTAATGAGATAATTTATAGTTGCACAAAATTATCTAGAACTTATTTTAGACCAAAATTTTTTTTTTAAAATTCTTTCTTAAATTTCGTGTCAAGTCAAATAATATCACATAAATTAGAATTGAGGGAGTAGTATATTTCAAGATAATCTGACTTATTAGTAGAGTATTTTTTTAGGTTAAGAGAGTACAGATTCTTTTTATATTGTTCATGTATGGAAGCTACCCCCACTCTATACATATTATATATTTTTTTTAATGTTTTTTGGAA